>CM060962.1:205979863-206314863 GCA_030765045.1 Tenodera sinensis | reverse complement strand
AGAGAGAGTGTGTGATTGTGTGTATGTGTGTGTGAGAGAGAGAGTGTGTGTGTTTGTGTGTATGAGTGTGAGAGAGATAGAGAGAGAGTGTGTGTGTTTGTGTGTATGTGTGTGAGAGAGAGACAGAGAGTGTGTGTGTGTATGTTTGTGTTTGTGTGTGTGTGTGTGTGTGTGTGTGTGTGCGCGCGCGCGTGTGTGTATACAGCATAACTCAACAGTTGTTGGCTACCAGATTTTGTTTTTAAATCCAGCACCTTTGAAGGATGAAGGTTTTCAAGAAAATCCTCTACCCTAAAGTGCCCTTTACATGGAAGGATATTCGTTGTTTTTGAGTTTCTCAAAAATGACTAACCAGTTTCATTAAAGCACCGCATTTGTATGACAAATATAATGTATATCTTGAACTTTCTGGGAATAGTCTGCGAAGTCCTGCGCATTCTGAGTAAAATTGGTATAGTTGATCAACTGCAAGAGACAGAGAAACTCTTAGTACACAAAGAAATGTACATGTCGTTAAAGTACACTATTACTACCTTTTTCTATTATTTGTCATTTTCATTTGTCATTTTCGAAGTATTGTTTGTTGTTATTTTAAGTGGTAATAATTTGTTCAGACAGCAAACTGCTCTACGTTCCCCCCCCCCCCCCGGTCATTAGAGAGGAATTTTTAAAGTACTTACATAATAAATCGTCTTTTTTTTAATCTGACTGTCGCTTTAGACTGGAGTATCCTTCTTATATATAAAAGAAAAATGTGTAAGTGTATAATGAAAGTTTGTCTCGATTATCAAGAATAAGTAGAATGATACGTTTTTGTAAGAACAGGTTGTAGAAGGGTGAATAGAGAAGGTCATGTGAACGCAGCACATCTTTTTTTTTTCACCTTCGTTCTTGGTAAGACAGCAACTAGGATATCGTTGACTGCGATGAAATCTCGAGTTGTCACAACAAAGGAAATTATTCATAAATAATTATATTTCTAGCCGAAGAGAACAGCAGATCAAACCCTACCCAGATGAAAACATGGCCACGCTAGACTATCCCTGTTCTACCATTGGCAGATTAAGGAAGGGAGTCGAAGAGGAACGTCAGAAAATATACCCCTCAGCGCCCATACCCCTAGCTGACTGGTAACCAACAGCTTACATGCTTGTCTTTATTGATGGGCGCCAGCGATATCCTTGCCATACCGTCTCAGGTAGAGGAATGTCAGGTGCATCAAGGACAGACACTCGAGTCCAACAACATTGGTGCGACGGACGTACGTATGGGAAGCAGCTGTTAGTGGCAGGAGGCGTTTGACAAGTGAGTAGTCTCAGGAAACGTTCCGTGCTGGTCTTTGGTTTACCATTTTGCATAGTTGTAGGTAACAGAAAGCACAGAGTAATAGCAGAGAGTATAGGCGGAGTAACAAACGAAGCTTAACTGGGGGGAGGGTGTAGTGGGGGGTACAGTGTGATCACTACTGTGTGTTTTTGTTTCTGACAGAGGTAAGACACTTAGGCTTTTTTTAAGTCAATATAATAGTTATTTATGAAACAGTGGGATAGGAGCATCATTGCCGTTCGAATGCTTTTTCCATGAACGTGGCCTAAGCCGAGTTCTGCAATTACACGAGGGTGGTAATTATGATCATTTCACTACTTGCATACATTTTATCCGTGATCATTTAATAATGTCTGCTTGCCTTATCTGCGTTCATGACACTATCGTTGATTCATAAATAACAGCACCATCAGTCAATAAACAATGTGATATTTGGTGATTCATTGTAAATCAATGCCCTTTGACGATTGCAAAGTTTTCTAGAAGCAAAAGAAGTGATGTAACGATATTAATGTGTTTATAATGACAATATAATGTCATAGATCAGCTGGAATTATGAAATACTGGCTAATTCGTTCTGAATAAAGAGTGATTTTGAGGACAGTATCCCTTCTGATAGCGAAATGGCAGCTTCAAAAGTTGTTCCATCGCTTTTGCCAAGTAAATTGGGGGTAAGGGTTAGGGGTTTAAGGGCCCGTCGACAGCTAGGTCATTAGAATAATTGGGGGTAATGTATGAAGTATTTATATACATAGAAATTGTAATGCTGATGAAGTGATGTTCATGGTTATTTGGTATTTGTTATTTTATTGCAAGGAAAACGTAACAATAACAAAGATGATAACAATAAAGCTTTTCTCTTCGAAGTCGTTTTGAATATTAAGCATGCCAAGTAAGTATACCGGGTGGAAAGTACTGCTTCAGCCGTACGTTAACCAGGGATTCTACATGATGATTATAACAAATATGTCCAATACAAGTATTGACAATAGGGAACCGCTTGGAAAAAAAAAAAAAAAAAAAAAAAACTGTTAAATGTTTGAAGCCATTAAACTCCTTGACCAATTGGTATCAATGGTTTATTATTTCACTGTGTGAACAATACTGTAATATACTTTTATTTCAATTCGAATTAATTTAGTCACAATTCACTAAATTCATTCATTTACATCACATTTGCATCGTAAACATAAAATTACCTCAATAACAGCTTCAGTGTTGTACTATAATATAAGACAATTGAATAAATAATAAATAGTATTAAAATTAAAGCAGTGAACACATATAGGAGCGAGGACAGGCGCCTGTCTTCATCCGGATCTTGTCACCCTTCAATCTTCCCAGTGCCCTCAGTAGAAGCACAGAGAGCCCAAGGGCCCAAGTGCAGCCCTGTACCCCATTTGTGGGGCCCCTCCGCTGTACGTATCTTTACCTTTCTCTAAATAATAGACAAAAACACAATTACTGGAAATGCTGCTGACGCTCAGTTTGAAAGTCGTGTACATAAAAATTCCAAGATTCCTTATAGCCTCACAAAGGGTATAATTCTATCGTTTAATTTAGCTTTTAGTCTATGTCAACAGTATTAAATAGTTGTGTGTATCCTTTGAAAAGTGGTTTAAGCTTTGGGGTATTAAACATAAAGAGATAAGCAGGAGCGAAGGGTTCAGGTAAGCCCTTTTAATCACAATTCTTTTGATATAGATTAATGTGAACTAATATGTTGTATATTCTTTATTCTTCACGAACTGAAAGATACCAGCTGGATTTATTAGAGTTGCATGAATGACGTTTTAAATCTCTAGTGACGTTTTATTAATTTTATAGGACATCTGTGCTGTTTAAACATTGAACCTATCTAAAGGGATCTAAATAACTGTTAATGCCCAATTCTGTTCTTTTACCCATTAATATTGTAAGTTTGTACAAATTGGCAATGTTCATTATAAATGATTAAAACAGATAGCTTGGTATTAATAATTACAAAAATGGGAGCAAAATTAATATACTTTCTATTATCATCCCTTTAACCCGACCCCACAACTTTTCAAGCGTTACAAATTGTGCACGACCTGTAAGTATGTTTAGAAGTGAAAGCTGTCCATTAATTATAGGTAAGCACAGTAGCTGGATGTTTAAACCCTTGCAACTTGCCTTAGGTGCATAGGTACTTAAAAGGTAGCTTTAAATTGAATAGTCCGGGTTAAGTAACAAATACTAAATTAAAAATCTGATGTGTTGCACTCACATGACTTTCTCTAGTCTTGTACTAACCATTCTTACAAAATCTTATTCCTATATCTTCTTCGTGTTAGTTAAGATAAACATTCGTACAAATTATCTTATTGCTTATTTCCTTGTAGGTGCAAGGGGGATATTAGAATACAGCAGGCTTTGTGCGACAGTCAAATCTTTTTAAGCTTTGAGATTCCATTCTCTTTGCACGATTAACATAAAAAAAAAAAAAAAAAAAAAAAAAAAAAAAAAAAAACCAACAACGTTGTTGCATTTCGCTAAAGTTCTAAGTTTTCCGAAACTCACACAGATAACAAGGAATATCTCCGAAATGGTTCACCCTACAAGAAAATTTATTGGAATATAAATTGTGCATTTTAGCAAGATCTACATTTTTTGTATAATATAATTTTGTCTATCTCTAACAGTTTACCAGTTATGCAAAAGTCGTCCAGAGTAAATACGACTACAGGGGCTATAGCCAGAAAATTAAAGATATACATTTCATTTGTCATCAAAATATCTCAAACATATGGCATTTTATTCAAAATCGTTAGAGACATTTTCAAGAAAATCAAAATTTTCGAAAAATGTTCCATGCAAAGGGTAGTTTGGGGTGGGGCTATTTTCTTCAAAATCTTCGCGTTGCATCCTTGAAAGATATTAAACCTATACACACGCTCGCACACACACAGACACACACACACGCGCGCGCGCGCGCGCATTGAACTTAAATACCAACTTTGGTTTTTAACCGACTTTTCGTTTTTGAGTTATGCTGTCCACAGACACACACACAGACACACACGGACCTTTTTCTAAAATGCTTTTTTTGGATTCGAGGGTCCTCAAAACATATATTTCCGGTGAAATCTTCACTTCGAATTTTTGGGTGGAATACAATACTTCCCCTACTTAACAGTAGAGAAAGTAAAAATTGTTTCCGAGAAAAGTGAGTTGAAAGTTTAGTCACACACTTCCTCATTAACCTCTACGTACTAAGTATCTTTTCCCCCATCTGATTTTGTTCATCGATTTGCATGAGGTCGACGTACTGCTATTTTTTCGGCATTACAAAACAGAGTAATTCAATATGTGATTTTAAAATATACGTAATATGCATTGTTTACAAACACGTGATCTGTTCTTAGAGATAACAGCAAATTATCTGTTGCCACAACTAGAGCTTTATTTTCGCCACAAATAAAATAAATACTACTACACACGATGTATGTATCAATAATTACACCCAAATAACCTCGTAAACACACTAAATTATTTCAAAAGTAAGATCAAATGCACACGATCAGCTTGTAAACACAGAAATTTGCGAAGCCAAATCTCGTAACTTCGGAAACCAACAAATGACAACCGAGAAAATCCCTCTAGGGGATTCATTGGAGAACTTTTTCAATTAGGCTAAGATGAATGCATGAGCAGCAGAACATTTAGTACCTTGTTTAAAAGCAATTTATTAGAAGCCTTTATGAAGTGGAAGGTGGGCACGCCCATTTAAAAGGCCGAGGCTGAGGCACACCACTTTAAAAATACTGAGATGTTTACACCCAAAAGAAAATCCATCGTCCTCCGCCGGGTTTGAACCCGAGGCCTTGAGAACCAGGGGCTAAAGAAGGGGGGGGGTATAAGTTTCTGTCTAGGGTATACACATTTAGAACCGACACATTGTGTCACTTCTCCTACATTGTAGTTATAACCCCTTCCACTACTTCACAGCCGTTAGCTATCAGGTGTCCAAATGACCCAGCTGTCGACGGGCCTTTATACTCCACACTCCAGCTACGCCTCCCGCTATTGTCTACCTTAGAGAACAGGTCAGTCCTTCAAATTGTGTCAGTAATAGTGGAGGTTCCTGGGTGATCGCATACTCGCAACTGCATACCCACTATTTTTTTTCTGCATGTGAATTTGTATTTACCTTTATAGACATGCATATGAGAAAGTCGAATGTCTAACTTTTTTCTATATTAAATTGCTCGTTTAATTTTCCCGCGCCCTCTTTACCAAATGTCAGCTCACTCAGTCTACAAGCTGAGACGCATAAACCCGATTTTGCGACTGGCGAAGGTAGCTTTTAGACGAAGGGTACTCGGGGAGAGGTGCAAAGCTTGCATTTAAGAGTACGGCGAGTTAAGGCAGCATAATCGACAAGGCCAACACATGCGATTCTTACCGCGCAAGCGCACTACGTTCTCAAGTCCCTCCGTCTTCCTTGCTACGAGCATTTAACTCCCGTTGTTTAGCAGAACCTACTAGGCAGCCAACGTGACGGTTCTAAATATAATGTAGCCATCTTCTATATTAAAATGACAGTTATATTAATGTTATAAGCACAATTACATCTAGTCTTATTAAGCGATTATAAATGCATATAATTACTCTTCATGTCGTAATTTACTAAGGCCAATACTTCAGTTCGGAATAGTTATTTTGTTACAGTCTTTATTATTGTATGTGATCTTTGTATTCTGGCAGCAAGTTGCATGCAGTTCTGTCTGCACATAGCGGGAAATTTGAATCTATGAAAGTGCGGAAATGAATAACACGGCGAAACTGAAGGACACAAATATTTCAGGTTTATTCTTAGAAGAGAAGCTGTTTTCTGTGCTTATTGTTTGCAAGTGAGAGAAACGGCATCAGGACAAATAATAGTTCTTGGATATTGGTCATTTAAAACGAAACAAAATAGCAAAACATAAGAGCTCAATTGCGCATATGAAATTCGAATTCGAATTGCGTGATTTGTGTCAGAGAAAGAAAGGGAGAGTTATGGTGGAGAGGATGTAATATACTGCACACCCACAGCGACAAGTCACGAGCCGCCACTGGTCAGTAAATGGAGAGGGTAATTGCACTGCTTGTCACCCCTCTTCCCCGTGCCTGGTCTAGGGCTAACTTCAGGTATTTTACTTAAGTTGCAAAGTCTCAGAGGTGGAGTGAAAACAAATCCTTTAAATTAATGTGGGGAGATTAATGTTCATCTTAATCCAGTGCTATTTGTAAGGCATTTTTCTTTTTCTTTCGGCCATTTCTAAGCGTTTTCGTTAGGCTCCACACAGTATTTAATGACACCGCCGTTGCACTCATTAGTAGACGTGGAAGTTATATATTATAATTATATTCCATTCCGCAAAAACAAAGTCTCCTTCTCTCACATATCGATTGAATAGGAAAGGTGCAATCAGACTGAAAATTCAATACTACATCCCGTCTATGGTATTGAATGTTTTAGCCTGATTCTATGCGTGCCTTTCCAACTTTAGCCTAAACACATCTTGTGTGTAAAAACAATTATCATTGACCGAGTAGTTTTTCTGAGGTTAACTTCGATACATTTGTACTTTTTATAATTATATCAAGTAAGATTAGTTATACAAAGTATATTGGAAAATTTCGGCATCAAGAAACTTACAGTTTATTCACCAGCTCATGGCCCCTGGCAGGAATGCAGCCAGCCACTACATTAGTAAACAATTCCACATAAACACCGATATCAGAGCCGCAGTTCTGCTTCTAATCGCGTTTATGATAATATTGCCAACCTGGGAATGTGCATTCACGCTAGATTAAGGCAAAGGACTCGGTCAAAATAACACAATTTAAATGTTATTTTCATTTCATGCAGTATATTTAGCTTATAAAACGCAAAAGCTGTTTTCAAATACTCCATCATTCTCCCACTGATCATTTTCTGCCTATTCTATATTTTAGAAAAAAAACACTGGCAGTCTATTTCGGTCTTAAGTGATATATTCTCAAGCGTTATATCGTGCAATATGTCTCCTGTTACATTTCTTTAAGTATTCATTATATACCTTGGCCCAAGCTATGGGATTGAGATCACACAATTATGGGGGCAACTAAAGAACAGTGTGACCCAATAAAACCAAAAGAAGCAATAATAACATTATAACACTAAGGAAGAACTCTAACAACTTCTCATTCTTTCCTGCAGGATCAAGGAATGAAGTATTAAAATTTCGGTTCAGTTAATAGTATAGTCATTTCTCCAGAGTTACAAGTGATGAAAGTAATAGAAGAAGGACAGTAATGTCGTTAAGAGCCTCTTTAGGTTTGTTTGATTCAGGCATCCTGTAAAGATCTATTTTACACATGCGACTGTCATTCACAATATCATAGATTTCACAGCAAATCGGCGGATTATCTGCTTCTACACTACTTTTACCATTACTTCCAACTTAAAACAGCAAGTTCGATTTTATAACTGAAATTAAGAGAAATTAGCAGCAAGTAAACACAGCGCGAATAACACTGGAGGTAAGTTGGCAACGTAACCAGAAGAGCAACGTTTGCGCATATGTTTGCAGCACTCACTTCTGGAGTGTCTCTCCCTGCTCATTCCCCCTAGACCATGAGCTGGTGTCATTCAAGTGTTTTGGTGCTACTAACTTCACTTGAAACAAAAGCTAGCGTTTGAATAAACAGAAGCTTTAGGCATCCCTCCGATAAATAGTTGCAGTTTATATAATGTACTTCGTTATTGCAGAATAATATACAGAAGCAAGAAAATTCTCTTTTTGGGCTTTCTGAAGTTAGGAAAACCACTTCCGTAGCGCAGTGGTAGCGCGCTTCCCTCTGGCACGGGGTACTCGGGTTCGTTCCCCGGTACCGGCGTGGGGATTTTTCTCCGCTGCGAGGTCTAATCCAAGGGCACTGAGCCTTGTGGTGGAAAGGTACCATCCCTAAATGGTCTAGTCGCCTTACGGTCCGTCACCCCCAACCTGCGCACCTCCGTGGCCTTGGCTGCGGTTGGAGGTCGCAGTGGTCGGGCGATGAGGGCACCGTTTGTATAGGGGACACATAGTACCATTATTATTATTATTATTATTATTATTATTATTATTATTATTATTATTATTATTATTATTATTATTATTATTATTATTATTATTATTATTATTATTATTATTATTATTATTATTATTATTATTATTATTATTATTATTATTATTGTTGTTATTATTATTATCATTATTATTATTATTATCATTATTATTATTATTATTATTATTATTATTATTATTATTATTATTATTATTATTATTATTATTATTATTATTATTATTATTATTATTAAAAACACTTAGAAAAGCCTTGTCTCAATGTGCAATACTTTGTCCTCTTATACCAGGTGAGTCAGCTGCCCCTTATTCTCGAGTTTTATGCAATCCGCATTTTATAGTCCAACATGAAAACATCGACCCCATTACCAGGTTCTACCCGCGTATTTAACATGGATGTTAAACACTCGATGAAATTAGTACTAATATAGCTGTTATCACATCGCTTTTTAATATATTCGTAATTAGACAGCTGACGTTTGCACTTCTGCAAATGTTCACTGGAACCAGGGAGTACTACATCTTAAACGGAATGTGTAGCTCACACGTTACTAGGTAGCTCAGTTGGAACGAGCGTAAGACTCCGAAGTAATCTGTCTGCTGTGAAAGTGGTTCGAATCACCTGCATGTACTAATATATATATATATATATATATATATATATATATATTATTACCGTGCAATCCTCACAATTTACAAACTATTATTCTGAAAACTGTTATATTCATTTTTATTGTTTCATTTATGTTTCATGACATTGTTTGATGTTTCTTTATTGGTGAACTACAATTATGTAGTTGTTTAAACACACCTATAGGTAGGTGCAATTTAAATAAGGATCATTTATACACATTTGAGCACAGAAAGCAAGGGAATTACATTGTCAGAGCTTAACATGGAAGTTAAGCTCAATTTTGCACACAATGAATTATTGTGCCATTAAAAATGCAGACAACCAAAAACGATTTAAATTATAATGTCCTAAACCCTCAGGGACTTCATAATTAGATTATTGTGAATTCGGTTTCCAAGTTTTGATGAACATAAAAAAAAATATTTACAATGTTGAGACTCGAACCTGTGTCACTGGGGGTTAAGCGCGGGGGAGCTCTCACAATCCTATTCAGCTATTTGGAGACTTCCTGAAAGCAGGTACCACGGCCAATAGTAGGACTTGTATGCCTGGCGCTTTGCCATTGCCACCTACTAAGTTTTCGGACTTGATTTAGCCTTTTAAGACAGTTTTAATATTATTACTTAAATGGCAAAAGCTGTTCTGCATATTAATTGAGATGCACGCAAAAATGCAAATAAACTGTTATTTAATAACATGTCCGTTTTGACTGTACGCGTCCATAATGGATGAGGCGTGTCTAAACTTTTCCTAATTTTTCGCAGCCAATCCCTGCTCTAAGTACAAGAATCCACCATTTTCTTTTTAGCTGTAGTGTACTCATATGATAGGTCCATTTTTTCCGAGGCGTTTACTGAATTACGTTGCTATGTATGCTCTAATAAAAAGTTTGTAAAATCGGCTGGAAACCGGAATTCGCTCTCAGTAAACGAGTCGTATGTTTTTGAGGTGTACTTTAGCGAGGAGTACGTTCTGTCCCTTAAAGCACTGTTGCTCTGAATTTTGCGCATTCCTCTCTTTAAGAACGTCAAGCAATACTTTTAGTAAGCGCAAAACTGGACTAAGGCGCACATGCCGTTAGATGGGTGGCCTACCTTCCAAAAAAATAAGGCGCGGCTGACTCACCTGGTATATTGTATAGGTATAAGACAACTTTGGAAAATGTGTTAATCCTCATACAATATTTATAGACATCACCACACAATTTCGCCTGTTTTATGACAACTAGATTTTCGCCTGACAATGTTACTTCAGGTTTATCTACCCTGACAAGATAGCGGAAGATTTTAGAGGGAACAAATATTCAAGCGAAACTTCACACATTTTCTATCACAACCAGAAATACTGTCATCTGGACAGTAACCTTATGCGCAGTTATTTATGACATTAAATTAGGTACGCACAAGGGAACGTAATAATTCCCATTAACAAAGTTTTTCAAGGGAAGTAAGAAACAAATTTATTAACATTTTATCTCCAACACTATTATAAAAACTGCTTGGAATGGAAGGCATATACTCACAATTTGTGTTAAATATGAAATTTGAAAATTTCAACTCAAATTTGTCTATAAAATTATATTTTCTGGAAATGTAAAATATAAATCGCCAGTTACCGGACTTGCAATTAATGTTATGTATACATTATGCAAAAAGTGTTCTTGTATGAGTAAAATGCACCCAGGATGTGCAACCTAGATAAGAAGTCTGTTTTTGGCATCAAGGATGACTGGTCTTCTTTTATGGCTCTAGAAGCACTGCAAATTGTGATTGACGTTACTTACATTCGTTCTTAAAAAACTTTCCGCATTACAATACCATTTACTCGCTTTTATTACAAAAAAAAAAAAAAAAAAAAAAAATCAACTCTTCCGAGTCTAATCTGGCTGAAGATGCTGATTTTTGTTTGAGTTGTATTGAGCAACAATGTTAATGAAACCGGTCAGAACCATACCATGCACATCAGCTCTGTTTCCAAAGTGTGTTAAGTTGTCTTGCAGCCTCTTCAGGAAATGCACATTTATGACGGCAGTTACATGTTACCTGGGAAAGATTTTGTTTGGTGTATAAACGAGTTAGACTAAATACTTAAGAAACTGTATAAGAACTTCAACTTGCTGTCCTAATGGAAGGGGTTTTGGAAGCATATTCACTGTAAACACAATTACTACTGCTCATTTCCAACACCTCAAAACATCTTCCATTTAGGTATTGCCAGTCCTGAGGCTATAATGGATAACTACTCCGTCCGCGCCAATAGCTGTGCATATACAGCAGCTAAATGCTCTCTAACAACTGTTTTCAACTTCATGTGATTTCAAATACATAGATATACCCCGTTCTCTGTGCCGTTAGCGTTACCACTTAATACTGGCAGTGAACTAAGATCCGCCTGCACAGTGTTTTTCCTGTTCGCGTTATCGGCGCTCGTTATCCTTTGTGTTGATCATATAATGACGCAGATGCAAATATACAACATTTTTCAAAGTATTTTTATGGCTTTAGTTACAAGTCCGATGTTGTCTAATGTGTCTTTGATAAGAATCCTATCTTATCTTTCAGGTTTCTTAGACTAAACACTTTCTCAGGCCTGAACTTTCTTATAAAGTGTATGGATTGTCGTGGGATGGAACTTTTATACCCATAAATATTTTGCAGATCGTATTTTCACTTGACGGGTAGACTGAATTAACAGATAAGAATCACAAATAAATACACACTGCAGTAGAAAAGATGGCTATATTGATCCGTGATATACTTTATGGCTAAATACTAAATACTAAATACAGGGCAAAATAATAAATAATTCGTATTAAGTGAACCACATTATATCATTGTCTACTCAATACTGCAGAACCACAGCAGAGCAGAGCTGGATCAGCAGCGCGACCTTGATTTCAGCAGCAGCGCGGAATCTTTTGCCCACAATCCTAGTGAAAAAACACCGCGCAGCCGGTTCTTAGTTCATTGGCTCTCTCTGTACCTTCTCAATTGAAAACTTGGAAACTCAAATTCAAATTTTTGATAGATTTTACCTTTGTTATTCAGTGATTCAAATACTATCAAAGGCGGGAAAATCTCTGAGCATACTACTGACGCATCTACATGGTGAAAAACGCCACTACTCCTGTACCATTCTTTATTACATCTCTATTGGATTGCTGATGCATATTCCAAAGCATACTTTACTGCTCTGTAACGAGCAATACTATCTATTGTACAAATGCTCTTCTCATCGAAACGACAGATATGCCTCTTCTTATGGCACGTACGTTTCTACTTTACATTCTCTCTATGACTGGTGATGCGCCATAAACGACATTAGAGAACACAAGTAGAAGCTCTTCTGAAACGAGATAACCAATACTGACGAGCGCTACTACTTCTAGACAGCTATCAAGAACTCAAAGCAAGTGTCTCACTTGTTTTAGGAACCAGCAGTATTGCTGGGTTCCAGTTTCCGTACAATTACTTTTTTTAAACTTCCATCACACTTCCTAGCAGATTTCATTACTCAGAGAACGAATATAAATGCAGCTTTTGCGGGAGGTTTAAGTGAATGTTGTACTAAATATTTTGACAGTATGTACTGAACGCTCCAAAATCCTTGATTGGGTTGGATATACTTGTTACTGCACAAGCACCAAAGATTTAATATCCTTCGGTACCTGCATAAACTTCTACTGCTTAATTATTGGCCATTCGCACAACTGTTAATTATGGCTATTTACAGCTCTTACACATATTTTAATTTACATCGATGCCAGAACTGTACTACACCCGGAATGGAACAATCAAACAATCACAACCATATCTTTACGTCTTTGAGGTCGTTAGCTTATTTTTCCTACAGCAGGAAAGAACGTAGTAAATTTTCTCTGAATTAAAAATCACGTTGGTATAATGCTGTGACAAAGACGACAAAATCAGTCCGGCTACTTTCCTATCACTTTATTGTCTTCTAAAATTTTACCACATATACACAGTTTTCTTCTTGTCGTTAACAGTCTACAGTCTTTCGTGCTATCACACTCACAACTTTTACTTCTCGTGGCCTTGTCGCTGACCTTTCAGCGTCTTTCTTCACTTTCTCTGTCTCTCATACACTAATCATGACATTACGACCACTTGACGCTGATTAAAACTCTGTACGGCGCGACGACACACACAAAGCTGTCTTACACTCACTGACACACTGAGCAACTCATGTTTGCAACCGTAAACTCACTCACTACAAACAAGACAAACCCACACATCCTGAAAGAATTAAAACAAAATATCCATTAGGAATTGCAAGCATTTCTCAACGTGAACTACGGCGAGTGATGAATCGTTTCCCAAAGAGGTGCCAAAAATGTATGGACAACGACGATAGCCAGTTTCACCATCTCCTTTCACACGCACGCACACGTACACGCGCACACTCACACGCACAAGCACCATTTTTCTAAAACGGTATTTTTGTTGTTCTTTTGTTCTGTGTTCTTTATTTTTGTTATTTTTGTTTTTTCTATTTGTTGGTTACCCTTTGTGATTTCAATGTATTTCCCGATATGAAACTTTTGAGTGGAATTCTATATTTCCTATTAGATATGTGGTAGAGAAAGTTGCATACAAAATAAAACATCAGTTGAAGAAATACATACTGTACTGTTGTACATACCAACGGTTTCGGTTTTTTGGTAGTTGACTTGGTTTAAGTTAGTTATTACATTGTAACCATCCATAGTACTTGGGTAGAGGTAAAGGTAGAGTTCAGGACGAACGGAGGAAATCCCACAACCGGTGCAAAGCCCCCCACATAGGCTCTCGGCCCTTCGTGCCTCTATCATGAAGTCTGTGAAGGATGGATGAAATAGTACTAGCAGGGCGACCAGTTCCACATTATGACGGGCACAAGCATGCAAGGGGTCCCTAACAGTTTAGATCAAATGCACCAGCACCGCCCGATCCCACTCATAAGTCCCTAACCTCCTGCAGTCCCCACTGGCGGGGCCCAGTCGTGAACGACGCCACAAAGAAACCTCTACAAAGTGCACAGCCACCGCCCAGCCGCAACCCGCCGAACACAGTTGCCCGGTCCTACAACGGTGGTACAAATAACAATGAAGGAAGTAATGGGTATATGAAATGAGGTACAGGGTAGTCCTGATGGAAGAGGAACCTCCCCAGCATTCGCCTACTTACCCGGAAAAAACCACAAAAAACTATGGTTCAAAGTTGGTGGTCGCCGGAAATCGAAATCAGGACCCTTAAATGCGAGTAGCACACGCTACCATGGTGCCACCTTGTTCGTTATTACTCTATACACATTGCTTAAGGCTTAATTGTACATGCATTCTTAATGAAAACCCAAAGCCAGCTTCGTAAGTGTCTTCTCTCTTTGCTGCAGTAGATTCGTGTTCTAACGTTCAGGCCTTGTAAATCCGTTTTAGCCTTTACTCATTTAGGACTTGAAATTAAAAGCGGTTAAGTACATCGATCGATTTCCCAATGAAGGCCACTTAAACGTAGAAGTTTTAAATGCGATAGATTCAGTGGTTTGCACAAGTATGGCGAACCGACAAAGTTTCTGCTTTATATTAGATTAGTTAAAACTGCACACACTTGAGAGATTATGAAGCCAATTAATTCGATAACTATAAACGGTGGTTATTGCATAATGAACGCCTACTTTTCACCGTGGGCAATTTTAAAGCACCACGTTCTTCTTTATGTCCGCTGGATGACGACTTGTGACAGAGCGGTCGTTTCGTACCCCGGTCACGATCACGGCTATGCGTGATTCGCTTGCACTGAAGTGATCTCGGTTCTGTTCCGTTTACTCACTACTAGTGAAAACGTTACAGTTTATCAGCTATGAATGTCAACTGTGATTTGCTAACTTCTATTGTGCTCTAAAGATTAGAATAATCTTCACTTCACACCTCAAAAATGAAAGCTTATTCAAACACCTGTATATGAATTACTTTAGAATAAACGTACATACATACGTCATACAATAGGAAATAAAAGCGAAGTATTAAGTTTACTTTTAGCATTGCAAAACCATATAACATGTAAAAATTAAAATGTGATTGTAGTTTGCCTGTTACAAGGATTGGAAATTATTTGTGCATAAATTTAGCCCAGCAAACTTAGTTATGTAGTTATGTTTAATGTTCACTCTCTGCTGTAAGCACTGCCGACGTGTTCAGTTCGTCTAGTCCTATTTTATTTATTTAATATGTTTTAACACACTTAATTGTGCTGAAAGACCGTGCTGATTCAGCAGTTGCCACTCGATTACTTAAACCTATGTTGCACATTTTTAATGCTACTAATTAAGTATGATCTAAACAATTTCCAATGAGAAAGATACGCACGAACGGAGGTAACTTTGAGCCGAGCCCCGTAACTAGGCCACAAATACCCTTTTTCCTTCTACCTTGACCCCTGAGCTGTAATGACCTAGCTGTCGACGGGCCCTTAAACTCTACCCTACCCCTTGACCCCTGAGAGTAAGAGACGAGGCGAGAGGCTCCAAGAGCGACTAGATCCTGACGAACGATGGGCAGAAGCATGCACGGGGTCCCTGACGTTTCCAGTTCGAAAGTAGCCGCCGCCGACCCAGCTACCTACAAAACCCTAATACCTGCCCCCCCCCTCAATAGGGCCCGCTCAGAAGCGGATCCTGAATGGACAGTCCCTACTGATCTCGAGGAAGAAACCTCTACAAAGCGTACATCCACCGCCCAACGCAACTTGCAGTACACAACCCTGAAGCAGATGACAATGAAGGAGGTGATGGGTACCGGAAATGAGGAACATGAAAGTCGTGATGGAAGACCAACCACCCTAGCATTCACCCACCAAGCAGGTGAAACCACGGTCCCTGGTAACTGAACCCGGGATCTTCCGAATGCGTATTGCACACGTTAACCACTACGCCACTTCGCTCAGTTTTCAGTGGGAAAGGAATGCATTGCACTGACGGAACTAATGTTCTTAAATTGTTTACTGGAATAATAAACACGAGGTTCATTCTTTAGCTTTCCTGGTGCTATGAAGAGAGCATATTTGCGACTACTGTCACACAAATCCTGGGGAAGCTAAAGCTTCGTATCACTGAATTTTATCGACTCTACTTAACTGAAACTCTCCAAAAGTTCAGCTTTACCAAAACTCTCTTCAGTTTGCTGAATAATTACACAACAGTATCCAATAACACATTCCTCTTTTTCCAAACATTATAGCTAATAGAGCTATCTGATGTGAAATTGCTTATTTAATTTCTAATATTACCTATTTATGTTATATATTTTAGAATGTTGTCCTTCACAGGTACCTTTAGTCGTAAGTCTTTTTTTTTTCTATAGAATGCTGTAAAACATTTCGATCAAGGGCTTATCTCAAAAATATCCAAGGAACAATTTGAACTCGTCTTGAAGAAGATGTATTGGTCCAGTTGCTACTGTTATTGATGTAGAATCCTGTGAGTCATCCTCTTGAATAATTTCAGAACATACATTGTATATACATGATATACATTAGAGCTTCCTTGCATTAAAATACTGACGACACTATTCTGGCTTGAACTTTGTTTCACAGGTTCGGGGATGACACACCGTCTTAAGTAAATCTGTTCTCTAACTAGACGAAAAGAATAAAAAAATCTGATGTGTTGCACTCACATACATTCTCTGCTCTTGTACGTACTATTCTTACAAACGCTTATTCTTTTGCCTAATTTCTTAATCAAGATAAACATTTGTTGAAATTGCTTTATTGTATATTTGCTTGTAGCTGCAAGAGGAGTGTGGGAATACAGTAGACATTGAGCGATAGTTAAATCTTTTAAAGCTGATCGCTATATGAAGGCTTTGAAATTCCATTCTCTTTGCACGGCCAAGAGTTAAAAAAGTGAATAACGACCTTCCATTTGAGAAAAGAGTAAATAATGCAAAACTCACACAAACAACAAGGAATACCTCCAAAATGTTTCACTCCACAAAAAATGGATATGGACATAACTTGTTTGGTTTTTTATAGTAAGATTTGATCTATCTCTTACGGTTTACCAGTTATGCAAAGGTCACGAAGAGTAACTACATACGCTATAGACAGAAAATTCCAAATATACATTTCATTTGTCATAAAAATGCCTTAAACATATGGGATGTTAATGAAAATCGTTAGAGTCATTTTCGAGAAAATAAACATTTTGGAAAACATTTTCTATGTAAAGGGTAGTTTAGGATGGAGCAGTTTTCTACAAAATCTTCGTGTCGCATCCTTGAAAGGCATTAAACTTAAATACCAACTTTAGTTTTAACCAACTTTTCGCTTTTTGGGTTACACTGTTGACAGACACACACACACACACACACACACACACACACACACACACACACACACACACACACACACAAACACACACGCTCACACAGACACACATACACAGTGGCGTACCTAAAGGTTTTGGGGCCCCCCCTCCAAAGAAATTATGGGGTCCTACTTATTGATAAAGTTTAAAAATGGAGAGATAACAGTATTACATATTTACTCAAATAGAATAGTGTGAAAGTGATATAAACTCACTTAATGATGAACTCTTTTTAGAACAAACCTAGCGAATTATTAAAATAACACTCGCTGATTACCAACACTAATGGTTATTTTTCATAAGTAAACAGTATACACTCGCTAAACGCATAATGCACATAGGTGGAACAAAATCGTTACCTGTCATACATTTCTGATAAAGCTCCTCCTTTAGGTATTTTTATTCCGCATAGCGCTGTAGGTTTTCCCGCCGTCTTATGAATGCTGCAGTACGGTTGCACTTTTACTTTTCTCGTACAACTAAATGCTTTACAAGATTTTAATTGCAATTGCTGAAAATAAAGCAGCGAACGCGCCTACCTCAGCTGTCAGTCATTCATCTCGAAATTAATATTTCCCTTTAAATATTCGCATTCAAAAGATCTCTATACATTTCGTAGATATTACCACGTTAAAATATGTAAGTATTTAATAGTGTAAACTACGGTTTTAATGGTCATAAAATGCATTGTTACAGGATATGAATGTCAATGAATAATGTTGTTAATAATGTAGGTAGTTAGTCTGTCCCTTCACTCTTAATGTCCCCTTGACCCGCCCTTAGAACAGGTTGTCCTGCATAGGGAGTGTATTATCAAACACTACTGCTCATAGGCATTGTCTTGAGTAAGGATGGCGGCGCCGTGGCTGAGCGGTTAGCGCGCTCGCCTACCACCTAGGCGGCCCGGGTTCGATCCCAGGGACCCGCATGTGGTATTCGTGGTGGACGAAGCGGCGTCAGGGCGGGTTTTCTCCGGGTGCTCCGGTTTCCCCCGCCATCTCATTCCACCGGTGCTCCATCTTCATTCCATGTGTCATCAGTGTCACCGCCTGCGGTGCCGTAGTAGTAAAAGCAGGCGTTAAACACTACAACAACAATGAGTAAGGACTTTGCTATGTAGCGGGCGGAAAAGATACACATAGTTTTGCATCGTCCGGTGATACAGGTGGCATACGGTCCGCCTAGGAACTCCACTTCATAACTCGGAACGTCATTTGTCGCCAGTTATGTTGGATGTCCATCCCCTTTACCCCTGCGACAACATTGCGTGTCCAATGCTGTTTAGGAACACGGCATCGCTATAAAGCGCTTACTGAATGGAACAAAATGGCCGAAAGTTTAATAAGGTGAATTAGTTTTGTCGTTTAATGTGGAATACTAACATAGTTCAAACATTGTTTGAACTGAAAAAATCAAATAAGTTTTTGTTGAACATAGATATACACTGAATGCCCATACTAATGACAAAAACTAACAGAAAATGGCTGTTCTTATCGTAAGCATTTTCCCTCTCGTATCCTCTGCCTTTCGTTGTCTTTTTCTATTTTGCGAACTGCCTGATAAAATTATGTTTACAGTTAATAATAAGGTTTCTTTGGATATCATGGAGTAAAAACTAGTTTACTCAACATAAAGTTATGATTACAATTTTGGAATAAAGTTAAGCAAATATGTTACGAATCCCTTTTACAAACAATAGATAAAGTTCGTTTAAACTACAATTTTAAAAACTTAATCTTACTGTATAATTGGTAAACGCATATTT
The DNA here is from genome assembly GCA_030765045.1 of Tenodera sinensis. Taxonomy (NCBI): domain Eukaryota; kingdom Metazoa; phylum Arthropoda; class Insecta; order Mantodea; family Mantidae; genus Tenodera; species Tenodera sinensis. The sequence goes on along the minus strand of CM060962.1, from coordinate 206,295,659 downwards.
ATGCTTGTTAGATACGTATTTTGTATTTTTATCTCTCTTTTTTTACTTAGCATACTTTAAACAAAAAGTTCGTATTGCAGAATGAGACAAATTATTGGATGAATTTGAAATGCTAACGCAGCATAACTTTAGCTTAATGACAGGAAAACAACAAATGCCGTTTAGCAAGCAACTTAATTTAATATGAATTGAACCGTCTCCCACAGTGTAGGAGCAATAACTTCATATGCTTTAGATAGATATCTGAAACAATGTTGTATCCCAAACTAGATGCACGAATGATGATAAAATACTGACGTTACTTCTCATATTTATTAATTTTATAGGTCTGTAAATAGCACTGCATTAAAGAAATATTATACTGAAAATATATTATATTGTAGCTGTTTTGTTCGAAAAACTCAATAAATAAACATTAAGATTATTTTTAATTCTGCCTGTGTTTAGCTTCAACTATGAAAAGTGGTTAAGATGACAAATAGTGTATATTCTATCAGGGTCCAAGCATATGTTACACATATGCATACTTAGACATATAAAAAAGCATATATCAAACACATTTAAAATGCACTTTGCTTGTTTAAACATTAGCATTATTCATCCAAATAAATAATGTCCATAATATTTTCAATTAAACGTTTAATATATCCATGTGGGACTTGTGTGCTCATGTGCTCATTTAATCTAGCACTCAGTAACGTTAAACATTAGGTACCTACTAGGAATATTTTAAATGATTCATTAAACAAAATATTTAACAGATTGTACATAAACAAATTATATAAAATAATTATTTTATTCTTTAATTTCTAGATTACATTTGTAACAAAATGAACTTGGTGTGATATCTGACGTGCATGGCATTTCCCGAGCGAACAGATATGACTAGTAAATGTTACTAACAACGTCTGCATTTCTGTAATGAAAATCCAAGTCCCTTAACCCCTTCCTCACATCCACTGGGCACAGTTGGAGGGGAACGTGGGCGGGGCAAAGCGAAAAGGTCCTGTCACACGATAAAAAATCTGATGTGTTGCACTCACATGACTTTCTCTACTCTTTCACTAATCACTCTTACAAACTCTTATTCCTATATCTCCGTGTTAGTTGACGTAAATATTTGTACAAATTATCTTATTGCTTATTTCCTTGTAGGTGCAAGGGGAATATTAGAATACCGTAGGCTTTGTGCTTTAAAGCTTTCAGATTGCGTTCTCTTTGCACGCTTAACATAAAAAAATGAACAACGAAGATCCATTTCGCGAAAGCTTTAAGTTCCCCGAAACTCACACACATAACAAGGAATATCTCCGAAATGCTTAACCCTACAAGAAAATTCATTGAGACATAAGTTGTGTATTTTTAGCAAGATCTACATTTTTTGTATAGTATGATTTGGTCTATCTCTAACGGTTTGCCAGTTATGCAAAAGTAGTCCAGAGTATATACGACTACAGGGGCTATAGCCAGGAAATTCAAGATATGCATTTCATTTGTCATAAAAGTATCTCAAACATATGACACTTTAATCAAAATCGTTAGAGCCATTTTCAAGAAAATCAAAATTTTTGAAAAATTTTCCATGTAAAGGGTAGTTTACGGTGGGGCTATTTTATTCAAAATCTTCGTGTCGCATCCTTGAATGACACTAAACTTAAATACCAACTTTGTTTTTTAACCGACTTTTCGTTTTTAAGCTATGCTGTCCACAGACTGACACACAGACACACACGCGGACCTTTTTCTAAAAATACTTTTTTGGATTCAGGGGGTCTCAAAACATATTTCATTTTTCATACTTCATTTTTCATATTTCATTTCACATATTTCATTTGACATATTTCATTTGTCATATTTCATTTCTTATATTTCATTATTCATATTTAATTTCCCATATTACATTTCTCATATTTCTTTTTTCATACTTCATTTCTCAGATGTCAATTTTCATATTTGATTTTTCATATTTCTTTTCTCATTTTTCATATCTTACCTCTCATATTTTATTCTTCCTATTTCATTTTTCATATTTCATTTCTCATATTTCGTTTTTCATATTTCGTTTCTCATAAGTCGTTTTTCATATTTCATTTCTCATATTTCGTTTTTCATATTTCGTTTCTCATAAGTCGTTTTTCATATTTCATTTCTCATATTTCGTTTTTCATATTTCGTTTCTCGTAAGTCATTTCTCATATTTCATTTTTCATATTTCATTTCTCATTTTTCATATTTCACTTCTCATATTTCATTTTTCCTATTTCATTTTTCATATTTCATTTCTCATATTTCGTTTTTCCTATTTCATTTTTCCTATTTCGTTTGTCATATTTCATTGCTCATATTTAATTTTTCAAATTTCATTTTTCATACTTCATTTCTCATATTTCATTATTCAAATTTCATTATTCATGTTTCATTTTTCAAATTTCATTTTTCATATATCATTTCTAATATTTAATTTTTCATATTTCATTTCACATATTTCCTTTGTCATATTTAACTAAGATATTTCATTTGTCATATTTCATTTCTCATAATTCATTTTTCATATTTTATTTCTCATATTTCCTTTCTCATTTTTCATATTTCATTTTTCATATTTAACTTCTCATATTTAATTTCTCATATTTCACTTCTGATATTTATTTTCTTATATTTCATTTCTCATATTTCACTTCTCATATTTCATTTTTCATATTTCATTTCTCATATTTCATTTCCCATATTTCATTTCTCATATTTCACTTATCATATTTCATTTCTCATATTTCATCTCTCATATTTCATTTTTCATACTTCATTTCTCATACTTCGTTTCTCATATTTCATTTTTCATATTTCATTTCTCATATTTCATTATTGATATTTAATTTCTCATATTTCATTTTTCATATTTCATTTCTCAGATGTAATTTTTCATATTTCATTTTTCATATTTCGTTTGTGATTTTTCATATTTCACTTCTCATATTTCGTTTTCCTATGTCATTTTTCATATTTCGTTTGTCATATTTCATTTTTCATATTTCATTTCTCATATTTTTTATTCATATTTTATTTTTCATATTTCGTTTCTCATATTTCGTTTTTCAAATTTCATTTTTCATATTTCATTTCTCATATTTCATTTTTCAAATTTCATTATTCGTATTTTATTTTTCAAATTTCGTTTCCCATATTTCATATTTCATTTGTCCTGTTTCATTTCTCATATTTCATTATTCATATTTTAATTCTCATATTTCATTTCTCATATAATTTTTCACATTTCATTTCTCATATTTCGTTTTTCATATGTCCTTCTCATGTTTCGTTTTTCATATTTCATTTCTCATAATTCATTCCTCACATATCATTTTTCATATTTCATTTCTCATATTTCTTTATTCATATTTGCAATATTTTTCTCGTTTCTCATATTTTATTTCTCACATTTCATATATCATTTCTCATATTTTTTTGCTCCTATTTCATTTCTCATTTCTCGTTTGTCATATTTCATTTATCAGATTTCATCCTTAATTTCTGATATTTTATTTCTCATTTCTCGTTTCTAATATTTCATTCCTCATATTTCATCTATCATTTGTCATATTTTATTTCTCATATTTTATTTCTAATTTCCCGTTTCTCATATTTCATTTCTCATATTTCATTTATCATTTCTCATATCTTATTCTCATATTTCATTTCTCATTTCTCGTTTCTGATATTTCATTTCGCATATTTCATTTCTCATTTGTCATATTTCTCAGTTCTCATTCCCCATGTTTCATTTCTCATATATGAGTAATTCCACGTCAAATCGCACAGAATATGGTAAAAATTGACCTTATATCTCAGATTTTCTTGAACATTCTTTTTTAGTGTTTTGGAGCAAGATACAGTTGACCCGTGTTTCTTCTTTTATAAAAAAAAAAAATATTTTTGCAGATATTAATTTTTGAAATGCCCCAAAAATCGCGCGTTCCTCACCCTTCGATCAATCATACCTCCGACTGTAATCAAGCAAATTACTTGATCTTTGGCTCAAATTAAAGATAAATTGCAGTATTTCGTGAGGTAGTTATTAGAAAATGTTATTGTTATTAATATTATATTTTATATGATTAAAGTTTTAAAATTAGATAATAAAACAAACTCGACCATTTGAAAATCTTAAAAAAAAAAAAAAAAAAAAAAAAAGCTGTAAATACACTGAAGTTTGTTCGATATTCTCAGAATAAATCAGAATGGAGTCTCTAATAGTTCAGTTGTAATTAACTTACAAATCAGTGCAGCGGAGTCGTGTAGCAGCGGTGACGGCTACCATAACCTCGCACTATTTTATTGGCACCTTCCATTAGGGTAACTGTTCACTGCTTGAGGTTCCATGAACGTTACAACAGTATAGTAAGGAGAACACTGCTAGCTGGCACTATTATATGCACACTATTAGCATCTTCAAACTGTTTTTAAAATATACATTTTAAACTAATGTTTCCATACAACACACAGCTTTACCTCCTTCTTCGAAAGAAAATTGTTTCACTAAAGCTTCAGTTTTTGACAAAGGAATGAAGAGTGTAAGTTTAAAGCACAACTGGACCCATCGTTCTTGGCCCCTGACCTTGACTGGAAGTCCTGTTGGCGAATACATAGCTTTTGTCTGTTTCATCAGCTCATATTGTATAATTCTGCGAATGAAACCATGCACATGGGGAGGGAGGGGGAAGGTAGTGATGTCTGCATAATCCGAGACAGTCCTTGCTAATTCACAGGTACGTTTTAGTGCAGCGTGCAGTTGAAGAGTTAGATCTTTGCGATAAGGAGTGAATATAGTGAATTTGTGAGACATTGATCATAGGTAAATCATTATGCCACCTGTACGTTCTAAATTAGGGACCAAAACATTACACAGTCAGAGCGGAGAAGCTGTTTGAAATGTATGGGCGTACATGAAGAAAGAAGCTAAACGCAAAGAACTGCTTACATCAGAAGAGTTTCTCAAAAAAAATCAAAAAGTTCAAAAGCACGTATCAGATGCCACAGGAGTATCAGAAAGAAGGTACATTGTGGAGACATTTTTCTGCATGGACTGTACTGCCTTAGTAAGAAGAAGTTATGTGAGTAGCATATGAAGCTGACGCAACAATTCGCATGCTGTCTGCAGTCACCTGGCTTGGGACTCGCTTTCAAGCTTTACATTTACTCCCTCCAGGAGCCAAGAACGGCGAATCCAGCTGTACAAACGGATCTCTACTTCAGGTAGTCCGTGAGCGCTTGCAGGCCTCCAGAAAAAAATTGTAGCAAATGCACTTACGCTCAGTCCATAGTTTCTAATGTCTTATTTTATAGATAAGATGTCATGGAATACGTGTATATTTTTTTTTAGATTTTTAACACATCGATTTAAATTCTATTTTTGGTTTTACAAAATATGCCATCAAAAAAAAAAAAAGTCCAAAATTTGTGTGTAATAATGATTGGTTGAAAGTTGTTAGAAGTGTTGTATTTATCCTTTTCAGTGCGCCAAACCCCAAACTCTCAACTCTATATGGCCTTAGAGTAACAAGTGATTTTATATTACGGTGCGCACAGTTATCGCTTAGTTTCTAATAGCCATAACTAAGCAAACAAATTTAAAAATGCCGAAATAAAAAAATACGGGTCTCCTTATTTGATGCCTATTGTTCATAAAAAAAAAATTGAACCTCCTACGAAAAAGTCGTGTTTTACGGGTGTGAAATTTGACGTGGATTGACCCATATCACATTTCATTTCTCATCTTTCATATTACATTTCTCGTACTTCATATTTCATTTCTCATATTCCATATTTCATTCGTCATACTTCATTTCTCAAATTCATATTTCATTTCTCATATTTCCTATTTGATTTATCATATTTCATTCCCAATATTTCGCATTTCATTTCTCATATTTTGTACTTCGTGTTTCATATTTCAGTTGTCATATTTCGTATTTCATTTGTCACATTCCATTTCTCATTCATATTTCATTTATGATATTTCATATTTCAGTTCTCATGTTTGATTTCCCATGTTTCGTTCTTCATTTCTCATATTTCATATCTGGTATTCCATTAGTCATATTTTATTTGTGATATTTCCTTTCTCATATTTCATTGACCCAATTTCATTTCTCATATTTCATTTGTTTATATTTCATTCCTCGTATTTAATCACTCATACTTCATTTCTCTGTTTCCATATTTTATTTTTCATTTTTCATATTAGATTTCTGGTATTTCATTTCACATATTTAATGTACCATATTTCATATTGCATTTCTCATATTTGATACTTCATTTGTCATATTTCATATTTGAGTTCTCATATTTCATTCCTAATATTTCAAATTGCATTTGTCATACTTCATTTCTCAATTTTCGTTTTTCATTTCTCATATATCATCTCTTATATTTCTTATTGCATATCTCACATTTCGTTTTTTCATTTCTCATATTTCGTCTCTCGTATACCATTTCTGATATTTCATATTTCACTATCCATTTTTTTTTCTTATATTTCATATTTCATTCCTCATATTTAATTTCTCACATTTCATATTTCATTTCTCATATGTGATTCCCATGTTTCATTCTTCATTGCTCGTATTTCATATCTGATATTCCATTAGTCATATTTTAATTCTCATATTTCATATTTCATTTCTCATATTTCATTTCTTATACTTCATTTCTCATTTCCCATTTCCCCTATCCATATTTACTGTTTCTCCATTTCCTATTTCCCATTTCCTAATTATATATTTCCCATTTTCTATTTCCATATTTCCCATTTCCATTTTTTCCATATTACATATTTGCGTATTTCCATATTTTCCATTTCCATATTCCCATGTTTCCATATTTCCATACTTTGTATGTCCATAATTCCTGTTTCTATATTTCGTATTTCCGTTTTCCATATTTCCATAGCTCCTATTTCCGTCAATTTTCATGTTTCATTTTTCCATATTTCTCTATTTCTGTATTTCCATATTTCCTTATGTTCATAGTTCCATGTTTCTTATTTCGACATTTCCATATTTCCGTATTTCCATATTTCCTATTTTCTATATTTCCATATTATTTCCAATTTCCATATTTTAATATTTGCTATTTCCATATTACTATATTTGCAGCTTCCACATTTTCTATATATCCATATTTCCATATGTCCTATTTCCATATTTCCTACTTTCCTACTTTCATTTCAAGCCCCACTTAAGGGGAAAGCAATATGACAACACAGCAGGACTCCGATTGGTTGTTGGTCTGGGTGGCTCAGTTGGTTAGACGCTGGCCTACTGATCCCAAGGTCGCGGGTTCAAATCCGGCCCAGACCCATGGTTTTTAAGTGTGCTTAGAAACGACAGCTCCTTGTCAGTAGATTTACTGGCACATAAAAGAACTGCTGACGGAATTCCGGCACACCGGCGGCGCTTATGTGATCCTAGCAATTGACAGCGTCGTTAAACAAAATAATTAAATAAATAATAAGCCGATAATTCCCATTTAAAAAGCACAGTAGTAGTAGTAGACCTAGTTTAAAATATGTCCGTTAGGCGATAGCCATTTCTGTTTCCTAACATACGCCCTATTTCAATAGTTTTGTCCTTATAGTTTCTTCTATTGCCTTTAACTCATCACAATATCATTATTATGTGTTACCCTTATTTTATTACTATTATTCTTAATATCACTAAGTGCTTTATTTCCTTTAATCTATAATTTACTCTTTTTAAAGTAAATATGACTGCTAACATCAAATGGATTTTCTCATAGTACCGACACCAAATGAACTTCTGCATCAATTGTGAATGCTTTTAGGAGCATACACACTGGAGGTAAACTTGTTTCACACTTTTTGGCAAGAAAGGGTACGGAGTGCTTAGAAGGTGCACTTCCGTTGTCAGTATGTCATCACTGAACTGCATCTGTTCCAGCGCTTCTTCCATGGTTGAATTGAATATAAAATGTAGTTTTTAAAAAAACTGTTAAAGACAGTCTGGGGGCCCCAAAGATCGGGGACCCCCGGCGCCGCGGGGTTGTTATTTACGCCAGTTCACACACACACACACACACACACACACACACACACACACACACACACACACACACACACACACACACACACACACAGTCATACAAATAAAAGACAGTTTGAGTATACGGGTAAACACTTAACTAAAAATAATGAAGTGAGAAAAATTGTTTGTTGGTGTAGGTATACCAGAGCTCTGTCAATAGAAAGCCTATTAGGTATACCTGTTATGCCAGGTCTCGCGGATTCGACTGGGCTCCAAAATCCTTTTCTACAAAACAAGGTTTCGTGGCATGCCCAAACATCCCATGTATTTGTGTGTGTGTGTTTATGATGTAGCGCATGGCTAACGAGAAAGATAGGCTACGGCGCGAATCGGTGTTACGTAGTAATGGTAGTCACATACATGGCCAACATTGTATACCATCATAAAACTACTTTTTGTATGAATTCTGAGAGCAATGTCTTGGTTGTTTAGAATATAGATGTATTAGGTGATTGTGGTTTTACTTCATTGGACTAGGAGAATTACGTCACTGCAATTCGCGCCGTAGCCTGTCTTCCTCGTTAGTCATTGATTGTGGCGGTGATGACATCATTGCTGTCTACGTCACCATTTTCCTGCACTAATGCCAGAAAGTGGGTAATATCACACGATTTATGCCGTCAGAATAATCCGTTTTAATACTAGGATTACATAAAATCCATTTTATACCAGGTGAGTCAGCCGCGCCTTATTTTTTGGAAGGTAGGCCACCCATCTAACGGCATGTGCGCCTTAGTCCAGTTTTGCGCTTACTAAAATGTATTGCTTAACGTTCTTAAAGAGAGGAATGCGCAAAGTTGAGAGCAACAGCGGTTTAAGAGACAAAACGTACTTCTCGCTAAAGTACACCTTAAAAACATACGACTCATTTACTGAGAGCGAATTCCGGTTTCCAGCCGATTTTACAAACCTTTTATTAGAGTATACATAGCAACGTAATTCAGTAAACGCCTCGGAAAAATTGGACCTATCATATGGGTACACTAACAACGTCAGCTAAAAAGAAAATGGTGGATTCTTGTACCTAGAGCAGGGATTGGCTGCCAAAAATTAGGAAAAATTTAGACACACGCCTCATCCATCATGGATCCGTGCAGTAAAAACGGACATATTATTAAATAACAGTTTATTTACATTTTTGCATGAACTATGCCTCGTGCATCTCAATTAATATGCATAACATATTTTGCCATTTAAGTAATAATATTAAAATGCCCAGCAAATGATTAAATCTGTCTTAAAAGGCTAAATCGAGCCCGAAAACTCGCGTGGTGGCAATGCCAGGCACGCAAGTTCTACCATTGAACGCGGTAGGCGCTTTCAGTTAGGTCTCGAAATAGCTGAATAGGATTGTGACGGGGTCATTTTTTTATGTTCATCAAAACTTGGAAACCGAATTCACAATAATCTAATTTTAAAGTCCCTGAGCGTTTAGGACATTATAATTTAAATTGCTTTTGGCTGTCTGCATTTTATAATTGAACAGGTGTAATGACTTCTGCGTCATTGGACTGGCATGATGTATTGTGTTGTGAATGCCGACCCCTGCGTTCTCCACACATATGCTGTCGCACAATATTTTGTGACAGTCTTTCATTATGTATTCGACAGACGAGTACGTAGATGTGCTTTTGATCTACGGAGAAGCAAGGACAAATATACCGGAGAAAATATCTAGGGAGAGATATCCGAATAGGCGATAACCAACAGCAAACAGCTTCCGGAATTTTGAAAGGCGTCTGCGTGTAACAGCATCACTTGCAAGAATGCCTCCTCATAGACATGCACCAGCAACATCGGGTGTTAATGCAGAAGCAATTTTGAATGCAACCCAGAACAGTCCGCATATTAGTACACGGGTAGCTGCTCAGGAGGTGAACATTAGCCAGTCTTCTGTAGTGCGAATATTGAACACTAACAAGTTCCATTCTTATGGTTTGCACCTACACCCAGCACTTCACAGGAGAGATTTCGAAGCTCGAGTGATCTTTCGTGAATGGTTGCTGGAGCGAGTAGCAAGTGATGTGGGATTCGAATCCAGGATATTTTTTTTTGACGAATCAAGATTCCACAACAATGGAACTGGAAAACGTCACAATATGCACCATTGGAGTGTTGATAATCCTCATTGGGTAAGGGAAGCAGCATTCCAAGAGCAGTGGGGTGTAAATGTCTGTTGTGGAATCTTGGGAAACCACCTTGTTGAACCATTATTCTTCGAGGGGAATGTAACAGGAGCACGCTACCTGGAATTCCTCTGTAGCTCACCCCTTATTATTAGGGAATGTGCCACTGCAGCAGCGAATGACGATGTGGTTTCAACACGATGGCACTCCTCCGTATTGGTCGAGGATCGTCTGCAATCATTTGAATGCTGCACATCCTGGTCATTGGATAGGAAGACAAGGACCAGTCCCCTGGCCTGCCAGATCATCTGATCTGACACCCCTTGACTTCTTTCTCTGGGGTGATTTAAAAGAACGCATTTATGCAGAGGAGCTGGACAATCCAGAAACCCTTCCTCAGCGTATTACAGTGGCTTGTAGATCTGTTCAACCCGGTGTATAAATGATCCTTATTTCAATTGCACTTACCTATAGGTATGCTTAAACAGCTACCTAATTGTAGGTCACCAATAAAGAAACATCAAACAATGTCACTAAACATAAATAAAGCAATAAAAATGAATATAATAACCGTTTTCAGAGTAATAATTTGTAAATTGTGAGGATTGCACGGTAAAAAAATTAGTACATGCAGGTGACTCGAACCACCTTCACAGCAGACAGACTACTTCGGAGTCTTGCGCTTGTTCCAACGGAGCTGCATAGTAACGTGTAAGGTAAATGTTCCGTTTAAGATGTAATACTCGCTGGTTCCAGTGAACATTTGCAGAAGTGCAAACAACAGCTGTCTAATTACGAATATATTAAAAGCCGATGTGATAACATCTATATTAGCACTAATTTCATCGAGTGTTTAACATCCATGTTAAATACGCGGGTAGAATCTAGTAATGGGGTCGATGTTTTCATGTTGGACTATAAAATGCGGATTGCATAAAACTCGAGAATAAGAGGCAGCTGACTCACCTGGTATAGTGAATCGTGATGTATGGTGACTGTGTTAATTGTAGGTTTTAGAAGAAAGTTATATTTCCTCATTTTCTGCAATAATGTAACTTGAACATAACGTTGATACCATGTAAGATAACAGGCCTGCTTTATTTGCTCTCTCTCTCTCTCTCTCTCTCTCTCTCTCTCTCTCTCTCTCTCTCTCTCTGGGAGGGACATCCGTTATCTACTGCTGGTAATGATAATGACCACATCAAAACAGGGTGCCGTTTATGAGCTAATTTCCTCATGCGATTGGTGGTAGCTCGAGTATTGTCTGCTTGTCTCCTGCTCTGGTATAGTCATATGTCTTATCGCTACGCGCTGCTAAATCTCAACATCTGTTAGGGCCATTATTGAATCAAGGATGGGAAGATGATACTATTGTGTTCCCATGTAGGGGTGTAACAAACCATTATTTTCGTGTAATGGATAATTCTTCTGTTTATACTTTGACCTTTTTTTCCCCTTTGTTTGTTAAAGACAAGGATTAACATATTATTTTGTAGCTACCTGTTAACAGCAGCGGTAACTAATTTCCCACAATGAGAGTATTTGCTGGTATGTAATAGACTAGTTTATAACTAGTGAGGACTCATGAACGTAAGGTAAATTGAGCAAACAATATTTCACAATATCAATTAAAATAATACAATTCAGATTAAAAGCTCTCCTATTAAATATATTGCGGTCTCTTCTCACGTTTGAACTAAAGACTCGACTTCTAGCCTCTTCTCTCACGCTATCGGTCATTTACGTGTCGAATCCAGGACATCTTACATCCTATCTTTGGCTTTACTGCACCAAATTTTCAACTTGATCATATATTAATGACTTCACAATAGAAGCCGATGTCACCATACGGGGATGTGGCTGATAGATACGAGGGAAATTGTCAGGTGGCGCGGGAAGTAGTGGAGATAGCGCAGCTAATTTTTCATTGCCGTACAGAGTGATTTAGTGCGTTTGCAGTCGTGCTAGTGAAAACGTTAACTGCTACGCGTTTGCTCACCATAACCTTACATAATGAGCGCCACGCTAGAAAATCCCCGCCTAGTCAAGGTGCAAGTGTTTATAAGATTTCTTTAAAAAAACTTGGACGAGCCATTCAAAGCAACCGTTGTGGTATGCTGACAACTAATGTTGTGTTTTTGCAAGACAACGCTTGACTTTTCAGTGCTCAAAAAGCTTAGAAATCTTTCAATAAAGTGAAATGGGAGAATATAATCATCCCCCTTACAGCTTCGCGCCCAGTGATCATCATTTTTTAACCAATTCATGCTTTAATGCTTCTTTTTTGTGGGTTTTTAAAAGAAATTTTCTAACACTAAGCACCACTCATTTGGCGGGATTTTCAATCGCGGCATTCATTTTGTAATATTGTGATGAACAAATGCGTAGCGGTGCAGTGTTCTCGCCAGCGCCGCTAGGCACGCACTAAATATGCGTCACGACGATGTAAAAATGGCGGCACTATACCCACTACTTCCTGCGTTATGTGACAACGGATGTTAGTTTCCGAATTACGCTCGTAAATCGCGCCAACTCGCGTAGCACTTTGGCAAATAGAAGATTCACCTCGACATGTTTTGGACGAGAACAATGGAGAACTCCCGGCTGAAAAATATTGTGTAGCAATATAATTCCGATTACGATAAATAATCAGATAAAATATAGTTTTAAGACAAACGGAGGTGATACAGAAAAAGACATAACGCATTTATTATAATTATGAGTATGAAACAGAGCATGATGATGATAGTGCTGATAAAGATGTCGAAGGAGAAGAAGATTGATAATAGTGTCTGTTCCTGGAAATAAAGCTGAAACAGTCATGTATTGTAAAATCTTAGTTCGGTCATTCTACACCTACCTGTATATTACACATGTTAATGTTTACTTTTATTTTAAGCACCCAGTATAATCTAGTTTATGACCATTTGATATACGATTATACGAAATATACCTGCAATCGTGAAAATAAAAAATAAACAAAATTAATAAGCAATTATCAGTCGGGCGGTAGGCCTTGGCTTGCACGGGGTTCTAAGGTTCTAATAAGCAATTATAGTTAAAACACCAAAAAAGGTGGTGTGTATCTAACAGATACGTTGCGATTAACGGTGTCACAAAAGCCCACGCGCGCAACGAACAAAATTTCTATTCTTTTCGTTTAATGCCATGATCAGATATTTGTCTTTTAATAACACAGAACGGCCGCCTAGGAATGCCAGTAGTGCCTAGAACATGCTTACATTGCTCATATTAAGTCGAATAGAAGAAATGACAGAAAGTACTCAAACCATTTAGATTTTCAGAACTTTGTGAGCAGCAGCATCGGTTCTTTGAAAATAAATGAACGTTAATGTTAAAAAGAGTGTTTTATTGAGTTTCAACATGCTAATAGATGGGCAAGGTGAAATTTAATTCTTTGTCTTCGCTTAGTATTGTTTATATTGTTTGAGTAAGACACGAGTTAGACACCGGAATGTCAAGCGGAGATTACCACAAGCATATTTGTTAAGTAATTAATTTATTTTTACATAGACTAAAATTCTGACATTTGGGAGTGCTGGGAGTGAAGTTTTACTTGGAGCCGAAACTCCCCTCCTATTTATCAGGTTAGGAGCCCGCCGAGTTGCTCTCTTTACGTGGGTCCTTCCTTGGGGCGTTGCCTGTAAAAATCTCCCCTGCCTTCCAGAGTGCAAGTGAATACGCCACTTAAGTGGGGGAGGGTAAGGCAAAGACTACCAAAAACCCTCGATAGGCCACCAGCGATCGAGCATGCCAGGTCCTAGCTATCCAGATTAGTAGTGCAGGACAATGAGGCATCTCACAACCCTGCCTGAACACATTGCCCAGACGTACCCTATCTGCCATGGATATTGGGAATTACTGCCCCGCCGAGTCCAACCCAATCTAAACGGCTCCCCGAGGGGAGAGCCTCATATGTCTGGCCCAACATATTTCTGAAGTCAGAAGTATCAGTGCTAGGGGTAAAGGTAGAAGACAACGAAGGCTCACGCACTACCGAGGCATAGCTATGTACGTAGGCCAATAGGCCCTTTGTGGTTCTACCACTACCCCTAGGAAGAAAGGATGAGTTGAGAGACCCGAATGGCGAAGATGATTACGCGTGCAATGATGAACGGGATCCCTAACAATTATAGTAGGAACACATCGACACCGCCCTGCTCGACCCTCACAAGCCCCTCAACCCCAGCGATCCCCATCAAGAGACCATTGGGGAGGTGGGGCCTCGCCGGACAGGTGCGAAAGAAACCCGTGTAGAGTGTATAGCCACTGTTTAGACACAAACTGCTCCTACAACCGTGAAATGGATGAAAGGGGTTAATGGGAACAGGAAATGATCGACAGGAAAGCCGTGGTATGAGGTTAAACAAATTTAAAACTATTTTGTTGTTAAACGACGGTTTCAATTGCCAGGATCACATCAGCGTCGCCGGTGTGCCGGAATTTCGTCCCGCAGGAGTTCTTTTACATGCCAGTATACCTACTGACATTACTACACACAGATGGAAGAAAGTCACCATTGCGCTTCTTGTATCAAAAGAAACTTCGTCACTCGGCAAGAGAATGTGGGGTGAGTAAGACACGTTCAATAGCTACCTCTCCTCTCGTCCCCATGCCTAATATGGATCGTATAGGTACAGTAGACTAACCAAGCTACGATTAACCGAGATTTGGTAAATAAACATTTTTTTTTTTTTTGTTTTTTTGTTATGTGTAGTGTTAAACAGTGTATTTGTTAACGAAGATGAAGGGCACTGTAGATCAACTTAATGACCTGATGAACTATTAGTGGAAACACAAATCGAAAATGAAGATGTCCTCGTGTGGTTTAATCAAGATCAGCAAATGACGCTATTGCTGATATGGTCACTAATCCAGAAGAGGAGCACGGCACTGATGAGATCACCCCGAAAATATCACATTCAGAGGGACTGAATATCATCAAAGCTGCTACAAACTGCATTGATAAGTCTATGGCTCTATCTACTGTCCCTAAGGCATTGGTGTTACATGACTGCATCCAAGAAAGGCAAGAGTGAACCTATTAAATTTGGCAAGGCTTTTTCAAAAACGAATCTTCACCTTTAGTATTGTAATCTGATTATATTTATTTAAATGATATCAATTATTCAATGCACATCCTAAGAAATTGTTATTGTGTTATAACAAACAACTATAAAGTTTTAAGACTTGTCGATCGACCTGTTAGCACAAAATGTTTATATCTGATGTAGTCTTGGTTCCAAATAGCTCGGATAATCACGAGTCAAGTGGAAGTGAATCAGCTGTACCTTAGTCCTTTTTTAACCTTTGCTTAATAAAATACAGTTGCAGAATGTGCTTTGTTTTAATGCACTCTCGTCTGAAAAATTGACTGTTGTGTACTCTTACAAGACCCACACATATTTTCATGGAAATTAATTTAGACGAGATCTATTTATCAGTAAGTTCAAAATGAAGTTAAGTTAAAGCTTAAAGCTAACGTAAACAAATTGCCTAAGTTTACATACCTACTCACGTTTAGCGAGCACTTTCAAACCATTAGAGACATTTGGCTTGATACCAGCTTTTAAAGGTACTTTCTGCAATCAAATCCCAGTTTTACCTTTAAAATATTGATTCTCTCAGCTATCTGCCTCAAAAACTTTCCCTACAGCTCATAAACATAATGGACAAGTGCAATCAGGGGTAGATTGGAATTCAAAGTTTTTTCATGCATAAATCCTTGTTCGTTTTTGTTCGCAAGGCATAAATATAGATGCAGACACACTGGCTACATGCAATGATAATCAAATCACCTAAAAAATATGCCAGCAGTAGCGATATTACACGAACAGTATTTAAATAATAGTATAAGATACTAACTTGCTCGCTTATCTCATTAACTATTATAATGTACAATTTAGCCTGAAGTAGAAATCATGGCTGCAAAAGGTACCCACAATAGGACTCTCTACCCACATTCGAATATTTTTGTACAGCTTGTAAAACTATTCTAAAGAAAGCTTATTTTTGTATCTATTTAATCGAGATAAACATTTGCAGAAACAGGTACATTACACATTTTGTTACAAGAAAGTGATAGAAAACCGAATCGATAAACATATATGTAAAAGTGAGTGACTGTATGCTGGTCTTAACATTCCTCGCCGTTTCCATGGCATCGCGAGAAACAGCTGAATAGCGAAAGCACTTTAAGAATGATAAAGAGTTGAAAAATTCAAACCAATGTTAAACGATATCTCGGATATGGGTGGCACTACAAAAGAGCTATTTGAAAGAAATTGTGTGTTTTATATATTTCGGTAGTTAATCTTTGAAGGTTTACGAGTTAAACAAAATTATACAAAATTTCCTCCAAGCTTAAGAGTATTTCAGAGGCTATATGCCGAAAAATATATATTGTATTTATTGTGTAAATATCTTAAAATATATGATATTTTAATCAAACTCATTGGAACCATTTTTGATAAAATCAAGCATTTCGAAAAATATTCATTGTGAAGGGTACTCTGGGCTGTGAAGGATTTTTTGAGAATCTTCAGGTCGTATTTTTGAGTGGTACGCTTTATAATAGATATGACTATAGAAATTGATCCAAGTATAGCCACTCCCAATAATAATAATAATAATAATAATAATAATAATAATAATAATAATAATAATAATAATAATAATAATAATAATAATAATAATAAATAATAATAATAATAATAAATAATAATAATAAATAATAATAATAAATAATAATAATAATAATAATAATAATAATAATAATAATAATAATAATAATAATAATAATAATAATAATAATAATAATAATAATAATAATAATAATAATAATAATGTAATGTAAACCCCGCGCGACAGCCCACGAAGGGCCAAGGCCTACCGCCCAGCCGCTGCGTCCCCCACCTCTGCCCACTACAGGCGTCATTGGTGAGGTGCAGTACTGGAGGGTGGGACGTGGTCAGCGCCCCGAGCCCTCCCGGCCAGTTATGCGGTCTTCTCGACCTGGGGCCGCTACTTCTCCATCAAGTAGCTCCTCAATTGGTCCCCCCGGGACCTAACGAGGCTGAGTGCACCCCGTGCCAGACCTCCCAGAGGGGATAAAATCCCCATGCTGGTACCGGGGATCGAACCCGGGTCCTCCGCGCCACAGGCAAGCGCAATAATAATAATAATAATAATAATAATAATAATAATAATAATAATAATAATAATAATAATAATAATAATAATAATAATAATAATAATAATAATAATAATAATAATAATAATAATAACAACAACAACAATCCATAACTTGTCTGACGAAATATAGAATTTTTTGTGCATTTTATTTGAATTGTACATAATTAAGTCTAATTTAGCACAAGAATGAAGTAACGTGTAAGCTTATTTCCTACTCCTCATTTGCACTGTTCCACCAGCCAAACATTAATATTACTAATTTGTTATCACTCACCAAGTCTCATTTTCTGAAACAGGAAATCGGCATAATTCCTTCTTATGAAAGGAGGTCCTATTTGCGGCTAATTTATCCTGATACTTTAATTTTCTGTTGGCAGTTAAAATAGCTTCAACAGAGTTCATATTGACACTGTACCTGAATACCGAGTAGCTAGTAGTACACATGTAAACAATTACCTTCCACCTGCCGGTTGTGGAAGTGGTTAAACTCCAATAGCGGTACAAGTGTTTACCAACATGGTAACTTGACTATGGGTAAAAGAAAGCCCACTTAGTAGGCGCACTCTCCTATAAAGAATACAAAACCAAGTCTTTGTGATAAAATCATACCTGAATATACTATAGCTTAACCACAAGCCCACAAAATTTTTCTATTTGCATATGCATAGCTTTTACTCCAGTCACCTAAATTTTGCTGTGTAGCGAGTGAATTGGCATATTTGAACAGTGTGCTGCAATCTAGTGAGGTTTATGCCAAACAAAAAAGCAAACAGGGTTTCCCATTGCATGGCATGTCAGCTAGTCATATCCAGTAACTTCATTTGCCACGGTGTGCTGCCACCTAGTGGCATTGACTCAACAGAGAGACGTGAGATTTCGGTACGGACTTATGGGTTTACTCCGTCTTGTGTGCACGTCATTGACTATTTTGGCCCTTAAGATAATGACATAATACCAGCTACACATGCGCAAAGGCTCCTAGAAACGTTCACAACTAGAGATGTGCTAGCGACCATGAAGGCAAACTTCATCCAGTTTAGAGGAATAGCACAGTAGATCTAAATGCCGTATATTTTAGATTGCCGCATCTGTATAGCGTTCAATAGCACTTAAAGTAAAATTAACCAATAATACCGCAAGGCGTCAAAACTTAAGGGTGTTCACGTGCTCTTGTGCTCTTTTACAGCAACCACTACTGCTTATAAATAAAAAATTTGGTGTTCACCCGACATTTCATTCTCACACACAGACACACACACACAAACACACATTTTCTAAAAATGACTTTTTAGGTCTCTGGGGCTCTTAAAATATTACATTTGGTGAAATCTCGGTATCGTATTCTTGGGTGGAATACGGTATTCCCTCTGCTTACTTTAGGTAGGTGATAGAAAAAATAATAACTCCTCTCATCAACACTGATTTCAAAATTTGTTAAAGTAATGTTTGAAATTCAAATGGGTATCACCGGTTAAGGTGGTAGTAGCAACAATTTCCCTCCAAAAGAATGCTGGAGTTTTTGACATACAATAAAATTAGGATCAGCAACGCGATTAAATGGCTTTCCGTTGTGTTCAGGCATTATTGTTGAAAGCAGTGAAATGATCCAAGTTTATCGCTGGAGACCGTGTTTTATTTTTTTAAATGAATTACCGTTGTTAGCGATGATAATTGAAAATTATCATGCATGGAGAAACAACAGAATAAATAGGATAGGAGGACAATACAGGCGCTAGTAATTAGACCTAATTGCTGCAGTGTTTATGAAAAATTTGTTGTAACGATTGTGCACCATTAACCATTATTGAGATGGTTTTGAACACATAAGCATGTATGGCAGACTAGTCCCGTGTCAAACTAGGCAGTGTCAGTGCAATTTAATGATCTGCAAAGCTAAACATGTGAGAACAAAGAAAAATCTCAGGCAGCCCTCTACAACTAATAAACTTGTAGATATTTACAACGGCAAAGAAGAGACATTAGAACAGCCATGAAGAATAGGCCAATGCAATTGTAACAAATGGTCAAAATCCAGTCCGGTTACTTTCCTATCACTTTATTGTCTTCTGAAGTTTATCACAGATACACAGCTTTCTTCTCGTTGTTAACACAGTCTACAGTCTCGTGCTATCGCAATTCACAACTTTTAGTTCTCGTACCCTCATCTCAGTCCTTTCAGTGTCTTTCTTCACTTTCTCTGTCTCTCATACACTAATTACGACTTTACAATCACTCGACACTCATTGAATTTTCTTTACGGCGACCAACATGTTTCACACCACACACACACACACACACACACACACACACACACACACACACACACACACACACACACACACACAGCTGTCTCGCACTCACTGACACACCGACCAACTCATGTCCGTAACTCTAGCTAACTCTATTTCCTGGCCTCCTTACATAGTGGGGATGACGTCACACGGACCTTTTGCGAAGTCCTTTAAACACGCCACCGGTAACGCAGCTGGATCTTTCTCGAAGGCTCCGCAGAAGCCCCTTTTGTGTAGCCGCTTCGATTGTTAGTCATGTACATACAACAGTCACGCGAGGCAGCCAAACCTTGAACGCTTGTGTCCGCTCGCCGGCCCGGCATGTGGTGTGAAGTAGTTTAGCCTCGTCCGTCCTTTGTTGTGCGCCGAGCTCGGCGTCACACTATTAAGCAAATGACTAAATGAATAAAATAGCCTGTGTTGCACTCACATGACTTTATCTAGTCACTCTTCTACAAATTATTGTTGCAAAGTTTATTTTTCTATCTACTTCATGTTAATCGAGATAAACGTTCATTATACATTTACACTTTGCCTTAAAGCCATAAGAACTTGATACTGTAATTATTGACGGGTAAGAATAATTTTATAAAGAAACGATAGGAATGTGTATGTGTGTGTGCGCGCGCGCGCGTTGTGTGTGTGTGTGTGTGTGTGTGTGTGTGTGTGTGTGTGTGTGTGTGTGTGTGCGCGCGCGCGCGTGTATATATATATTACTATGTTAAAATCAATGCATAATATAGAAGTATGGGGTAAAATTCTGCCACGCAAAAGAGTCAGTAGTTAAGACAATTTAAGGGTTCAGGTAAAGGCAATTAGGCTGGTGTAGCTAAAGTAATTACGGTGCCAGTGATTTCGGTAGACCAGAAAACCATTATCTTATAGGTCATTTTCCTGGAATTTAGTTATGTTCAGTTATCGCAGAGATTGCTAAGGCACGTAGATTAACATTTTGAAAATTGGAAAAGTAAATTAAATTCTTAGGATTGATCAAAGTCACAGAGTAAAATTTGTTTGTTGCACACACGAATTAGCACCTATTGGATTGGGCCACGTAAGTAGGAACTTCGGTAGGGACACTGGACGTAAGTTAATAAAAGAGCGTGCATTTCTAACAGCCGTGTCTTCCGTGCCTTACAGATGTGTTTAGTGTGGTCGATACCGGCAACCGCAGCGCTTAAGGACCGCGCCAGGGTTATATAACTTTAGTGGACACCGGCAAGGAACCTTGAGCTTAAAATTTCTGTGATTCACGCGAACGTGGACTTCGCATTATTGTTGCGGAACTGTTGTTTCAAACCGTAAAGTCTGGATACATCAAAAGTTAGCAGATAGAATTCAATAGTTACAATTTCGAGGGACAAGATTCAGAAAAGGTTTAATTCTTCAACCTCAACAGTCGAAAAGTCTCTTTAAATAGATCATTATTAGCCGCTATTTAATTTATCAGTCAACTTTAACTGGTGATGTTTATCCTCACACCTGCCCACACATACCCTGAGCAGAACGTCTCATAATTCATCACTGGAGCAGCATATACACTGCACAATGAGATTGGAAACGGCATCAAGGCTATACATATATCACTTCGTCATCACACGGTATCTAGAGTGAAAAACCAAAGCATTTCAAATCTTTTAAAAGTAGCTTAAAAGCTATGCGAGGCTTTGAAATTCCGTTCTCTTTGGTTAACCACGAAAAAAAGGAGAAAAAGAAGAAAATAATAGCGATTTTCGGTCGAAAAAAAAAACCATATTTCAAAATTCAAACCAAGAACAAAGAATATCTCGGAAATTGTTAACGCACATAAAAATGTTATTTGGCATACATTGTGAGATTTAACGAGATCTACAATTTTTATTTGGTAAAATTCACGGGCTATTGCCAAAAAATTTCAGGATACACATTTTATTTTTCATGCAAATATCTTAAACGTATGGTATTTTAATAAAAATTAACCATTTTTGAGAAAATACTAAATAGCGATAATTCTTTTCTTGTAAGAAGTCATTTTATTGGGAGATTTTCTTGATAATTTTGGTGTCGCATCCTTGAAAGATCATAGACATAATGTTTGTCTTTACGTTCGATGATTGTCAGAAATGTCATTTTTAATTATGCTGTTACACTACACATACGTGCGGATCTTTTTGTGAAAATGCATTCAAAACTTGGATTTCTGGTGAATTCCCGATGTCCAATTCTTGGGTGGAATACCATACTTCCTCTGCTTAGGTAAGCAGTAGAAAAAGTATTGAAGAAGCGTATGTGACATTTTTTATTATATAAATAGCATCTGATGGTGCAGACCGGAAGGAAGTCAAACGATTATGAGCAACTTTGGGGCGAAATGGAAAAAGGGAAGGATGCCAAGTGATCCGCATATGACGCAAATAAGTAGGATAAGATACTCAAAAGAAGTGGAGTAAGACATGAGATAGGGATACCCCTCTCTTTTCCTATCCAATTGGAGAACCTGGTGAACTATTTTCTGGACAAGTTAGAGGCCGTAATAGAGGAAGGGGACGACTTCATGGATTCAACGAGTATTTGTTGATATTACAGTGTTGAAAGGCGGAAATGATTGTATGTAACATAGTAAGTGAAGAAATTACAATAGCGAGGACTACAGAACAAACAGCAAGTGCAAAAGAGTTTTGGAACAAAAATAGCAATAAATGCAAATCTTACTTTTCTGGTGTAATGAAACACGCAAAACACTCACTAGGATGCCGAACACAGGGCTTATCTATCGCACACTGAGTAGCACCCACCATACGTCACAGCTGTCACCACAATCTCACTCGTAAAACACACTGAGTAACCAGTACTTTATGTTGCATCAATTCCAAAAGTTCACTAACTCAATAGAAAAGACTGCCGTAAGCACGCGCCCCAATATACATAGTCGCAGGAGTTTCGAAAGAGCTCGCGGGACGAGGGGTAAAGAAAGTTTGAGAACAATCTCGCACCCTTAGAAAGTACGAAAATTAATCATAACAAACACACTGAACTCGAAGCTCAGTCGGTAGAGCACCTTCCTGTTGCGTAAGGGATCTGGGGTTCGATGCCCGGCTGGAAGGGTGGAAACTTATTAATTATGTGTGTGAATTTAGTGTAATAAATTAAAAAACGAATCAAAGTAACAGAAATCGAAAGTTCAAAACCACCGTTAAGCGAGTGTACAGCGCTGAGCAATTGTTTCAAGAAGTTTAAAGCCGCCGATATGACCTTCGATGTTAAAGGTGGCATATAAATGGAACCTTAAAAAATAAAAGCACTGAAAGTAAAATAATTGCTAAGTAGTAAGAGTTCTTTAGTCACCGTGTTTTATTTTAATTTTGGGTTATTATGCACATAATGAAAAATATGATACACAGGTATTCTCATCGTGTTTCCCTATCTTAAACTTGAGACAGGTGTTTCTTCAAACTAAAAGCTAGTATGGATGTAAATATTTTGTTGTTTTACTATCACGCTGATATTGTGTGAACAATGGTATAATGCATTTCCACCTTAATTGACATGAATTTAGTCACGATTTAATGTTAAAATGTTACGCAATGTCCTGAACTTAGATATATCCATAAACAATGCAATTAAAATCTGAACTAATTATTGCATTGACCTTAAAATGGTTATTATTGGTTTAATGCTGCAAGTGTGATGTGAGATTTGGAGGAGGGGTTTCTGGAAGAACATAACTGGCCGTAACATAATGAAGGAAGCTGCAAAAATATGGAATTATGGTGGGATATAATCATTGAAGTCTCCCTTTCTATGTCCCAACGAAACGGAATATACAAAATGATTAAGATAAAATGTTCTATCAACCGACGATAGTTTTCTGAATCTTGTGCACCATTGGACATTGGTATCTCTTTATTCTGGTTCCAAGACCCCCGTAATCCAGAAGGACTTGAATCTCGCTAATGTTACATTCATTTAGTAACTCGGAGATTTTGAAGCTCATGTTTTCATAGTTTTCGAGTCACATCAAATTCTAACACTCAAGAGCATTTACTTCGGCGGCGGTTTTCTGGTGTTTGCATGACAAAAATAGGCTCATTTTCATCACTTGCAACGCTACGCTTTACCAAAGACATGGTTCGTAGGAGTGTTTAGGGGCCAAACATATAGCAGTGATGTTCTCCTTCATCAGTTCGTAGACTTTTATTGGCGGCCTTGCATTTTTACTTCTGTCTGTCTGTCTCTCTCTCTCTCTCTCTCTCTCTCTCTCTCTCTCTCTCTCTCTCTGTTCGTCACTTACAGAAGAGAAGTTATTGCGCTCAAGCCAAACATTGGACATGGATATTTACCTGAGAACACTTGAAAGAAAAATTTGACGTATTATATTCCATGATTTTCTCTTCCCATTATCGTTTAGTTTTTACACGGCATCTACAAACGTTCCTCGCAAAAGCATATTCAACTCAAGCGGAATTGAGGCAAACATTTGAGTTTCATTAAACATTTCGTTATAGGCACAAAGGTAACAGCGATAATCAAATGTCACTATGCATTTTTCTTAAAATTTCACACCCTTTCCATGATGTTACAAGACACAACTGAATAGCGACAACAGTTTAAAATGACAAATCATTTATATACCAATTGACGTACAAACACATTCCACCCAACAATTACCGATATCTCGGAAATGGTTGGTGGCACAAGAAAATTATTTGAAATAGCTTGTGTGTTTTTAAAGAGATCTACATTTTTCATGCAGTAATAGCTTTGTCTTCTTATGCCTTATCAATTAAAAAACTAAGCTAAAACTAAGCCCCGGCACAACGGCCCATGAAGAGCCAAGCCATACCGTCCAGCCGCTGCGTCCCCCACCTCGGCCCACAACAGGCGTCATTGGTGGGGTGCAACACTGGAGGGTGTTATGTGGTCAGCGTCCCAATCCCTCCCGGCCAGTTATGCGGTCTTCACGACCTGGGGCCTCTACTTTTCCATGGAGTAGCTCCTCAATTGGTTCCACCAGGGCTGAGTGCACCCCGTGCCAGACCTCCCAAAGGGGATAAAATCACCATGCTGGTACCGGGGATCGAACCCGGCTCCTCCGAGCCAGAGGCAAGCGCGCCACCAACTGCGCTGCGGAGGTGGTCATGTTTTACCAATTTACTAGTGCAAAATTATTTCCGAATGGAGACAACTTTCCAGGCTATTCCCAAAACATTCAAGCTATATATTTTATTTATGGTGCAAATATCTTAAATAACCTTGAAGTTTAATCATATTGAAATATGATAACTTAATAATATTTAAAATATCGTTCTCGAAAAAACAAAAGTAACGAAATAATTCACACGTAAGTGATATTTTTGAACGGGTGAAGGTTTTCAAACTCCTTGTGTCACATACTTGGATGATACTGAAATTAAATACTAAGTTTGGTATTAATCAAAATTTCATTTTTGGATTATACTGTACACACACACACACACACACATACACGCACGCACGCACATTCACTCACAAACACACACACGTACACACTTACACACACGCACACGCACGCACACACATACACACATACCACGTATATTTTTGTAAAAGTATTTGTTTTTAGATTTAAGGGGCCTCTCAGCACAACATTTTTGGGTGGAATGCAATTACTATACGTAGGATAAAGTAAAAGTAAATAAGGTTTGAAACAATTAACCACCCTTTAGGGCATTTTGGCACTATGGTTATTTCTACCAAGGTTATCCATCTGCTATGTTTCAAAATCCACAATTTCAGACCGAACTATTGGAAATTTTAAAAAAGCCATGAGGATATAGGTATAATATGTAGGCTATCTTTCATACATGTTTCTAAATTAGTTACACATATATTTATTATTTTAATATTATGCAATGTTTATTACCCGTATTGTTATCCAATTGATAAGGCTTATTTTACTTAAAGGCATTTATGCTCACGCATAGAAACGGAAACAGTCTCCTGTTCGTATGACCCAGTTGTTGACGGGCCCTTAAACACTACACACTCACCCACTCGCTTCTCCGTTTTCAAACCAAATATGAAGTAAATAAATATATTCCGAAATGAAGAAGCAAATAAAAACGGAAATTAACTTGATATCGGGTTTGTGAACTCTCTGCTTCTATTACTACCCTCATTCTAGGTGACATCGATGATATCAAATAACTTGGTCAAATTTCTACGAGAAGATACTTTCCTCCCTAACAACCTACATTTGATCCCAAAAAGCTTCTTTTATCTTGTGTTGTCTTAGAGCCCAAATTAACTCCAAAACTTCCTTCACCTCTGCCCAAAACGTTTTCAATAGGATTCTTATCTCACGAGAAAGGAAGCCAGTCAGTCACCGATGAGGTAGTTATCGTGCTGGATTCCAATCACTTCATCGTCCTTACGGAAGGAACCATGATGTTTTGGAGGATGTCTTTCCTGATGGCTATTTACTGTACCATCATGCTGCCACAAACATACCTGAACTATCTCGTGACCTCCAATCCCAACATGACAAAGCTACACGATCTTGGTGATCCTTTTGTGCCACGTGTTTTACTCTTTTGGGGTGGGGAGGTAAAACATTACTTTTCGCCCCTTTGTAGATGAAAAAGTCACCTCGTCTGTAAATGTTCTATGACACATTTTCTTGTGCAAATGCGAAGTACCATAATGTGTGATCGCCTGCAAGACTCTGCTTGCTATAGCTGCGATTGGACAAAGAGCCCACATACTGGAAGGGATTGCTGCCTGCGTCATCTAGAAGTGCTTTGTCTTGCTGAGAAGTGGACAAACGTTTTCGACCCGAACCATCCCTTCCCAAGATAACCGTACCCAGCTCATAGCCGTAGATGTACCGAGTGGGATGACTGAGGCGGTAACGTCTGTGGCCCGCATTCGGGAGGTCGCGGGTTCGATTCCCGCAGATGGAACTTCCTGACATTGTGGTTATTCGTGGGTTTCCCGGGTCACTCAGACGAATGCTGGTAAGGATATTTGCCTTACATCCGCCGTAACCACGAACGTTCTCTAAAATAAGGAGAGATCTCCTTGAGCTTTGTCTTTGTATGTGCGCTCAGCTATAGCAAAAGTCAGTATGATTGCCGGTCTGGGTGACCCAGTTGGTTAGACGCTGGCCTACTAATCCCAAGGTTGTGGGTTCAAATCCGGCCCTGGCGATGATTTTTAAGTGTGCTTAAAAACGACAGCTGCATATCAGTAGATTTACTGGCATGTAAAAGAACTCTGCGGGACGAAATTCCGACACACCGGTGACGCTGATGTGATCCTGGCAATTGACAGCGTCGTTAAACAACAAAATAATTTTTTTAGTCAATATGATTCTAATGTATTATGCAGAACTCCAAGGCGCACGCTTATGATCATGCCAGTGCCATTCAATAATCAGACGTCAGCCCAGGGTGCCAACTTGCTTGAGTTTAAGACCGCACGAACAACTGTATTGTGTAGTTCGGAGAACAGGGCGCCTGTAGTTAGCCTTGCCTCAGCATTTAAACATCCAAAGTGGGGCACAAAATAAATATTCCCATTTTTCAGTGTATGTCTAGTACCAGAAATAATTGTCTAGCGTAACATGTTTGAAATAAATTATCAAAATAACTATTGCCCATTTGTAAGAACAAAGTACTTACAATGTACCTATAGGTATATCACAAAATATATTTCTTCACAAATTAATTACACAGTATGTATAAATACTTACATTATCCAGGTTTTGCAGTAATTCAATTCAATTACGAACTGAATGTCCTAGTGCCTTGGCATTACTATGTCTGACGCCTGCAGATGCCACATGGTTTTAGCGAAATAATCAAAACGTAAGTAGTCGTACTTTAATAAATATAAAAGACTCGAGTAATGGTTTTGAAATGAGAGAATAGTTACTGCACTACATTCCTCTGAATCATAATGCATTTATTACGTATATAACTTTCAGAGCAGTAGAATATTTGCAGCAATCGTTTAATGTTTTGTAAAGCGATTAGCAGCATTTTGATGATTTGTTCGTAGCTTTCCCTTCTATTTCAAACTGTTCAAGTTACCAGTTTCGTCCAATGAGAAATTTAACCTCACAGATTATCAGGGAGCTGAGTTTTTCCAGTAAACCTAGGCAGCAGTTTTCGGTAAGTTTTTTATGTAACTTTAGGAATCAGTAAACTTAGGATTCAATACTGTCATCTTTAACCTGCATTACTAGACAAATCGTGATGCACAAATTACGTGGTACATTCCATTCCTCTCAAAATATTAAATATTACGTCTTTGAGCGTACTTAGTTTGTCTATAACGTGCCTGTAGTAAGTGGAAGTAGTGAACTTTAATCAAAATCTGATATTTATATTTAACCGGAAATACACGTTATGTAAAAGGTGCTGCTTAACTCTGGTTCCCGAGGACGCGGGTTCAAACCCGGCGGAGGACGATAGATTCTTTTAGGGCGTAAATAACCTTAGCATGGCTTCCTTCAGAAGAGTAGTAAAGTCGGTGGTCCCGTATCATAGATTTACGGAACGTAAAAGAACCTCGTGATAGATAGAGGCCTCTGAGCAAAATTAAGCGGTATTTCACGCCCAGTGTAGAATGGAATGCTTAGAACCAATGTAGTTCAAGAGCGCCCATATATAACATTCAATTTCAGTGTGCAAAAGGTACGGAGGTATATGTGTGTTCGCGCTTGTAAAGTTCCGCATACTAAGACTGCGACACCAACATTTTCGGAAAAATCCCCCCACCCAAAACTACGTGAAAAATTATTTTTTATTTTCTGAAAAAAAGGCCCACACGATTTTGATTAAAATGTTTTACAGTAAAACCTGACTAAACCGGATCCCCTATATACCAGAAACGTGGACAACCGGAAAATAAATCTCGGAACGGAGCTATTGACTATGTTAAATAACACTCTAAACCGGAAAACTGCCTAAAGCGGAAAGGGAATAGTTTTCCGGAACCGTTTGCATAAATAACCTAAGACGGATTTTCATTATGCTTAATACATAGTTACGTGCTTTGATAACGAACTTGCCACGACTGAAGACATTCAAAGTGCAGCAGATATTGCTGCTGGAAACAATAGTTGTGAAGTTATGGAAGGAATGAACGACGACGAAGCCAACAAAGGGGAGCCAAAAACACGCACTTTTAGAGAAGCATTATCAGTTGTGAGTGACCTTCAGGAATTTGCAGCTTTCAAGAATGTTCCAGAACTCCTGGAACTGATGCAGGATGCAATGGAGGTCATGTAGCGTTCTGTGGTGAACAAGTCGCGACGTTGCACTTTGACGGATATGTGGGGGGGGGGGGGGGGGGGGGGGAGAAACTAATGGAGAAACTGCAATTATGTATGACATGTAAGTTGAAAATACAGCAAAACATACATTTGAACCTATCTTTTATTTACAGAACTTTATTTTAAGGTATTCCTTCAGTTTAATTCTATACGGTTATATTTTTTGTACTTAGTTTACTAAAATATGTACAACCCTTTGTAAGACGGAAACCTGTGAAAACGGAAAAATATTACTGGAACGATCGCGTTCCGATTTAGCCAGGTTTTATTGTATAATATTATTTATATTATAATATTATTATATTATATGTTATTTATTATAATTTGCTTCCGATAAGCCTTTTCGTGGTGTGTACAAAATACTCCATACTGAAATATTCTATGATAAGCATTATCTAATAAACATAGGTACTTGAAAATTATACTTGAAAGTTTGCGATTTTTGCTTCCCACCTCCTTTTACTTTTGTTTCCATTGCAAGAGCTTGTTTCAAAGAATAAACATTTGAAGAGAGCAGCTTATCTACAACTTTAATGCGCAACTTTAATGTTGTAACTAACCCCATGTTCTTTAATTTGAAATCGATTCTAAGCAAAAATATATCCTGAGTAACGTATCTTGGATAGAACAATGACATTTATATGAATAGTTTTTTAATGAATTTATTTCAATCCTATTTGTTTGATGCATTATTTATAAAACTGATATTTCTGTTATGTTTCTATTATAGATGAGCAATAATTGATAGCAACGTATATAACGGCATACCTTGAAGGAGAATGTCTGCATGTGTGTCTACACATGTGTGCATGTATCAACTTTTCATACAAGAATAACCAAACCAATTGCCATGACAGTTGGTGGCATTTTAATTACTTTACCCAAAGGGGCGGGTATATTACAACACGGAAACAAATATTTCTTCTTCCATACAAATATTAAGCCAGTTGGCGTGTTACGATCTCAAGGAGGAGCTTTCCATCCAACGCTTTTTTGTACGTCCCAGCGATCTTTTGCCTTGAGGGTGGTAGTAAAGCATAGCTCTTAGAATTCTGTGAGATGGCATTCATTTAAGATGGGCCAATCAGCTCTTCTTGTAACTTTGTATATGGTATAGAATAGATTCCATATCCAGTTCTCCACGACTTCCTCATTTCTGTTATGGTCTCACTTTGTATATGGTATAGAATAGATTCCATTCCCAGTTCTTCCACGACTTCCTCATTTCTGTTATGGTCCCACTTTGTATATGGTATAGAATAGATTCCATACCCAGTTCTTCCACGACTTCCTCATTTCTGTTATCATCCCACTTTTTATAGCCTACTGTAGGGCGCATATATCATCTCGTTAGTTGTTAATCGGCATTCATGTGTTTTTCGTAGTGTCCATGTTTCACTACAACTTAAAACTGGTCTTGCAAGTGTCCCCAACTTGTATTCTTGTATCTTTTGCATTCATCTTGTATTCCTTTGCACTAAAGATGGTTTCATGATGTTATTAATTATTTCCATTATTTTTGTAAATTTTGTGATTTTGTTTGCTATATCTACTTTATTATCAAATGATAGATCATAGCACAAATGATTAAATTCATTTACTCATTCTAAATTTTCATTTCCTAAAACAATTTTGCTGGGTACATGGTATTTTCACAAAAGACCATCGCTTTAGCTTTATTTTATTGATTTCCATGCTGTTATCTTCATTCGAGGCTTGGTATAACACATGAAAGCAATTAAAATTTCGCCCAATGTGTTGCTGGCCCAGAGGGGTACAAATGTAGGGTTCCCGCTAATGTAACAATGTTGTCATAACATTGCCAATTCTCTCTTAGAAATTAAATTGTGCATGACATTCTAAGATTAAACTGTGACTAAAGACATTCGAATTAAGGTATACATGAATTACAGTATTGTTTACACAATGTTTGTGCGACAGTTAGTGAAATAATAAACCATTTATATGTATTCGTCAAGAAGTTAGATGGCTGAAAATATTTGATACAAATTAATGGTTCTTTATTGACAATAATTGCATTGGACATATATATTACACTCATAGTGTAGAATCTCTGGTTAACGTATAGCCGAAGCAGCACTCTGTATACTTATTTACTAACAGTGTTAAACATGGGTACTCAAGTAGTAAGATCAACAACCTATAGTTCAGAGTGCAGCTATAGTCCATAATTGCAAAAATAAATAGGTATATCAAACTTCAGAGGACTTAATAGACTTCATGCGGGTAATGTGTATGAAAATAGTCAAAACATGTAGGTAAATTAGCTTACCAGCACTGAAGGCAGGAAATTCAACTTTTCACCATGACAGAAGGGATGGAAATGGATCAAAAACATTATCGCACAGTCAAAGTTTCCTAAGCTTATCAATTTCTCCCTCCCTAACAATGGACACCGATTTGGTGAAAGACTCTATATGTTACGGAGTATTGAATTACAGAAAGTCGTTGCTGCCTTTTGTAAATTATTCCTTTTACTTAAGCACCATAGTTGGAAATGTATGGGATGTATTGCGTGATAAAAGATTGCTTAATAATTAACACGCCAACATCCGCTATCCGCGGATGGAAGAGTTCAAGACCTTATCGGATTCCAATGGAGCGTGAAACGCTGTTAAAGGGATCGTTAAGAGCTGCAGGCCTCTTCAACAGCTTCCAATGGAAAGCCAGAATACGCATTTAGAACGTGGAGTACTCTTCTACTCCTCCTACCTTCCACACTTAGCCTTTCAACGTCTTAAAACAGAAATCAGCATCAACATATTACAACGTGCAATCCCTTTGGAGAAACTTCCCCTTCACAGTTGATAAACAATGCAATAAGGAAAATTATGTTTAATGAGTGGCATATAAAATAGATTTACCCGAAAACATGTACAACAGAGGAATATAAAATTGCTAAATTCGAATGTGTCGCAATCACTCAACATCACCTATTCTCTTTAGGCAACCCTACTATTATAAACAGCTCGTTACTGTATTCAATATCGTACATGATTGGCTCATTATGGCACCCATGCGAATAATAGGAATTTAAAAAAAAATATTTTGTTGTATAACGACGCTGTCAATTGCCAGGATCACATCAGCGTCGCCGGTGTGCAGGAATTTTGTCCCGCAGGAGTTCTTTTACATGTCAGTAAATCTACTGGCATGGAGCTGTCGTTTTTAAGCACACTTAAAAAGCATCGGCCTGGGCCGGATTTGAACCCGTGACCTTGGGAACAGTAGGCCAGCGTCTAACCAACTGAGCCACCCACACCGACACCAATAATAGGAATAACATATTTGCAATTACAATGACGTATACTGCTATTGGAGGTTGCCGTGAGTTTTAGAAAGAGGAATGAGTGAGTGAGTATGTGTTTGGGGTTTAACGGCCCGTCGACGAGGTCATTTGGGCCCTTTAGAGAGAAGATGAAACCGATTTATGATATTCTTTTATCTAAGCAACGAACATGCAAAACCCCTGTATATTATTAAATAAAGAATAAGGTGACTTTATCCAATTTTGAGCTGCCACTTCACTCAGCTTTCACCTTCACTTAATAATCTAGTTCAACTTACATTGAGACTTCGCTTAGCTCACTGTCACTTCCCTAATGTGAAGTAGTTCCCATATTCACAGTCACTGTCACTTTGTCTCTACACTCACTTCACTTTCTTCTGTGAAGTAATGGCGTAACCAAATGCGCTCAACACAGCCTCTTCTTCCGGATGGTTCGCTCACCGGAGAGTCGAACACGAGATATCTCTACCCCCTTGCAATAACAGTACTCACTGCAAATCACCACAGTCATCACAAACTCGTTCGGAGAGCAACGCTTTTCGCCGCAAAAAAAAAACGCAAGTCGCTGACTTGCTTACTGACCCGCTTATTAACCTACTCGTGTGCTCATTAACTTCGCGTAACTCACTCCGCTAGAATTCTCCCAAATTACGAGAGCGCCGCTTATATAGCCGTAGGAAGTTTCCACATAGTTCTAGAACGTTCGAGAACGAGGAACATACAGAACGTTCTAGTTCTTTGGTGATAGCGTGTATCGTGTTTATGCTGGGTGAGCGCGCGGGTTATCTTGACTTTCCGGCTCGGACCTCCCGAAAATCCAATA
The DNA here is from genome assembly GCA_030765045.1 of Tenodera sinensis. Lineage (NCBI taxonomy): Eukaryota > Metazoa > Arthropoda > Insecta > Mantodea > Mantidae > Tenodera > Tenodera sinensis. The sequence goes on along the minus strand of CM060962.1, from coordinate 206,262,497 downwards.
ACCCTAGTCGTTCCGTCAAAATAATTAAGGTCGGATTTTGTAAGTAGTTAATTACTTAGCATGCTGTTCTGATAACAGGCTAAACTTCTTGCTTCTCTTCCTGGAAGAGAATGCGTACAAGAGTCTCTTCAACATACCTAGGAGTGAATGAAGTGCATGGAGAGAAGCTACCAAGATTTGAAGACGCTCTCACATATGTCGCTACGGATACGGAATTATTTCATGACTCCTTCCTGGGATTCCTTCAGTATCTATTCTATCTAGGTGGGCTCTCCAATTGCCTTTATACTCTTTTAAATTTTACTATCTCTATCACGTATATAGAAGGTAGACAAAGTATTGCATTCCACCAAAAAACACCTTTTCAGACTCCGTACATCCAGAAATATAATTTTTACAAAAAGATCCGACTATACGTGTTTTGTTGTTGTAGTGTTTAACGCCCGCTTTTACTACTACGGCACCGCAGGCGGTGACACTGATGATACATGAAGATGGAGCACCGGTGGAATGAGATGGCGGGGGAAACCGGAGTACCCGGAGAAAACCCGCCCTGACTATACGTGTGTGTGTGTGTGTGTGTGTGGGTGTGTGTGTGTATGTGGGTGTGTGTGTGTGTGTGTTTGCGAGCGCGCGTGTGTGCATACCGTGCATGTGAACAGCATAACTCCAAAAGAAGTAGTCGATTCAATACCAGACTTGGTATTTAAGTCAGCACCTTCCAAGGATGAAACACGAGGATTTTCAAGAATATCCGCCGCCCCAAACTACTGTTTAGCTGGAATATGTTTCGGAAAGTTTGATGTTCTTAAAACTAGTTCTAACGATTTTTATTAAAATATCGTATTTGAGATATTTTCATGACAAATGAAACGTACATCGTGAATTTTCTGGGCGTTGCCTCTTACGTCCTGTTCATTCTCGGTGATTTTTGCATAGCTCTTAAACCGCAAGAGATAAAATTCTATATGCGCAAAAAAGTGCATATCTGGCAAAGCACACAGTTTATCTCAATTGTTGTTGTGAAGTTAGCCATTTCCGAGATATTCCTTGATATTGGTTTGAATTTTTCAATATTTATACTGTCCTCAAATAGAAACTCATTGTTTATTGTTTTTCAGTCTCTTGGACGTGCAAAGAGAACGGAATTTCTAAACCATCACAGAGCGACCAGCTCTTAAAATATTTGACTATCGCTTGAAAAACCCACTGTTCTCATTTACCACCAAGGAAATGTGTAACAATACTATCAAGCTCGATCAACGTGAGGTAGATAGAATAGTATACTTTTTATAAGAATTGTTTGTTGGAGGAAAAGTCATGTGAATGTATCATCAGAACTGTTTTTTTTTTTTTTTTTTTGAAAAACTCGGTGTTTACGTGTATGTGTGTGTTTGAACAGCAGAACTCTACGACATAAAGTCAGTTAAGTATGAAACCTGGTAATTAAGTTCAGCATCTTCCGAAGGTGTTACACGGAGGTTTTCAGGAAAATCCCGCCCCAACCCCAAACTATCCTTTATATGGAAGATTTTTAAACATTTCCGATTTACTCAAAAATTCCTCTAACGATTTCCATTAAAACATCGCATGTTTAACGCATTTACAGGAGAAATAAAATTATATTTTTACGGTTAGTCTAATACCCTGTGAAATTCTCTTCATTCGAAAGGAATTTGAATAATCTTGTTTAATTGGTAAACGTTAAGCGATAGACGAAAGCGTACTATACGAAACGTATATATCTCTTTTAAACTCACAATTTATTCCAAATAATCTTGCTTTTTGTACCATGTGTCATGGTGTCATGGTTCCGAGACATCCGTTATTCATTGTTTGGATTGTTCAATACTTCAAAACTCTTTCAGTTATTTCTTGCGATTGCACGCGAATACTAACTGCGCACTTTTAAGGCATATAGGTTGAGTTTTTAAAAAAATTGCTATTGTTATTTCCTTTATATCTGTAACGAAATGAGTAGTTCAGCTGTTTCTACAATGACTTATCTCTGTTAAAATCAAGTAAATTGAGAACTAAACTTTAATTACGTGTTTAGTATTTATGTAAAAACAATATCTGATCACATAAGACCTAATCCAGCCGGTACCAGGATGCCGATGCCGTACTTCCCCCAGCTGGAACATTGGCTCTCATGATTGCTACATCCCCCATGGTAGGCTCGAACCCACACGCATTCGTAGCAGGGCACTCCAACCCAATATTCCAGGACAAAATTCGTAATACCAGTGATAGGTACAGAGCAATTTGTTTTGTAATCGATATAGTTGCTGGATTATGAACGCGCATGTGAGTGAGGTACTAAAATTTTAATAAGTTGCACAAACAAATGACTGCATACAAACTTTCTCTTGACAGAAAATACCTATGCTTATTAAGACAGTTGTTAAACACGGTATCTGATGAAAGCACGGGTTAGGCTACCTGCATTGGGAAAATCTCACCCGTCATTCAGACCTCTCTGTTTGAAAATGTTAACATTAAAATACAGTATTAACGCTATTTGTTATACCTACATATTAAAAGCCTGCATTACAGGAAACTATTCGGTAGGTGATCATATATATTACGGAGAGGTATTGGTACTAAATAGCTTGACACAATTAGTATGCTATACATCTGTTAAGGTACTTAACAATAGCTTACAAAGCTACAAATGAAACATTTATCAGTAGAAATTGTGCCATTAAAACTGTGAGGTTTCAAGCAATTACCAGTAGCTTAAATTCAAAGTAGAGCGAGAGTTGACGTGTATCATCTGCCTTTTGCAGCTTTGTGTAGGTAAATTTATATTTATATTTTGGAATGAATCCTTTAATTACTGTCATTACGACTTTGCTCTTTAACACCTCAAATTTCGCATGAAGCCGAAACCTCAAAATATAGGCTATGGGAGGTTTCATAAGCACTAGTATAAAATCGGAAGTGTTTTAAAGATGGTTTGATGGTTCTATACCGGATGGTTCAAGTAGTTTTCAAAAGAACATTTATGGACTCTTGATGATTGTTTGTCGAAAATGAACTGCAATTTTGTATATAAGGGTCACAATTTTCTCTTACGTTGTTAAATTTAATGCAACCATATTACGACTTAGTTTTGTTTATTTCGTAAGAAATTCACATTTTCTAAATGTATGTGGTTTGTATTATTGTAACATTAAATGTCTAGCTTATACAAGACGAAAATACCTTGAAAACCATTTGTGGTAGCTATAGTGCTTAAATAAAATTGTAGAAATATTTTTCAGTAAAACATTTTAAGGTAAGAAAGGGTGCTAGTACAGTGCTATTGCAGCTACATGATACAATGGCACGTTCTTATAATGTCAGCCTCACACGATACCGCGGAGCAGTCTCGCCAAATGGATAGCTAAGGGGATTTCAAATGAGTCCGGAGACGAGATGTTTCGGACACATACAGAGGAAAAGGTGGTATAATTGGACAGTGTTCTTTACTTGTGCATAAGTACTAAAATACATGACAATTTTTGTAACTTATTTTCAAGATCTTACCAGAAACAATTTTTCCTCATGATTTATAGTGCAGAATGACAAAAATTGCACTATATTAACATCTTTTTTAAAAAAAAATTGTAAGACTTTTAGCAATCTTAAAATCTGTGTGGTATTTTGGAACAGAGAAATGGAGCACTCAAAAACACCATCAGTCATAAAAAGTTCCATATATGCTTGTATTTTCAAACTTATAAGGAAGTGGAACATAACAAATTCAATTTTAATACATAAAAGTATTGTTTATCCAACAAATAATATAATTAAAATTGTTTTCTCAGTCTTTTCAATGGAATTAAAAATGCTTAGACTTACGAGGACTTCTAAAGAGCACAACGATTTTAAGCATAAAGGTTAGAAATGAAACTCATTCTCACAAGCAGAACAGTACAGGTGCGCCGATCTGCTGCAATCGTCATACTTGATCCAGAGTTCCACAGGTCTCGAGTTCCTGAATTCACCATCACAAAAAAATGTATTCAGGATTCTCCTCTTCAGGTGCGCAATCATTTGCTAGAGCTACTACAACTCATTTACCTACATTAACTAACTGGATATGTGTAATAAGCATTTAAAGATACATTTATGGACTAACTAAACGTGCAAAATAAATGGTTGGACCTCTACCTCTGTTAAAACTTTCGACGTAACAAACAGCAACAATGTCATCTCGCAACTACAGTTCTCAGCTTAGTGACTAGTCATATTACCGGCAGGTTTAGAGAGGCTTCTGAAATGGTCTAGTAGTGTCACCACGAGATGGTGACAGTAAGTTTAGAGAAATTATTTGGAATGTTCTATTTTCCAATACCGTTCCATAATACCGCCTTTTCTTATATTATACAGGTTGTCCCAAAAGACACCGAGAACGCTTAGTATGTTGTGCGGGAGGCAAACTGATCGGTCTTCAAATAGGAACCCCAGTCTGGAAATGCACGGTTTGGACGCTGCAGTGCATCCAAGTGCGAGATGGGCGTACGTTCACATTTCGTCAAAAAACCCAACATCGAGCTGTGTACATTACAAATGGGCTTCGAAATGTGTATCTCCCTACGTCATTGCAGAGCCTAAATCGGTGGTACTGAGCCTCATGCACATGACCCAATACGTGCGGTTGTCTTTGAAGATTTTCAGTCGCTCCGTGGACTCAAGCAATAAGGTCCTCTGCTGACGTTACAGGAATGTCATACACCACACTCTTGGTACAGCTCCACAGAAAATAGTCGAGAGGTGTCAGATCTGGCAACCGTGCTGCACATGGAACTGGTCCACCTCTACTAATCCATCGATTTCCATATGCGACGTTGAGGTGATTCCGCACATTTACTTAAAAGTGTGCTGGAGCTCATGTCGGCCATTTTAGCAGCTGTGTACTGGTATAGGTCGCACTGCCATTTAAAACGTTACTATACTGGAAACTACCAAGTAACGCAATAGTATGCGCACCAAGGGCTCTACGGAGTTTTGCGCATGCGTGGGAATGTTATTATGCTCAGGTTATTCACCGTAGTACACATATGCCTAAAGGGTTGCATACTTTCCGTATTAAGACACCAAAACGAATGTTAACAAATTGTCACAACCGTTCATTCTCAAACTTCGACGCTCTCTAGCGCCCAAATCGTGCATTTGCGGAAAGAGGTTACTGTTTGAAAACCGATCAGTTTGCCATCCCGCATAACATATAAGTACTAAGCGTTGCCGGTGTTTTGCTTTTCTGAACAGCCTACACCGACAGTGATTCACTCGGATCCTCCAAGTTAGTAAGCAGATATGTTACCCATATCCATCATGAAGGTGGCAATAACAAAATGATAGGAGGGGTGGGAAAAAAAACAGTAACTTATATGAATGATCTGTAGAAACGTAATGAAATCAGGAAATCACGCAACTGTGGAACATCAGATTTTCTATTCTAAAGCAGTTACTTACTGAAGAAAAACGCAGAAGGAATTTTCCCCCTCCTCGTGTAAATTGAAAATGGAGTAGGGCAGGCGTCAAATTTCCCGTCCATTCACGGTCCTCCGAGTATGTTCATACACACTGATTTTGTAACAAGGCCGTATATCGAGAATACACTTTAATTTGTCTGTCACTAACACCATACGTCTGGATTTAGGAGCTGACCTCGTCAGTGTAGGCTAATGCGTGCCTTCATGTGCTCACATTCTAAATCTAAACTAACATTAAAGGGAGAGAGGCAAGCAGATGAGAAAATCTATAGCTGGTTCCTAACGAAAATAGTTTCAGTATTAAAGTCTATCATTAGCGCGGTGGTACCGCTGCTGCTTAACAAGTGAGAGACCCGGGTTCAATCCCTGGTACCGACGTGTGGATTTTCTCCCGCTGGAAGGTGACTCGGGGTGCACTCAGTCTCTTTACGTCCCTAAGGGCCAATTGAGAAGTAGAGGCATATACCGGCCGGTAGGTACCTGGGCATTGACCACGTCCCACCCACTCTTGGCGCTTGTGGTGGACAGAGGGGGGGGGGGCGCAACGAACGGGCGGTAGGTCTTGGTCTGGAAAGGGTTGTTGTACCGTGGGGTTGGTTAGCCAGTTTGTTCTTAAAGTGTAAACATAGGCGTTCCTGGTATGCACTGTCTTAGTTTCTCAAAGCTCAACCGAATGAAGTAGTGCGTCTGACTGACATTCCGGAGGTCGTCAGTTCTATTCCCGCGGCCGAGCTTCCTAACCCATGTTTTCCCCGTATCGCTAGGAGAATGCTGGAAAGGCTAACTACATCGCCCTAATTTCTTCTCCCTCAATTTCACCTCACTTTTTATTTCACTTCATCTTTCATTTGCTTGGTTATTTTAGGGTTGCAAGTGTTGGCGGTAGTATCGACGTTGCATGGTAGGGAAAAAAGATACTTCATTCCCGGCCGGGCGGTCTACGGTTTCTGGACCTCCCCAGTGGAATGTGCAAGCATACAGGGTTGGGAAGCCGGGTGTACTAGATGCCACCGGAGAGCTTCAAACTGGAAATCGTAGGGACCCCTCCCTCTGCTCTGTCGTGACTCCCGATTCGGTCGTGCTGTCTCCTCTCTAAGAAGCATATGCACAAACAGTAGTTACAGCAGTAGTTGTGGTAATAATAGTTGTAGTACTAGTAGCAGCAGCAGCACTAGTAATAATAGTAGCAGTAGTGGTAGTAGTAGCAGTAGTAATACTACTAGAGTAGCAGTAGAACTGGACCCCTATCTGCAGATTTTAAATGCATCATTGCTTGTTAAGAACTGGCACGGCGATAAGCTTGGTGCCAACACGGATGCCCAGCTCGTTTAAAGCACGGACTTGTGGGCAAGAGGTTTACTGTTCAAATCCACCCAGGAGTGTTCTTCCACACTGAGTTTATATCCACATTTTCCTCATATCTCATAACTGGCAAATGTTGGGAGATACCTTAAACTTACACCTGGAAGGTTTCCTTGGCAAATTTCCTTTCACCATAACCATTTCATGACATGTATCATCAGTGTCCACCATCTGTGCGCAATAAGAAAGTACGTTAAGTACTACTAAAAGATTGGCATTCTCTTACACGAATAGATTGAGCACAGGTCTGTGGCAAAACGAGAGCCAAAGCCGTTCACTAACGCTGGTCGAGTTAGTTTCCGGTAGATTAACTGCGATTAAATGTGTTCCTACTTATGCACCAACCCCGATGTTTGTTAATTCGTGTATGAAAAACCGTAGCACGTTAGAGAGTAGCTTAATGGCGGATTATTTTGGTCAAACGGCAACTGTTGAGTTATGGATGTGGCGTAAAATGTATTAAACGCCTGAAATAAAAACACGAAAAAGAGCATAATGTAATGACAGAGAATTTTAGAACAATACTCACATCCAAAGCACCGTGCGAATGCAACGGTGGCAAATAAAACGCAGGTTCTAGCTTCACTTCATGTTTGACCTACACAGCAGGGTCATCACAACGGGAACATCGCTTATTACCTACTAATAAGCATATAGGTACATAAAATGTTATGCACGATCACACTTTTTCACGCATTAATTTCGTCGTAAGACCTATCAAAAGCCACACCTTCTGTTTTCTACTGTAAAATAATCTAGAAATACAAGTTTCTGCTGCAGTATCATTGTTTAACATGAGGGTAAGTGAACATTAAGCAGGCGACGTGTATATTGAAAGCTTTGCAATCGTTATTGTAATTGTACTTTAAATAATTCACTATTTGTTTGGGAAAATCGGTGCACAATGTGTTAAAACGTACAATTATTTAATGTAACAAAGAAAACAAATTGAAGCAGATATTCCATCAGTGGGAAAGATATTCTATCCTCTCTTTAAGATTGAAGGTGCTATAAAAAAGACATATACAAGGTCGGTCTGAGTAGCTCAGTTGGTTAAACGCTGGTCTACTGATCCCACGGTCGCGGGTTCAATTCTGGCCCAGACCGAAGGTGTTTAAGTGTGCTTAAAAACGACAACTGCATGTCAGTAGATGCATGTAAAAGAACTCCTGCGGGACAAAATTCCGGCACACTGGTGACACTGATGTGATCCTGGCAATTGGCAGCGTCGTTAAACAACAAAATCATTTTTTTCATTTCAAGTACAGATTTAATTCCATCCAAATAAACTCGCGCCAACTTTCCCAAAGTGTTGGTGTAATATCCCAGAGACTCGTAGCCAGTGTCCCGCCTTTATAGGTTTCTTACACCCTCTGTGTTTGTTGCAAACATGTTTCCTGGAAGCATATGTCAGAATATAAGAAAATATACACAAAATATAATGGCAGCTGATAGCTGACCACCATCATTCCCTTTCCTGTTGTACAAATACATTTTTTGGGCGCAAATAATATTTATATCATCGGCTTTACAGGTGATTTCACCTACGGAAGGCGTGGTAAGATTCATATTGGATTTTGTGTTGACCAGCTCCTCCTGCCACCCACCATTAAATTTTGTGTTAGCCATAATACAAAGAAGTTTCTTACAACTAGCGATGGGACCTCGATACCGTCGACACCTCGATTCTCTTGATACTGGGTGGTATCAGAGTGGATATGTCTAATACTTACGCGATAAACGTTCGGTACTTTTACATTTTTAAGACTGGCATTGTTTAAGGTTGTTTCGTTTAATTTCATGCTAGAAAAGAAATGAAAAGGAGTTGGCTTCAATTTATTACCTCGCATGTGTCCCGAAACACTTGCTGGACTGCAGTTCTTGATAGACTTTGACCGTGTATCCTAGGAGCGAATGAAACATTCCATGGACTTTTATGCATGAAAACATACTAAACAACGGTGGAAGTAGTAGAAGCATTATTGTGTTGCTCTATATGGTTAACATGCGCTCGTCAAAGTCGGGTGACACGACGAGGGTATTCAGTGTCACGACAAGCAACGTTGTCACATTTTCTCCAAGTAAGCATTCTCACACCATGCGTGGACATTTACTTCTTAGAATGCCAATGTCACCAGAAAACTAAGAGAATGAGAGAGAAAACAGGGGAGATGCAACGCTGTGTTTCATTTCACGTGGAAATGTGTGTCATGTCATGTGTGATTTCTTTGATTTCGTTGACTGAAGTGACACGCTCATTGGTACAATGTGAAACATATGCGACTTCCGAGAACGAACAATGTACTATGTGGGCTGTGTTAGCTGAGAGGCTTCTGATAAGCAAAGGTAAAGCGTATGTTAACCATTAGAGTAGCACAATAGCACTTGTGTAACATGCAGCGTTAACTGTGTTATGAGTGAAGCTGATTTAGCTGACGTACTAAATTACATTTCTGCAATAGCCTGACTTGGTGACTCATTTCCGACCATGACATTTACCTACTTCAGCTACCAAAACTGTGAATCCAGCAGAAGCAAACCAGAACTTAATACGCGTGCCTGGAAATATTTATTCCTTCTTACCGTCTGTTAGTTTGTGTTTACGCAAGTCAAACTCGGGTCACGACTGTACCTTACAGGTATACAGGTATAAAACAAATATTTTGTTTCACCAATGTACAACAGTGACATTGAATAAAGCATGAGTGAAATATGGAACTATTTTGAAGTAGACAATACTAATTATAACGGAGCAGTGTGTAAAATATGCAGAAAAACATTTTCGGGCAGTGGTCAGATATTACAATTATTAAAGAAGCATGTTACATTCATAAAACGAGTAAAGTTTACAGAACCTTTATTCAAAAAGCAATGTACGAGTCTCCCGTCACATGAACATATGACTTCTGAAAATGATGAGAAAAAATAAAATAGGTTATATGTAGTTATACCCAGAAAACATAGTTTAGTGAAGAAGCTACCGCCTTTACAGCTTTTTATTAAGTATCGTGTATTATCAGTGTGAAGCTCCTGCTTCGGATCCTAAATATTTACTTGAGGAAAACACCAAACATCCATTCGAATACCTATATTAATTAAGTATAGTCGCATCATTAATTCACATAAACTATTTTATATACATTGAGAGAGGATAGGGGACTATTTCATTACAACGTGTAGGATACCCTGGATACAACACGATTATAGCATTCCAGGATATGAAAATCATCCGATAAGTTCTTTGACTTATACGTGTTTTGGCACATATTTACATCGTGAAAATCGCTCGTCACTTCTTTCCAATTGCGGGAGGTTTAAATTGAAAGGAACGAATTTATATAACGAAGCCAGAACGCTATTTTTGCAATTCGCAGTTTGAAACTTCAATTTATGATACAGTGACGATCTTTGTGATCTATTTTTACAGCCGCGATCTGAATCGTGGTTGGAAATTTATAGTTCGGCATATCGAGGTTTGATTCGGAGTTTTAATTTAAAAATGGGGTAATCTGAAACATTTTACGAACAGAGAAGAGCAACTAGAGCAGACCTGGGCAACTCGCGGGATACCTTGAGCGACCTTCACTTTTTTTACCTGATAGACAGTCTGCGCTCTCTGAACACCAATTCCCCAGCCCTGAAATAGAGCAAATGGTGGATCAAATCCTTTCGAACAGCATTGCCGTTCTAATAAAACGGCTGATACGTAGAAAATCTAATGTTACGTTAACGTCACGTTTTCTAGCCACTATCGTTTATTTTAGTGCATTCTAACACTATTCTTACAAAAGTTTATTACTTTCTCTACTAGGTATAGTAAGTAGGGAAAGTATGGTACTCGATTCAAAATTTGGATGTCGAGACTTATTGGAAATATATGTTTTGAGGCCCTCTGAATCAAAAAAAAAAAGCATTTGAAAAAAAACAAGGTCCGTGTGGGTGTCCTCTGTGTGTCTCTGTGAACAGGATAACTTAAAAATGAAAACTCGGTTAAAAACCAAAGTTGGTATTAAAGTTATCTTTCAAGTATGCGACACGAAAATTTTAAGAAAATTCCCCCACCCTAAACTACCTTTTATGTGGAAAATTGTTCGAAAATTTTTATTTTTTTAAAAATTGCTTTCACGATTTTGATTAAAATGCCATATGTTTGAGATACTCTTATGGCAAATGAAATGCATATTTTGAATCTTCTAGTTATAGCCCATGTAGTTGTTTACTCTTGGTGATTTTTGCATTTGTGGTAAACCGTAAGAGATAGACCAAATCTTACTGTACAAAAGATGTAGATCTCGTTAAAACACAGAATTTATTTCATATTCATTTTTTTATGGAGCTCGTCAATTCCGAGATATTGCTTGTTATTATTTTAAAGTGTCAAGCTCTTGCACTTTTCTTTAATTGGAATTGTTAGTTTTGTTTTTTTCGTTTCTCCTTTCACGGCAAGAGCTTGTTACCACAATGGAAACACTTGAATGAGGCTTTCGCAAGATGTAATTATGCCATTTTTGGTTACATTCAATTACGAATGTAAAAATCTGTAGTAAGACAATTAAATATGTATTTTGGGAGCTGTCCGTCAGCGCATTGAACTTCGAGGAATTAGCATTCAACCACATACGTAAGACTGTTTCATTTTTAAGTTTAATTTGTATTTATTGTTTATTGCAATACTGTTTTAGCTGTTCCTACTATTCATTTACTTTTATATTCCAAGACTTTTCATATTGCCTTGTAAAAACGAACTAGCTTTAACTATAACCTTAGCAAATCCTTTGCAGTGAAAACGGTCCAAGTGATTCCTGGTTCTCTTAGCCAAAATCATGATATATTTGGCGATATTAAAAATACATAGTGCACAGGTACCTCAGTGATGGTGTTATGTTTATTATCTCTTGGCCATGCAAAGATAATGTAAATTTAAAGGCCTCACATAGTGACCAGCTTTAAAACAGCTAACACTTAAAGCCTACTTATTCCCATAGTCCCCTGGAATCTACAGGAAAATTAGCAATACGTTCTGCAAGGGTCTATCTCGATTAACATGAAATAGACGAATAAGTGTACTTAAGAATACATTATACTAGAGTACAAAAGGTCATGTGAGTGTAACATATCAGACTTTTTTCTTCTCTTTACTTAATTTTAGTGGAAATTATCGTTTGCACATATAGTTTCTCTACACATTTCGTTGTAGGTACTACAGGGATACAGGAAACCGAAGCGTTAATGACGTCACTCAAATGTTCAAAAGGGATCGCTATATGTGTAAAATGTAAACCCCGAGCGACAGCCCACGAAAGGCCAAGGCCTACCGCCCAGCCGCTGCGTCCCCCACCTCTGCCCACTACAGGCGTCATTGGTGAGGTGCAGTACTGGAGGGTGGGACGTGGTCAGCGCCCCGAGCCCTCCCGGCCAGTTATGCGGTCTTCTCGACCTGGAGCCGCTACTTCTCCATCAAGTAGCTCCTCAATTGGTCCCCCCGGGACCTAACGAGGCTGAGTGCACCCCGTGCCAGACCTCCCAGAGGGGATAAAATCCCTATGCTGGTACCGGGGATCGAACCCGGGTCCTCTGCGCCACAGGCAGATCGCTATATGTGCTGACCGTGAAATTACATAATCCTCCTACGATATCACGAGCAAGAACTGAATGTAACAGCACTTAAAAAGGAAAAATTATTGAAAAGTCAAACAGTAAGACAAATAACATAGGATTCTCGGAAGTGATTGATGCCACATTGTTTTAAACACATCTACATATTTCTGAAGTAGGTTTTTGTCAGTATCCCGTGGCATGCCAATTTACAACATTATACGTAAATCCTTCCGAAAGCAAGGAATTCACAAGTTATTGCTAGAAAGTTCCTTATATATACATTTTATTTGCCATATAAATACGAGTATGTGATGCAGCAGCTATAGCGCAAGGTTCCCGGGCACTCAGAACCGTAAACAAATTAAGCCGCACCTTCCTCTAGCGTAAACACAACAAGGGCTATCCCCAGAGAACTAGAACCTTCTGGATGTTTCGAAATCTCAAACGTTCTGAGAAGTTTCTAGGCTATAAAAGCGAGCGCTCTGAAAATTGAGTTAGCCTTGCGGTGTTCGAGAGTGGGTCCGGCGTCAGTCTGGTAAGCGAGGTCTCGTGGAGAGAGTAAATGAGAGAGTGCCTGCGATGTGAAGCGCTGTTCTCCGAGCGAGCTGGTGATGAATAGGACTAGGAAGTTCATCCATTTGCATGTTTTTAAATAGGTGTTAAAATGTGTGTTTTTACATTATGTGCACGAATTATGTAATTTTTAGTTATTTGGTAATGATTTTATGGTACCTGCATATTTTCGTGATTTTGATAAATGCTTAAAATTTCAATATTATAGCCCCTATATTGCACATTTTAATAATTTTTATGGTTTTTTATTATTTTTTTCCATCTGTATAGTATTTTTACTTTCTCTACTGGTAAGTAGGGGAAGTATTGTATTCCACCCAAAAATTCTATGTCGAGATTTCACCGGAAATACATGTTTTGAGGCCCCCTGAATCCAAAAAAAGCATTTTTAGAAAAAGGTCCATGTGTGTCTGTGTGTCAGTCTGTCAGTGTCAGTCTGTCAGTCTGTGTGCCAGTCTGTCAGTCTGTGTGCCAGTCTGTCAGTCTGTGGACAGCATAACTCAAAAACGAAAAGTCTGTTAAAAACCAAAGTTAGTATTTAAGTTTAATGTCCTTCAAGGATGTGACACGAAGATTTTGAAGAAAATAGCCCCACCGTAAACTACCCTTTACATGGAACATTTTTCGAAAATTTTGATTTTCTTGAAAATGGCTCTAAAGATTTTTATTACAATGTCATATGTTTCAGATATTTTGATGACAGATGAAATGTATATCTTGAATTTTCTGGCTATAGCCCCTGTAGTCGTATTTACTCTGGACAACTTTTGCATAACTGGTAAACCGTTAGAGATAGACCAAATCATACTATACAAAAAATGTAGATCTTGCTAAAATACACAATTTATGTCTCAATACATTTTCTTGTAGGGTGAACCATTTCGGAGATATTCCTTGTAATGTGTGTGAGTTTCGGAAAACTTAGAACTTTCGTGAAATGGGTCATCGTTGTTAATTTTTTTATATGTTACATGTGCAAAGAGAACGGAATCTCAAAGCTTTAAAAGATTTGACTATCGCACAAAGCCTATTGTATTCCAATATTCCCCTTGCACCTACAAGGAAATAAGCAATAAGATAATTTGTTCAAATGTTTATTTTAACTAACACGAAGAAGATATAGGAATAGGAGTTTGTAAGAATGGTTAGTTCAAAAGTAGAGAAAGTCATGTGAGTGCAACACATCAGATTTTTCATATTGGTAGTATTGCACATGATGCAACTCACGAAGATTTCAATATTATAGCCCTATATTGCATATTTTAATGAATTTTATGGTTTTCTGTTATTTTTTCCATCTGTATAGTATTTTTCATATTGGTAGTATTGCACATGACGATGCAACTGTGAGGTGGTGACAACTAAGGCTGAGTCATGGTGTTATGCAGTGAATCCCTTGTTTCCATCCTTTCATTAAATGTATGTGCGTAGAGAATAATCAGTGCGTTGTCTGAGAGGTTCATATTAACAAGATAAATGGCAGGTCAACGTTTTGAGCAGCACGATTATAGCAACGGTTACCTGCCCACCAGTAGTTGTGTCGTGGTCTTCAAACGTAACAGTGTTGTGAACTGCTTCCCACCAAATTAAATTAGGTGTATAAAATTTTAAACAGCTCTTCAAATGCCGAAAACAAAACCAACTTCGAGTGCTAGATTAATTAATTTACAGATAGAGTTTTCGGGTGATTTAACTTCTACAGATAATAGGGTACTGTTTTGTGGAGTGTGTGAGAATAATGTAGGAAGTGGGAAAAGATTTCAAATAGTTCAGCTCATAAACACAGCAAACCATAAGGAGAATTTAATCAGAAAATTCGCAAACAAAGAACCTGTTCAAAAACAGCTAGTAGAGTGTTCAGGAAGTAGGATTACTGAACTTTCCTATGACTTGTGACAAGTACTTTTAGCTGCTACGCCGCTACGTCACGGAAGAAAGTGAAGTGACACCGAACCGTGAAACTAGTTCACATTAGCGAAGCGATACTAGGTTAAACAAAGTCTCTGCAAAATTGAACTAGCTTTCTTAGTGGCACTGAAAACTGAGTGAATTGGCAGTTTGAAAACTGGACCAGTCACAATATCTTAAATATAGGTATCAAAAATAATTTCTAAGTAATAAAGTAGTATCCTACTGAGGCTGATTCTTTTAGACTACTTTAACGTATTTGAACTGAGCAAGGTGGCTCCGCGATAACGTATGCCACTTGCATTCGGGAGGTCGTGGGTTCGATCACCATTGACCGCGCACTTCGAGTTGTTTCTCGTGGTCTCTCCTTGTCACTTAAATGAGTGTTTGGGGTGCTTGCTCTCATACCACTGTTTACTTTTCATAATTTCCCCTTCATTGCACTTCCTTCTCAAATTTCAGGTGTGTTTCCAGGCTAGTAGTGTGTGACGGTACCGGACAGATGGCGCGGATGCATGTGCTATGTAAATGGTGTCTAGGCCTTGGGATGGCATTCCGGTCACCATCCTCATGGAGGAGGGCGTTTATTAGACGCGAAGCCCGTGTGGTTAGTGGCTGCACGGCTGACCCTAGCGCCGTGATGAGGAACTTTGTGCACATGTCACGGCCTTCCGCGCGTCTCTGTAGCTGTATGTCTGCTGTCTACGGCGTATTGTAGTTCCCTCATTTTATCCCTTGTTCCTGGGAGGGTATTAGCCACAATAGATCAGTATAGACCACAGTGCTCGAGGTTTACTCCTAAGTTGTCTATCGTTTATCCTTTTATATTGATCCTTTAATGTCTTTTAACCTTATAGGTATTATCGGACGGTGAATGAATAAAACGCTGCTAAACTGAACCCCAGTCCATAGAGCTTAAGGATTGCCCTACATTTGTCTTCCGAGGATAAAAGGGGGCGGGGGAGGGGGCTCACTCATTCGCCCTAGTCGAGGCTCTGTACACGTATATTCTGTATAATGTTCTGTAATATAGGATGAAATGTCAGTGTCTCCATGGTGCGGGGGTAGCATTCAACAGAACCTGAGTTCGAACTCTGACTCTCAACATGCTCATAACCTATTGCTTGTATATCAGTGTGTGTTTTTGTTAATAAATTAATAAGTTAACGTTTCTGATTTCACTTAAGCCCCTAAAATACTTAAGGATCGAACTTTCTCAAATGAAAAGTTTACGAGCTGTATATTGGAACTATATGAGCATGTCTATATGATAAATATGTTGTTAATACTCTATTAATGCACAATTATTTGAAGAGTGGAAACATAGGCTAAGTGACAAAACTAAAGTTTGGAGAAAACACATTCTCATAGTATGAAAAAAATATATATCCATTCAGTAAAACTTTCCACGCCTTATAACTGGCAATTTCTGTAACTATGATAGATCTACTTTTAGAATATCACTGTTTAACCTAACAATTCTTCGTAGAAATATTTACTTTCTTCTTGTAAATAACCTAAAATGTTCCTTGAGACTTTCTTTTTATCTTCATTGAGCCTTTTCATATATTGCAAAGATGAAGGGCGAGAAACTATGTTAAATTTTATAACATCTTTCTTATAAACGAGTTTCAACTCAGTCTTCTATCTTATTAAAAGTCTTTCTTGTCATTGTTGTTCCAGGCTTACTTTTTGTCCCGGGTTTAAGTAACCTCCGTGTGTTTAAAAACACCAGCAGTAAGCTTGTTGGCATAAATAAATAATCAATTTACCATCTAAAGGTTACTTAAACCCGGGTCATAAAGTACTTACGAGTACAATTTGTAAGTCACGCTTGGGGCATTTATTTCTGATGTGAGATTCCCTTGTGGTCTAATCGGGGAAAAGTACGAATCAGCTGGGGAATTTAATGTCGTACTGGCAAGTTGACCATGGTAGCTTAGTGGTTAAAGCAGCCGCTTGATAAGCGGAAGATCCGTGGTTTAAATCCCGGCTGTGGTATTGAATTTTTCAGTCCTGATTCCACCTCTTAAACATTGCCCACGCACGGCTTGTGTGTTCAAAAACACAAGCAGCAAGTTTGTTGGCATAAATAAATAAATAATACATTTTCACTCTCACTCATAATTAAATTAAATAATCAAGCGTAAGAAATCAACTACAATAATCACTTAAAAGCAACATACTCTTGTTTATAGCACCAAAATGTTGAAAAAACAGAACCACTGAGCTCAGGAACCAACATGGTTGCATTGTGCACATAGCCCAGTGTATTAGAAAACATAGCTGGGCATAAGCACCATCTTTTGAGACGTATTTGAACAACTTCGAGTGCTTGTGTTACATGGTCCGGCATACCTATACTCTTACTGGGATTGCTCCATAGCCCACTTTACACGAGAACACTAAAAAATGAAATTTTTGTCACTTGGCCCGTTATATTTTTCCACTCTTCATTTTTGTTTTCATCCTTTTTAATCAGGCCCTAATGACCTAGCTCTCGACGTGCCCTTAAATCCTACTCACTCACTCCCTCAGTCTTTTTAATTATTCAAATAACACAAGTTTAAAATCATTTACACATATTTCATTCTGAGAATTCATTACAATTATAAAATGTTAAATAAGCTCATATTTCTATCATTGTAAGCGTTAAGTTCATATACCACAACTCAGATTGAGGATTAAAACAGGTAACACAATCGTTGTTATGCATTCCAGAAGTGCATTAATGCATCCCAATCGGTCCTCAGAATTTATTAACACAAAAGTCAGCTTTGAATTAGCCTTACTTTGCCGGAAAGCAACTGTTCAACTTCGCTCGTTCTTAGTCCATTGAAAGAGTTTAAATCTGTTACTTCTTTTAGTATATGCTGTCAAACCTCGAGAGCAGCTTTGAGGCTGTTTTAAAGTTTTCCAGTCACTGGTCATGGAAACTTGAACATTTCTCGGTCTAACA
The DNA here is from genome assembly GCA_030765045.1 of Tenodera sinensis. NCBI lineage: Eukaryota > Metazoa > Arthropoda > Insecta > Mantodea > Mantidae > Tenodera > Tenodera sinensis. The sequence goes on along the minus strand of CM060962.1, from coordinate 206,244,614 downwards.
ACGGAGAAACGGGGTTTAATTTCAAAAGCATTATTACTTTGTCTACCATGTGTTTCGGGCTTGTGAGTCCTCCGTGTCGTGTATACGCATTGCTTTCAGGGTTCTTGAGCTCAGAACACAACTAGTCTGTTATGTAGGGAAAGTATTGTGTTCCACCCAAAAATTTGATATTAAGATTTCTCCCGAAATATACGTTTTGAGGCCCCTGAAAGCTAAAAAAGTAAAAAAAAAAAAAAAGGCGTTTTAGAAATCGACGCGTGCGTGTGCATGTGTGTGTGTGTGTGTGTGTGTGTGTGTGAGTGTGGGGGGGGGGGGGTAGTGTGTGTGCAGCATAACTATAAAAAGAAAGTCTGATAGTTACCAAACTTTGTATTTAATTCAGATATTCCAGGGGTGTGACGCCAAGATTTCTAGGAAAATCATTCCATTCAAAACTACTCTTTACATAGAACATTCTTCGATTTCCTTTATTTTCTCGAAAATGGTTCTAACGTTATTGATTAACGCACCATATTTAGGATATTTAATTGAGAAATACAATATATAGTTATCATTTTTTGAGATTAGTCTCGAGTCTTATTTTGAAAGAACATTTTTATAATGTTTTATAACTGGCAAACCTTAAGAGGTAGACGAAAACGTTTAGCACAAAATATGTAGAGCTCTTTAAAGCACACAATTTATTACCAATAACGGTTTTATAAATTCCAGCATTTCCGAGCTGTCCGTTATTATTAGCTTGAAATGTACAAAACTTTGTCACTGTCAAAAATATTCTCGTTATTCAGTGGTTTCTCGCACCTTGATTACACCATCCGCGATACAATTGTGTAGCGGCAGCAAATCTTAATAGTACTAGCCGTGCTGCTGTGCCGCGTAAGACTTAGATAAATTTGGCATCCAGACATGATTTTTTTTTTTTTTTTTTTTTTTTTTTTGGTCCACTGGGGTACCTAAGAGAACTTGTATCCTTATAATTGTGGGAATAGTTTTAATTTGTAGAAATCAACAATAATGGGAGTAGAGAAAGTTATGTGAGTGTAACATATCAGTTTTTTCCTACTATGTATTTTACCTATAGTAAGTATAGGAAATATTGCATTCCAACCAAACAATTCAAATAATTCCATTTTGAGATTTCACTGAAAAGATACATTTTGAGATACCCTGAATAGGTGTAAAACTGTTTAAAAAAATGTCCGTGTGAGAGCGTAGTATGTGCATAACTCAAAAACTAAAACTTGGTTAAATGCCAATTTGAGTACTGAAGATCAACGTCTTCCAAGTATGCGAGATGAGAATTTTGAAGAAGACTGTCCTTTCCCGAACTACCCTTTACACAGAAATATTATCGTTATATTTTACTTTTCGGTAGCGTGACACAATTTTGAAGAAAATACTGTATTATAAGACAAATACAATTTAGGTATTTAATTTTCTGGGAATAGTTTGTAAAGTCCTCTTCATTCTGAATAAGTTGCATAATCGGTAAGCAGTAAGAGATAAATGAAATCTCACCACTCAAAAATGTACATCTCATTAAGGTACCCAATGCACATCAAATTAACATGTTTGTTGTGTTAGCTGTTTCAGTGAGTATTCTCTTTACTACTCTCAATTTTGAAATATTTATACTTTTTACAAGTGATAAGTCAATATTTGTTTTTCCTTATGGTCCTGCAAAGAGCATGGAATTTGAAAGCATCGCATATCGACCTGCTTCTTAAAGCTCGGGCCATTATTTAGGCTTGTGTTCTGCTTATAGGTAGAAATGCCTGTGTTATTAAAGTTCATTCGATTAGCAAGAAGTAGATAGAGGAATAAAGCTTTGTAAGAATGGTTTTTAGAAGAGTGAAAAGAGGAAGCCGTATAAATGTAGTATATCAAAATTCCTTTTTATAGGTTGTTATAAAACCATACTTTTAAGAAAAAAGTTGCATTTTAACTTACTGAAAAACAAAACAAAAGCAACAAACCAAAGGCATTCTTATCGTTCATCTTTCAACACGAATAATGGAAAAAGGGCAAAGGGTACAGACACAGAGGGGGACACCACTTCGACTTACACAGATCTATTGTGGCCAGCCCCCCCCCCCCCCAGGAGGCAAGCATGAAATCACGGAACTGAAGGTTCCACACTGGGTCGCAGTTAGACAGACCACAGAGACGCGTGGAAGTCCCTAACAAGTGCTGAGATCTCTCCATTCCGGTGCCAGGTCCCGCCAAGCAGCCATCACACCGCGGGTCCGGTGTCGCACTGAGCGCCCCCCCCCTCCCAACGGAGGATAAGGCCGGCCAAACGCCACCTAACGCCGAGAACAGCAGTTACCATGCGCAATCATCCACGCCATCTGCCCGGCACTGCCAACACTACACGCCTGGAAGTACACCTGAAACATGATAAGAAAATGGAGTGAAGGGCAATGGTGGAAAGGAAACCATGGTATGAAATAATGCACCCCCGTATTCGTCTAAGTGACATGGGGAAACCACGAAAAAACCAATATCAGAGTGCGCGGCCACGGGGATCGAACCCGTGACCTTGCTAATGTTGGCCACAACCGTTACCGCCTGAGCCATCCCGCTCGGTACGAATAATGGAAAGTTCCTGTTGCAATATGTATAACGGCATTAGCGCATGGTCAAATATCAGGGACATAAAAATAGGTACAGAATTGCAGACATTTTAGTATAGAAATAAACACATGGATGCACATAATAATACCACATGGCGTAGGATAATATGAAATAAGCCACAAAGAAGGTAACATACGTTATATATAAAGTAGGTACCCAATATTACATTTTCAGATGCACTATCTCACTCATTTTTTAATTCAGTAAACGTCTGATATTACTTCATGAGCTTATAATTTGATTTACTAAGAATCAATTTTGATTCTTTGTTTGCTCTAGTCAGGATTTCTAATGTGCAACTCTTCATTACTGTTGCAGCTACACCAGTGAAATATGTGTCACATAAGATAAGAACATTTGTTGTCACATAAAAAATTAACATTTATAAAACTGTTGGCTGTTCATTGTCTGTGCATGTATGCGACATTTCCCTGATAACTGAGGTGCTTTCAACTTTCTGTGACAGTTTTGTTTAGTTATAATGATAACTTTATGTTTACAAGATCATGCTGTTTTACCCAAATGTACTATGTAGGAAGTGGTCTTGTATTTCTACAAATGTTTTGTTTCTAAATTATGTTAGAAAGAGTGTGGGATTATCTTGCATCGTTTTGAAAATATAACTGACACAATAAGTAAAATAAGATTTTAAAAGTCAATGCTCATTAGTTTATTCCTTATCAAGGAAACAGTGTTTGAAACTGTATCTCATGGAAAATGGACAATAAGTATTTGGCTATGCATGCCGATTAGTTTTACATCTTCAACTGTATGTTATAACTCCAAAAATTAGGTAGATATCTAAACGGTCATCAAAATTTACATAAATAATCACTTTTAAAATAAAAAAAGAGCTTTTTGGTTGATTCTTTGGATGTATTTTTGGTCTCTATAACAAATTTTAAAATATTATAGAGGAGTTCGGAATGTTCAGAATTTCACTTTATATTACCAATGATACATCGTAGCAAACTTCGACTTAATATGACATAATATTAAAACGATTACATCATGATATTACACAGTCAGTAACAAAGATGTAACAGCTGAAATAGGACAAGAAGAATCCAAAGCTAATGATTTGCCAGCAATAGAGCATTGACAAACTCAGTTTATTTACTTACATGCAGTTTCAGTATATAGTAAAATGTCCCCGTATCTAAGAAAAGTAAATTTCGTTACTTGTTTCAAAATTTCGGACTCGCGTAAAGCCTAGCCCATAAAATTCTTACGGCTGAGCCCGAAAAGCACAACTTTCAGTATATGCTAGGCACGAAAATAAAATTTCAAGACAGTATTTCCTTATTTTATCGAAGCTTCTTTGCCACTATCCTACCTCTGATTTGTTTTAACAGAAAATATCAAAAATACTTGATCAGCCCGGCTATTTCCTTGGAGCATTCGAGTAATTTGAAGTCCTTTGGTGATATTACCAGCACCACGCAGAGCTAGATTGGTGGTAGGGCTGTAGCCTGTTAGAAACTGTAGATCAATACAAACAGAAATGGTGGGAACACGTGCAACGTATGAACCAAGATAGAGTTCCGAAAATAGCTGTTGAATATGCACCTATTGGAAAAAGAAGTATTAGCCGACCAGTAAATAGATGGACTCAACAAATAAAGGAGCCGTAACAGGTCTAAAGTCTATAGCTTGAAGTAGAAGAAGAAGAAAAAGAAGAAGGAGGAGGAGGAGAAGGAGAAGGAGGAGGAGGAGGAGAAGGAGAAGAAGAAGGAGAAGAAGGAGAAGAAGAAGAAGGAGGAGGAGGAGAAGAAGAAGAAGAAGAAGAAGAAGAAGAAGAAGAAGAAGAAGAAGAAGAAGAAGAAGAAGAAGAAGAAGAAGAAGAAGAAGAAGAAGAAGAAGAAGAAGAAGAAGAAGAAGAAGAAGAAGAAGAAGAAGAAGAAGAAGAAGATCGAAAATACTTCAGCTGTAATTTTATATGCTGATAAGTTTCTATCAAAGGTTCCAATGTGAATGGAAGTCAAACGAGCAAATCAATCGTGCTTCAGTTCCAATTTTCACATCGTTAGAACATGCCTACACACTCCACACATTAGTGCTATTAGCAATCGATGTCGATAATTTCCCACGAAGAGGTTATGCCGTTGCCCCCCCCCCCTTTTTTTTCTAAGTTAAGCGATTCCGTGCAGCATGACTAGGAAGATTGTCAGTCTCCGTCGATGTCTTCTTCGCCGAGTTTGGTCTCACACGTAGAATGATTGCAGATCGTTTTTTACCAAACCTGTTTCTAGAAAAAGCAACATTCTCAATATTATTTTTATTAATCAACTTTGTAGCGCTAATATGTGAGACTCACATTCAGGAGCTCCCGGGTTCAATTCCCGTCGACCGCCTACTCTGATCTTGCAGTTTTCATGGGTTTCCTTGATCGGTAGGGGAATACTGGGGTGGTTTGTTATTTACCACATGTTTTTCTATCATCTCCATTTCATTTCCTTTACTCTTCATCTTTCAAGCATTCTTCTAGGTTTCGGGGCCCATGGCTGTGTCGGACAGATGGGGTGGATGCTTGTTAAGGAAAATAGTATTTTCTGTGGACACTAGAGGGCTGCTTGCTATACGGGTCTTTCATTGCCCTCTCTAGGTAGAGAAGGCTGCAAATTCCTGTGGTTCCTTCACTCATCCCCTTATCTTGGGGGTTGGTAGTTGCAATGTATCTCTTTAGGTCTAAGTGCGAGAGGTATCCCCCTCCGTTGCATAACCTTAACCCTAACTCAAGTCATGACTTTCTGTAATGACTCAATAGTTCCAATTTAATGCAAATGGATAGTTTACTTATTTAAATACATGAAATGAACTAAACCAAGTATTTGGAATTAATTTATTACCAGGGACAGGAATTATATGCTCTTATAATATCTTTAATATGCATGCATTTATGCAGTGAAAATTTCCAAAATGCGCACATAAATATGCCCATATAAAATATTCAAACAAAAAAAAAATATTTAAGTCAATTTTTAAGAAATCTGAAAATTAAAACACTGCACAAACAAAACGAACGATTTAACTTCGCAAAATTTATCATTTATATCAAAGGGCCAGAATATATATTCCTTATATAAGAAAATCTGATGTGTTACACTCACATGACTTTCTCTACTCTTTTACTAACCATTCTTACAAACTCTTATTCCTATATCTTCTTTGTGCTAGTTAAGATAAACATTTCTACAAATTATCTTATTGTTTATTTCCTTGTGGGTGCAACGGGAACTTAGAATACAGTAGGCTTTTTGCGATAGTCAAATGTTTTAAAGTTTTGAGATTATGTTAATATTGCACACTTAACATATCAAAAAATGAACAACGATGATCCATTTCATGGAAGTTCTAAGTTTTCCGAAACTCACACACATTACAAGAAATATCTCCGAAATGGTTCACCCTACAAGAAAATGTATTGAGATATAAATTGTGTATTTTAGCAAGATCTACATTTTTTGTATAGTATGATTTGGTCTATCTCTAACGGTTTACCAGTTATGCAAAAGTCGTCCAGATTAAATACGACTACAGGGGCTATAGCCAGAAAATTCAAGATATACATTTAATTTTTCATAAAAATATCTGAAACATATGACATGTTAATCAAAATCGTTATAGCCATTTTCAAGAAAACCAAAATTTTCCAAAAATTTTCCATGTAAAGGGTAGTTTAGGCTGGGGCTATTTTCCTCAAAATCTTCGTGTCGCATCCTTGAAAGACATTAAACTTAAATACCAACTTTGGATTTTAACCGACTTTTCGTTTTTAAGTTATACTGTCCACAGACTGATACACAGACTGACACACAGACACACAGACTGACACACCGGCTGACACACAGACACACACGGACCTTTTTCTAAAAATGCTTGTTTTGGATTCAGGGGGTCTCAAAACATATATTTCCGGTGAAATCTCGACATCGAATTTTTGGGTGGAATACAATACTTCCTCTACTTACCAGCAGAGAAAGAAAAAAAAAAAAAAAAAAACAAAAAACAAAAAAACCACAGTATGAGTGCTCGCATTTAGTTCTCCTTTGTCTCAACTCCTTTTTTTGTTGCAGTTTACGATCACTAAATATTTTACATTTTCCATTGTTAGCCGCCTCCCATTGCTCCTTAAGATATCCTTATGGCGGAGAAACTTCTCTACTACATGCTTTTTCCGCCACTACATTGCAGGTACTGAATTCAATTTAGAGATTGTGGTTTTGAATGCACTTAACGACTGGGACAACTTAGTGTTGTTGGTTTCCAAACAAGTTATGGTAGATGGAAGATGAGAGATATGTGCAGATATATAGGAAAGATTACTTTCTGCTTCTGGGTTATTTAAATATACCTTGGGCAATTTTAATTGATCCAGAATTGTTGGGATCAAATGTATTCACTACATTCCTGACTGTTTCCGAACGTTCGGTGTAATAGAGAACTGCACATATCCATATTCCCCAACACGTTATAATAGGTTCTGGTGGAAGTGGGACATTCGGTGTGGTTGCTTTGAAAGCTTGTTTGCTATATGGAGCTTTGACAAATACTTTCATTACAGAAGATACCAGTTTATCTGCAAGTGGGAAACCTCCACGAATTGTTTCTGAAACCCGATGTAAACCATGTGCAAGACAAGTCAAATGTATCATATTTGAAAATATAACTTTCAAAGCAGTGCCAGCTTTTATCAGTAACTCGCAACATCAAGAGTAATACACGTTCATCCTGAATACCATAAGGCCATAGAAAGTTCAACGAATCAATAAAAAATTTGGATATGGAAGAGCTATTTGTAGCATCAAGTTGCTCTATGTGGTTGGTTCGTTTTTGTGGAGAGACCCAACAATAAAATTTGCAATAAACCGATCTTCACTGTCCTGCGTATCGTCGACTGAAACCCACACAAAATTATCTCTAATCTGTTCTCTAATACTTTTAATTGTAGGATTCTAACACCTCTTCACAAATTTTTGCGAAGAGTAGATTGGTCTGGCACTTTATACTTAGTATAGTGCTGAATGACATTTCGGAGTGTGGGAGTGGTGAGATTTCACAATGGTATGTCTGCTGCTAAAAATGCTTCACACAAATCAAAGGAGAACTGTGAAAAATTACTGTCTGAAAATTCACTTAACAGTTTTTGAATAGGGACACTTTTTGTGGATTTAAATTTGATATTATCTTTGTGTTTACTACTATTCAAATGTTGAAGTACTAGAAAACGCTTTTCACAACTAATCCTTTTCTCACACAGTCCACAATACAACATTCTACCATCTGTAGATATCAAATTTGTTTCAAACTCGCGTTGATATCACTTTTACTTTCGGCATGATTCTATGAAAATAAAAACTTTATACAAGATACACTCCACTGACCTCAAGTCTGAACTTTCAAATGATGAAATGAGGAATTATTGTGATTTGCGAACCTGTTGTCAAATTTCGGAAGTGAATTTCTAAAACAAACTATAATGTAACAGTTATATTTTGAAATGTATTCCTTTAATACCATACAGTTTATTACAAATCAAGTGGAATTAAATAAATAAGTTAAAACTAAATTAATATTATACTATATTTAGAAACAACAGTTGAACATAATTGCGAGAACCCCTTAACACCTACTTTCATTTATGCTGCTAGAATGATGAAATAAACCAGATAAGGCGGGGATTTCACGATATGATGTAGCTAAATACATTGCAGGCTTGAGTTGCAAGTTTCTATCCGTGTTACCAAGTTTCAAAACCGATGCGTATTTGTATGTGCAGCAAATTCACAAGAAATAAATAAACATTTTAAATTTTCTATATAAAACAATCAAATATGCAGCATAATTTGAAAGCTACAGAAATATTATGCACATTAACAAAACGTGTAAAATATGTCATTATATGTACATTAAAATATTATTTAAATTGTTAAAAATTTAGTAATTCACTCACAATTTGAGCACACTTTCTAGCATCAGAGAACAAATATGCATTTTCATATAATTCCTGTCTCTGTTTATTGCTGAGTAAGTATTAAAGGATCAAATTTGTTCAAAACACACGATCGCGCGCGCGCGCGCGCACACACACACACACACACACACACACACACACACACACACACATACACACACACAAACACACACACATACGCACGCAAACACATGACTTTGTATATGTGCTTAGACTTTCACGGCCGGTGTCTTGATTATTCGAAATGTTTAGTTCTTCCGGGCTTGTCTAGAAGGCATGGTAGATACCAACGTTTCGCCAAGTACTGCGCTTGGCATCATCGGGGTAACACGATTCTCCGTCTGCACTGGTCAGAGTTTGAATGTGGAAGCAGAGAAGTAGTGGAAGTAATGACCGTTAACGTTCGTTAACATTATTTATATGGGTGGGGGTGGGCGGGGCATTGTTGCGCTGGCTACGGTAGTGCTTGGCCAGTTGTAGGTGGGGTTTTATTACAACTGTTGTGTGTGTCTGAAAGTCTATCTAAAACCGGTATCCATTCTTTATGTACACGTAGTATTTCTTCCTTGCGATGGAAGTTGTCTTTGTGTTCGTTGATTTCTATGGCTTCCCTTTGTAGTCGGGCATAGTAGTTAACGCAATAAGGTTTTGTCTATCTCTTACGGTTTACCAGTTATGAAAAAGTCATCCACAATTAGATATATTTCGGAGACCATTCCCTGAAAATTCAAGTTACACGTTTCATTTGGCATAAAAATGTCTTAAGTGTATGGTATTTTAATCAAAATTGTTAGGGTCATTTTTGAGAAAATCAAATTTGCCAGAAATCTTTCAAGTAAAGTATTATTTGGGGTATGGGGACGTTTTTTGAAAATCTTCGTGTCGCATCCTTGGAAGACACTGAACTTTATAAGGTTTTTTGAGTTATGCTGTTACAGATGCGCGCACACTCGCTCTCTCGCACACACGCCCCTCCCCCCGTCCCCTAACCCGCCCCACCCACACACCCACGCATACGGACTTTTTTATTCAGACAGTCTCAAGATTTGTATTTCTACTGAAATCTTGATATTTAACTTTTGGGTAGAATGGAATACCTTCTCTACCTCTACGCTCTGGTAGAGAAAGAAATAAGTTCTATTTTACCCAGAATACACAACGCACAGTTAGTGAAGGTTTACGTCCAATTTTTCCCTGAACTCAAGTTTTTCTTTACACAGAGGCATAATGTGGTGTATGAAATGTAATTTTCCTTTTCATAAATTGTAGATTCTAACATCAAGCAAGGAGATAGCACGATGTACTTTCTGGAGAATTAAATAGAAGGGGAGGGAAGGAAAGAAAGGAAAGGAAAGGAAACGAAAGGAAAGGCAGCTGTGGATTGAAATTAAGTATCCCAAAATTCCCTTAAGTGACAAGGGGAAACCATGGGAAAACTGAAGTCAGAGTGCGCTTTCCCTGGGGATCAAACCAGGAGCTCCCGAATGCGAGCTGCACGCGTAGCCGCGGTACCATCTCCCTCGGTTGAGTGCGTACATTGACATGTTTTACTGCCTTCTCCTGACCAATGTTTGGTACCTAACTATTTATCGCGCTGTATTAAATAAATCAAATACTTCTAATATTATACTGTTAGAACCTGTTCCCCCCTTATTTTAGAAATAATAGACTCCATAGTGGTGTGGTTTTAAGGGCGCATCATAGTTACACACTGATCTACACATGAAAAATATGTCAGTATTTTAATGTGAACATCATCTAAGCTATTAAAACCACAATCATAATTTTTGCACTGCACGTTGTACAGTACTTGGGGTAGAATACATGTGAAAATTAAATTCATAGGTGTAAAGTAGGGCGTATGACATACATGTAAATCAATGCGGAGAAAAAGTCATTTTTGTATGCTGATGTTAACTTAGGTGAACTCATTTGAAAAATCCTCTGTTCTAATGAAATGAAGCTTATGGTGAATCCTGAATATTTCTGATGAAACTAGTGAACCAGTTTTTCAAAATACTAATTTTATAGTAAACATTATTTTTTTATATAATTTAGGAAGTCAACTCAGATTTTGTAATACATAGGATAATAGTTTCTAAATTCTATGTAAAATATGACAAAACTGCTCCACTCATTTTAAAGCTCACATTATGATGCTATAGCAGCTTAGAAAATTTGAGCTTTGTAGATGCAATAGTTTTGGAGAAAATGGTACCAACATGTAGAAAATATAGTTACGGGAAAATGCAACAGAAAAGTAAAAAAGCAGAGAAGGGCATGTGCTTCATGTTATTTAAATGCGATTTTGACAACTATAAAATGTAAAAATTGATTTTTTGACCTCAGATACAACAATGTGCCCTGGCCAAATAAATAAAGCATTAGAGGCACAGAAGTCCTGCCAGTCCATACGCTATTTCTGAACTTCGAAGAGACATGCTCGTAACACAAAATTATAACAGAAGACCTATGGAGAATTTTTGTTCTAGTAATAACTGAAGTACTCAAAAATAAATTATGTTAATACAATATAATGGTACTATAAACGAAATTTCTCTGTTTAAATGAGGACTAGCAATATTCATTAGAAGGAAGCAGAAAAATTTGACATAGGTTTCTTTAGACCGTGGCTAACGTTGCACAGCCTGATATAAAATGGAACTTTACATGTACATAAATGTAGAGATAGCATCTGCGTGAATGATATGAGCACACCGTCTAAACGTATGGAAAATGTTTATCTCTGATTAATTATTATAATATTTTGTAACTGACTAGAAAACTATGCTAAAATTCTATAATGGAACCTGAAAGATCTTAAAAAGCATATTTTGTGAAAACATCATTCTCATTTGCAAATGTGATGATTAACACTCGTACAATTTCTGCCACGTACGTAGTTTAGTACAGTAAACTAAAAGTTCAGCATCAATATTTCATAAAAATAAACGTTTTGAGATCCCTGGAATAAAACGTTTTTAGAATGAGTAGGTGTGTGTGTATCAGTGTGGGTGTGGGTGTGGGTGGATGAGTGCATCGATGGTCATGTGCGCGCGAAATATAGGTAATCGCCAAACAGATATTTAATATCAACTCCTCCAGCAATGTGACACGAAGGTTTTTAAGAAAATCCGCTACCCCATACTACCATTTTCATTATTTTTTTCATTATTCTCAATATCAGTTCTAACCATCATAATTAAGACAGTGTGTGCTTAAGATGGTTACAACACTAATACAGTTTTTTTCTGCGATACTGTAAAATCCTCCTTTATTCTGAAGGAATTTACTCTGTTGTATAGCTGCTAAATCGTAAAAGCTTTCTGTACAAAAAGTGAAGATCTTTTTAAACCACACAATTTGTTTCAAATATTCATTAACTGTTCCTACACCAAACTATGACTATTTGTGATGTAATTGGTTACACAGAATTGAATCAGCATCAGTAGTTCTTCATAGGCAATTCACAGAAAATTCAGTATATGCACCTTATTAATAAAGTCAGTAAATTAAATATATTGTCACGCAGCGGCTATGGCTAAGCTTATCAAGAGATCGGCGCCGGGCACTCGGAACCGAAAACAAGAAAAGCCTCATGCTCCCCCAGTGTAAACATGATAGACCATATCGACAGGCAACTAGAACCTTCTGGATATTTCAACATCTCGAATATTCTGGAACGTTCCTACGGCTATATAAGCAAGCACTCTCGCAAGTTGAGTCAGTCTGGCGGTGCAGTAAGTCTCGGGAAGTGGTACAGCTTGGGGTATTAGAGTGTGAGTCAGTCTGACGAGTAAAGGACGTTTAGTGAAGTAAGTCAGCGTGTCCGGCCAAGCAAGTCTCGCGGAATGAGTGAGTTAGCTCGAGCCTTTCTGGTACATGTTCTCCGAGCGAGCTGGTGACGACGGTGGTGAAGTACAGTGAGTACGTTACTGCACGGGATTGGAGACCGTCTTGTGTTCGACTCCCCAGCGAGTAAACTGTCCGGAAGAAGAAGCTACGACGGGCATATTTCATTACGAAAGAAAGTGAAGTGAATGAGACCATTGGAAGTAATTACTATCAGTGAAATGACGGAGTGGGGTATGAGAACTCTCGGGAAAAGCTGAGCAAGGTCATTAAGTGAATGTCAAAACTGAGTGAAGTGACAGTCCGAAAAACTGAACAATATCGCAACATGATACTTAAATGAGTGTCGTCAAAGCTATTTTTGAGAAAATCTAAAATAACAAAACATTTTCTATATAAAGGCCGGTTAATGTTGGGAAATTTTTCTTGAAAATTTTAAATTCAGGTGGCCTTAAAGCCTATATTTCTGGCGAAAGCTTAGTAATGATTTTTGGGCGTTTTTTATCATCATCATCATCATCATCATCATCATCATCATCATCATCATCATCAGCATCATCATCATCATCACCATCATCATTACTTCTTCGGTATTTTGAGATCTTCGGTTTCAAAGATAGAGCACTACTATTATTTTGTTTAGGACTGCGACGCTGTTTCTGCAACATTGCACTAGCTGATATGCTGGATAAAGGAAGTAGGTCAGGCTAAGCATATCCTGAGAGGATGCGGGCCACCGCCTTGATTGAACCCTTAGTTTTATGGCTACGGTGAGGGCACATATTGTGTGTATACTCATATCTCTGTCAAATTTTGTTTGTTAACCAAAGGTAAGGAAAAATGCCGATTGTCTGTACAAGCGTTCAGAAAGAAGGTGCACTTTTTAAGATTGAAGAAGGATATGTTTAAACTTTCGCAGATAAAATTTAAGTAATTGCTCTTGCTAAACCAGAAGTTGAAACACATTTTACTGAATTTTGAATATTATTAACCCCGCTTGACTTCATGTGGCATAATAGGCACTGATACGGCTGATACATGAAGTGAAATGATAATAATTGGGAAAGGAAATTTGGGAATAAAACGCTCTAGACCTAAATTTGGTGTAAGTAACTGTCCAACAATTTCCAGTTATAAGATTAAGAAAATAAAGTACTTAGACTGAAATATGTATGTCACATTAAAAACAAATTGATGAGTTCAAAAAATGGAAGTTTTATGAAGTAATATTACTGCCAAAGTTACTGTATGGGATTGAAGCATGGATTATGACAAAGAAAAACAAAAGGAGACTCGAAGTAAACGAAATTAAGTTTTTAGCAGCAGTGGCAGGATATAAGAAAACAAACAACCAAATAAATGAAGATATAAGAAAATAATTATATATATAATATATATAATTATAATATATATAATCTGATTGAAGAAAATTAAATATTAAACTAAGTGAATAAGTGATATAAAAATAATGAATAGAGAGTGATTACCATTCCATTTTAATAATTACAAGTAATACGGAAAAGAAAGGTTGGAAAGCCATATAAAAGGTGGCACGAACAAGATATGTAGACTGCTATAGACATACATGTCTAATGCATAAGGAAAAAAGAAGAAGAAGAGATTAGCAAAAGTTGGAAAGAATCTCTGTCAGGAGGGCGGTCCTGGCGTTCGCGAGTCCGTAACATAACGGCCTCGGCTATCCGTATCGGTATTTTCTTGGATATTAGATGAATGAACTCGAGTAAATTAATTTGTAATCTATTAACCACCCTGAAAGATTTCTTTTCTTGACAGGTAAAGAAATGGAGAAGATGGTCTTGAAAGAAAACTCTTCGTTCGGGTCTTTACACTGTCTCCATAGCAAAGAAAGACGGAGGGAGAGAGTAAAGATGACCTACTTAACAGAAAAGAAAATCATATTAAAACAAATTAATACTATTGAATGTAGGCCAATTTTCCGAAAGTATTACATTTCGCAGCACATAAAATGACTTCAAAAGCACGTTTTCTCACTATTACATCATAATTTATATAATGTCGCACTCTGAGACAGCTAATTTATATAAAATTGGTTATCCACAGGGTGGATTTTTTTTTCTTTTTTTTTTTTTAAACTTCAATAAATCATGAAACATAAAGGTAGAACAAATAAATCAGCATTACAAGTCGTAAAAGATGCGATGCATTATAATACATAATAAAACTTTATCTACTAATTATAATATATTTTCATATCTAGTTGGAAAATTATTCACATAAAAGTTTATTTTTGCTCTTTCTACTATGGATAAGTGTATTCCACCCAAAAATTCTGTATCGAGATTTCTCCGGAAATACAGATTTTGAGAGCCCCTCAATTTAAATATGGTATGATTGTAGATTCTTCCCTTCCCTTCCCTTCCCTTCCCTTCCCTTCCCTTCCCTTCCCTTCCCTTCCCTTCCCTTCCCTTCCCTTCCCTTCCCCTCCCTTCCCTTCCCTTCCCTTCACTTCCCTTCCCTTCACTTCCCTTCCCTTCCCTTCCCTTCCCTTCCCTTCCCTTCCCTTCCCTTCCCTTCCCTTCCCTTCCTCATTTCATTTCCCTTGCCATCTTCTGATCCGGTGTCAGCACGGTAGTTCGGGCGGCTCCGGTCAGATGGTGTGGTTCTTTGTGCTCTGTAAACTTTCTGCCCTGCCCCCGCTTGTGGTAGCTGCGTGCTGCTGCCTGGATCTATACGGTCGGACCCCCTCTCCGGGTAGCGGTGAGGAGTTTCAGGTGGTGTGCCTGGTGACTCTGTGTCAACTTCTAGGAACTTTCGCACGTCTCTGTGGACTGCGTTCTCTGTCCTATGACTTCCCTTTACCTTTCCTTCACCACATCTCCCGCACCTGGTGGAGTGGTAGCCTACAGTAGATCAGTGCCGGGTTGCAGTAGGTGAGATTTCCCACTCCGCTACAGTAACTCATACAGTAACAACAGTTACAGTCCATTCGTATTCTTTTCGACCAGGGCTTGAAGTAGGGGAAAGGAGTGACCTTCCCCACTACGTCAGGTAAGGCACGTGGTTTTCGTGTGCCAGGCGTGAGTAGTTGAAATATCGGCGTTGCAATGTCGTCATTATACAACATGATAGCGTACTTTGTTTACAGTGTCTATTTGGCTGAAAATCGGTTCTACGTGATTGCACATAAAGAACCTGAATCTACAGACCGGAGAAGATATCAAAGGCGTCCAGTAATTTGCAAACATGTAGAATAAATAAAACAGTAAAATATACACAATACGTTGTACTGGATACGCCATGAAATTAATGTAATATTAATGGTCATCCTGTGAAATTATATCGTCGTCTTATAGACCGATTACCTCTGGCTCGCTGTTTTCCATTACACCTTCAAACAAGCAATAGGTATTTGTTTTGTAGTTCAACATGGCGTATGTAGTAAAGCCAATGATTTTTGTTTTCAGTGTATTTTATAGTATTTTGAAGTATGACTCGAATTTCAGTAACATTTTTTCTTTCAGAGAAATTGGCTGCAATGTCTCCTTTTGGTTCTGGCCATATATTATTCTATGGGATACAAAGTACAATGAATTGGGCAGTGTAACAACTATATGACTATGTTTAGCACTAATTCATCAACATGTGCAATGTGTTTATTGTACATTTCTTTTATCAGTTTTTGAAGTTGTGATACTGTCTTTGGTGCTGGCCTCTTTTACGATTCTCTCGTAATATAGAGTAGAACGTTCGTCACCTGCACCGTTTACATACGCACAGTGAGTGCCACCACGTGCCACTTACTACACGGACCTCTACTTCCCTCCCTTACCCCACCTGGTGGGTGAAAAGAATGCGAATAGAGTATAAGTGTTGAACCTCAGATGGCCTCTAGGTCCTCAGAAGATGGGCAGTGTATAGAAAAGTTTCAGGTCTAAGTTGTGGTTCTAGTTGAATAGACTGTATGGGAGTGGAGATACTGTCCAGGCATAATTTTTCATCGTCAATCTGAAGTATACAACTGTCTGTCATCTTGCTCAATTAGAGACATCGATGATGCTTTCAGTTCTTACAACAATTTAGCACAATAGTGGTCAGTGATGAGTTATTACTAAGGCCCAGATTTTTCGAAAACGCATAAGCACATTTGCAAATGGGTATTTTGAGGATTAACGCATATTGAAGGATTTATGCTTTTTGCGGCATTTGTTTACTTTATATATGATCGGTTATCTGATATTTCTGAACAAACTGAAAAATCTAATGAATCTATGGCTTAGATTGTGGCACTACTACAGTCCTATTCCAAGTCATCCAAGTCGTACTTATGTGTTCGTGAAGTAAAGTGCCCATTTGAATGTGAAACTTTGCATTAAGATAATAACCGTGTACATTATTCGTTGATCTTGTTGGTTCAGTTGCTTTGGCGCTGTCCTACTAATCCCAAGGTCGCGGATTCAAACCGGAAACAGACCGATGGTTTGTATGTGTTCTTAAAAGCGACATGCTCGTGTCAATATGTTTAGTGCCATGTTAAAGAACTCTGCGAGACGAAATTCAGGTAAACCGGTGGTGCTGATATGATCCTGGCAATTGACAGCGTCGTTAACAAACAAAATACTTATTTAATTACTCCGAGCATTCACTATCAGTTTAGAAGTATTGCCCAATGACGTCCTTTGACGTGACACGACCATTTTCAACTTAAAAAACTAACGCTGTCCAATAATAGAAAATTCTTAACCCCTGAAAACATTGAGAAACTCTTGGTAATACACTGCGATTCGTCATTTTGCAAAAAATGAAATTATATACCATTGAGTTAAAATGAAATAATTCCTATAATAAGTGCATATTGTTTTATTTCTGGTACATTCGACATTTTAGTGCATATTTTAGGGTGTCAGGTGATCATAAATCCGGGCCCTACTTACTACATTACCTCTCTTCTCATGTCCATTTGCTCTGTCATTCCCGAGGTGCCTCAATGTGTGAGCATCCATTATACGGCCATTGAAGCTCACTGTTGTCTGTATATATTCATTCTGTGATAATAATTTTTGAAGCAACAATTTTCATAGTTGCCGATTGCGTGTATTATAAATTAGAATAAAATAACTGATAATAGAGGATTAAGAAGTTTCTCTCAGGGTATTAGTTGCAGGGCAATGGACATTACCTGAATCTCCCTATTAGTTCCGTCGCTTCCAAGTATATGTATGATCGGAATAATTCATAGAATATACCGACTGCAGTACAGCCATATAATGTTATGATCGGTAACCATAGTTCTATGATTTGGGGATATCTCTGGTTTACACTTTAATCGCCATTGTGCTCTCAGAACGTGTGTATTCTTGCCTTAAGAATTAGCAAGCTCAGTTGTTATGTTTGTTGTGGAAGTAGCTAGAAGAAAGCAAGCTGGAAGTGGAATATGCGCATCTCTTTTAAGTAAGCAGTATAGCTTGTTGATCTGGACGTTTATGTAGTAAAGATATTACTTTACTTTTCACAAGCACATATATCAAATAAACTAAAGGTTTTGCCCAAATTGATGTTTTAAATTTGTATAAAAACGTAGATTTAAATGGAAAATCAGACACCAACATTCAGGCAATTCCTAATTTTCTATGTCTACTCACAAAACTTCATTTCACAAAAATCAAGCTTAGGGATCATGAAATACAAAGCAATATAATAAACTATTCAAAGTATAAGCTGTGGTACGCTTTGAATAAATTTCCTAAGTATATATCAGAAACACATTTCTGTGACAAAAATTTAAAAATAGTCAGTTGCTAGATGCGAAAAATTCATTCCGGGCCCCCTTAATTTATGGCATTTCATAGCTAACTGATCATTTGCTGAAAATATTCTATTCCAGAGCTTCTCAAGTGTGAAACTTACTTCTTTCCTTCCTTATTGCCCCATTTACATACTGCTAAAGAGTATCTACAAAAGAACTGTGAGGTTTCAACAAATCACAACAAATTAAAATTGAATGGAATACTCATATTTTGAAGTGTGCCCATCTACTTAAATATTACACGAATCGTCAGTTGACACGCATGGTATGGGCATTTTTTTTTCCCATAGTTTTATATACTTTCTATTTCTCGTATGCGAATACATCAAGAAGTTGGTGTATGTTGTGAAGATTTAGTATTGTTCATCTACATGTGTTTTATTACTTTAAGCATTAAAATACGCACTCGTACTTTTCAGAGTATATGAAACGTGAGGAACTACATACGAGTATCTCAATTAGGGAAAATTGCGTATGACTAGCCAGGAATTGAAGTGTGGACTCCAAGAAGGAGAAATTAGCATGCCTACTTTAGAGATCTACTAGAGCAATGTATACATTTGAATTCTGGTTGAAATGCTGATCTAAAGTGGGATATCTCGACAGCTAGAATGCTATACATTCTCCTGGCTTTAATCACAATAGATATCCTGCTGCTTTGATATTTACATTGGATCTCCCATTGATCTAACCGCAACAATTATGCTTGTCATTATAGATTTATTAAACTATCACATCGATCAATCTCCCATCCCCTTTTACTTTACTAGAACCAAACCAGTATCCTTCACTATGTGACAGGGTGATGTTGAAGTTTCCAACTAAATAGAAAAAATCTGATGTCTTGCACTCACACGACTTTTTCTACTCTTGTACTAACCATTCTTACAAACTCGTATTCCTATAGCTTCTTCGTGTTAGTTAAGATAAATATTGGTACAAATTATCTTATTGCTTATTTCCTTGTAGGTACAAGGGGAATATTAGAATACAGTAGGCTTTGTGTGATGGTCAAATCTTTTAAAGCTTTGAGATTCTGTTCTCTTTGCACACTTAACATATAAAAAAATGAACAACGATGATCCATTTCAGGAAAGTTTTAAGTTTTCCGAAACTCACACACATAACAAGAAACATCTCCGAAATGGTTCACCCAACAAGAAAATTTATTTGGACATAAATTGTGTATTTTAGCAAGATCTACAATTTTGTGTAGTATGATTTGGTCTATCTCTAACGGTTTACCAGTTATGCAAATTCGTCCAGAGTAAATACGAGTACAGGGGCTATAGTCAGAAAATTCAAGATATACATTTCATTTGTCATAAAAATATCTCAAACATGTGACGTTTTAATCAAAATCGTTATAGCCATTTTCAAGAAAATCAAAATTTTCGAAAAATTTTCCATGTAAAGGGTAGTTTAGGGTGAGGCTGTTTTCTTCAAGATCTTCGTGTCGCATTCTTGAAAGACGTTAAACTTAAATACCAACTTTGGTTCTTAAACTACTTTTCGTTTTTGAGTTATGCTGTCCACACACACACACACACACACACACACACACACACACACACACACACACACACACACACACACACACACACACGGACCTTTTTCTAAAAATACAATACTTTCCCTACTTACCAGTAGAGAAAGTAAAAAGAGCACAGACGTTTAAGAAAGACCATGAGACAAGGTAGTAGTGATTTCATTATCCTCTACTTTCGAGCTTCTGCTGCAATTTAAAAATATTCCTATTCGTTTCACAGGGGATAAATGAACAAGATTTATCCAATGACACGAGTTCTAATAAAGCTTTGCTAGCAACATGTTTATCTATTTTTATATTTAACCTTAGATTAATAAAATCATATGCTTTCAGGTGAATTGGTAATAGCTGGGGGAGTCTGATTTGACAGAAAACACTTAAAAGCGTTTCCTATCTTAAATCAAACATACATATGCGCACAAAGCCCTGGCTATCTAATACACAGATAAATAGCGTTACTTTCGTATTCCCATTTTGTGTAAATAAGTTCTGTCATTTTTAGGAAATCGTTTAGTGCCACAGCCGAGCGGTTGGACCGTTCGTCTACCACCTAGACGACCCGGGTTCGATACCAGGGACTCGCATGTGGTATTCGTGGTGGACGAAGCGGTGCCAGGGCTTGTTTTCTTGTTTTCTTGTCCAGTTTCCCCCGCCACTCATTCCACCAATTGCTCCATCATCACCTTTCCATTCATCGACTTCGTCTGCATTCCGTATCATCCTCTTCCTCACTTTGATACCTGATGACCACCCGATTCCAGGTCTTCACTCTGTCCGATCCATTGGTTCCTGTGCGCCCCAACAGGCGTCTGACCCTAGGCACTAAATTCTAAGTCCTAGGGGTTGTAAGTCCTACACAAGGGGAGAGTAATCAGGTAAAGAACAATAAGTTTTAAGCAGATAACGGGATTATAATTTTCTTCGAATATTTTCAACATCTCAACATTATGGTGGTACTAGAGACTTTTCCTTCTTAAACCTTTGTCTCTTATTTCTTTCCGTTTTTTTTTTTTTTTTTTTTTTTTTTTTTTTTTTTTTTTTTTTTTTTTTTTTTTGTCTCTACATATTTCTGAATTTCATTGGATGTGATCGCACAAATACAGTTATGCTTGACTTCATTTAATACTTCAGTATTTTGACTCGAAACTCGTTCTTTGAATGAGTTCCTCGCACATCTCCAGTGTACGAAATTCTCTAGTTACAGCATCTACTCTGTTCCGTGAAAAATTTTGTAGTCATGGTTCACTGCTTTCGGAACACAAGGCCATTTCCCAGCTTAGAAATTCAATGTTACAGGAAATGTTGCTAATTATTACTCGATGTTTCTAAGGATACATTGTATTGTCACATAATACATTGCGTTACCGAAGAGCCCGGATTTGTATGAAAAATACAAGTAGTTTTTTATTACTTTCTCTACTACGTATAGTAAGTAGGGTAAGTACTGTATTAGACCCAAAATTTCGATGTCGAGATTTCACCGGAAGTATATGTTTTGATGCCCCAGAATAAAAAAAAGCATTTTTAGAAAAAGGCCCTGTGTGTTTGTGTGTGTGTGTGTGTGTGTGTGTGTGTGTGTGTGTGTGTGTGTGTGTGTGTGTGTGTGTGTGAGTGTCTGCATGCCTGTGAACAGCATAACTCAAAAACGAAAAGGCGGTTAAAAACCAAAGTTGGTATTTAAGTTTAATATCTTTCAACGATAAAACACGAAGATTTTGAAGAAAATTCCTCCACCCTAAATTACCCTTTACATGGAAAATTTTCCGAAAATTTCGGTTTTCTAAAAAATGCCTCTAACGATTTTAATTAAAATATCTTATCTTTAAGACATTTTTATGGAAGAGTAAATATATATTTTGAATTTTCTGTCTATAGCCCAGTTAGTTCTGTTTACTCTTGATATCTTTTGCATAACTGCTAAACCGTAAGAGATAGACCAAATCTTACAGTACAAAAAATGTAGATCTCGTTAAAGCACACAAGTTATATCCAAATGCATTTTTTGCTGGAGTGAACCATTTCGGAGATATTTTTTGTTATTTGTGTGAGTTTTGCAATACTTAAACTGTTCTCGTCGGTGTGGGTAGCTCAGTTGGTTAGACGCTGACTTACTGATCCCAAGGTCGCGGGTTCAAATCCCGTCCAGGCTGATGGTTTTTAAGTGTGCTTAAAAACGACAGCTCCATGTCAGTAGATTTACTGGCATGTTAAAGAATTCCTGTGGGACGCTGATGTGATCCTGGCAGTTGACAGCGTCGTTAGTCAATAAACTAATTTAGTTTAAACTGTTCTGAAATGGAAGGTCGTTACTACCTTTTTTATCTCTGCAAAGACAACAGAATTTCAAAGCTATAAAAAATTTGACTATCGGGCAAAGCCTACTGTACTCCCACATTCCCCTTGCACCTACAACAAAATGAGCAATAAGAATTTCTGCAAATGTTTATCTTGACTAATATGATGAAGATAAGGATCAAGAGTTTTTCATCAATGGTTAGTACAAGTGTAGAGAAAGTCATGTGAGTGTGACACATAACAGTTTATTTTTAATTGTATGCGGAATTATCTGCTCTGTTAAGCGGTATCTCCATAGAGAATTTTACCTGTGTTTGAGAATGCATAAAAGTGCATATTCCAGGAGAATATGTATATTTTAAGTTCTTAATGCAAAATACATATTTTACCCTTGAGTGTGGAATTAAATTAGAACATTCCTTCTTAACTAATCAGTAACTACCAATTACTCCTACTTAATAGTCTGTCACCCTCTCTTGCTCTCTCTGACTCGCTTTCCCTGTCTATTATATATGAGCAGGTGTGTGTGTATGTATCAGTGTGTGAGTGTGAGTGTGAGTGTGAGTGTGAGTGTGTGTGTGTGTGTGTGTGTGTGTGTGTGTGTGTGTGTGTGTGTGTGTGTGTGTGTGTGTGTGTGTGTCCAGTGTAACTCTGAAATATCTGGAGCAATTTCAACCAAAGCTGGTGCGCAGATTATGATTCACAATATTAAAAGCAATTCTGTAACTTGGAAACGTAGAAATGTGTAGAAATAGTCGAAAATAGTGATATTCGTGTCGACTTTATAGTTTTCGGCGTTGCCACTGCTAATTTCCTTGTAGGTGCAAGAGAAATATGGGATACAGTAGCCTTTGAGCGATAGTCAAATGTTTTAAAGCTGGTCGCTAAACAAAGGCTTTAAAATTTCGTTCTCTCTGCACGGCCAAGATATAAAAGCTGAATAACGACCTTCTATTTGAGAAAATTGTGAGTATTGCAAGACGCACACAAATAACAAGGAGTATCTCCGAAATGGTTCACTCCACAAAAGGTGCATTCAGACTTAAATCGTGTGTTTTAACGAGGTCGACATTTTTTGTACAGTAAGATTTGGTCTACCTCTCACGGTTTACCAGTTATGCAAAAGTCATCAAGAGTAAGCAGGATTACGGGAGCTATAGAGAGGAAAAAAAAAAAAAAAATATATATATATATATATATATATATATATATAACCGCCTCCGTAGCGCAGTTGGTAGCGCGCTTGCCTCTGGTGCGGAGGACCCGGGTTCGATCCCCGGTACCAGCAGGGGGATTTTATCCCCTCTGGGAGGTCTGGAACGGGGTGCACTCAGCCTCGTTAGGTCCCGGGGGGACCATTGAGGAGCTACTTGATGAAGAAGTAGCGGCCCCAGGTCTAGAAAACCGCATAACTGGCCGGGAGGGCTCAGGGCGCTGACCACGTCCCACCCTCCAGTACTGCACCTCACCAATGACGCCTGTAGTGGGCAGAAGTGGGGGACGCAGCGGCTGGGCGGTAGGCCTTGGCCCTTCGTGGGCTGTCGCGCGGGGTTTACATTACATATATATATATATATACACATACATATCATTTGCCATAAAAATATTTTAACACACACACACACACACACACACACACACACACACACACACACACACACACACACACACCACACAGAGAGAGAGAGAGAGAGAGAGAGAGAGAACTGTTTTTTAAACACGGATTTTTGGATTCAAGGAACCTCAAAGCATACATTTCCGGTAAAATGTCGACTTCGAAATTTAGGATCGTGTACAATTCCTTCCCTACTTACTATACGTAGTAGAGAAGGTAAAAGTGTGTGTGTGTGGGGGGGGGGGGGGGCAGTATAACCCCAAAACGAAAAGTTTGTTAAAAATAAAAGTTGGCATTTAAG
The DNA here is from genome assembly GCA_030765045.1 of Tenodera sinensis. Lineage (NCBI taxonomy): Eukaryota > Metazoa > Arthropoda > Insecta > Mantodea > Mantidae > Tenodera > Tenodera sinensis. The sequence goes on along the minus strand of CM060962.1, from coordinate 206,220,606 downwards.
TTTAATATCTTTCAGCGATACGACACGAAGATTTTGAAGAAAATTCCTCCACCCTAAATAACCCTTTACATGGAAAAATGTTTGAATATTTTGATTTTCTAAAAAATGGCTCTAACGAGTTTGATCAAAATGCCATATGTTTAAGACATTTTTATGGCCAATGAGATTATATTTTGAATTTTCTAGCTATAGCCCATATAGTGGAGTTTACTCTTGATGACCTTTGCATAACTGGTAAGCCGTAAGCGATAGACCAAGTCTTACTGTACAAAAAACGTAGATCTTTTTAAAATACACAATTTATGTCCAAATAATTTTTATGTGGAGTAAACCATTTCGGAGATATTCCTTATTGTGTGTGTGAGATTTGCAATACATACTTTTCTCAAAAGGAAGGCCAACGTTCAATTTTTATCTCTTGGTCGTGCAAAGAGAACGGGATTTCAAATCCTTCATACCCCCAGCTTTAAGAGATTTGAATATCGCTCAAAGCCTACTATATTCGCATAGTCCCCTTACACCTGCAAGAAAATAAGTGATGAGATAATTGCTACAAATCTCTACTGAAATGAAGAAGATAGAGGAATAACAGTTAGTGCAAGAGTAGAGAAAGTCATATGTGCGCAACAGATCAGATTTTTTTTCTCCCCTTGTTTCTGCATGTTATGTTACATATACTTTAAATTTTTCACGAACACCTGGAAGCACACTTTACTACTTTATCGTGCACATAAATCTGGTCTCTAATTACCGCTGATCCCGCTGGTTTGTCATTAATGGAGTAATATCATGATCAACATTATAATATCTCGCCTGCCTTGAAATAATTAATGCGCATAGATTCCGTAGGGACCCTAGAAGGAAAGTGCGTGTTTGTGTTTAACATTGGTCCCAGACTGCTCTATGATAAAAGTGAAGATTCACCTGAAGAATTCAGAGCACATGAATGAACATACTAAAATGCTGTATAAGGCCTGTTTTCCTCATGAAGAGTATAAAAGTATGGGGAAAACAAAGAATATACAAACGTTTTCAAGCATGTTTAGGTCACGGTATACACTAATTGAAAGAGCTTAAACACATAAAAGTGAATTTTTCAGACATGGGTAACATTACAAAAATTCAATTTATGTCATAAATGTTTTAACGCTATTCTATTCGTCACAATGCCTCTCTCTTCTTTCTTTGTCTCTCTCTCTCTCTCTCTCTCTCTTCCCCTCTCTCTCTCTCTCTCTCTCTCTCTCTCTCCTGGTTTTCCAGTTGGAAGCTAAAGAGAACAAAGGACTATTTACAGAAAATTCCTGCGAATGATTTTGTTCAAAACAGTTCGAACCATTTTGAGGAAGTACGAGTAGAATTTTATCATGTTAAAGTATCCTTACTCTGCCTTACATCCTTGAGATATGCCTGACTTAAACACAAAGTGAAGTACCCGTTCATGGCAAAATGTTGAACAAAAAATTAAATAAGTCAAAATTTGACAGTTTCCAGATACTTAAAGATTATTACATAAGTGTTGTAAGCAGCTGTGTGCTACCCAGTTTTTTTCTTTTTCCTTTTCTTCTGTTTACTTTTAGAAAAAAATATACGTCTCAAATTGTAATATAGGAAATGTTCCTTTATTTCAAACTGAACACTTGGTTTCGAGTTTAATCGAAGTATGAGCTACAATGTAAATTTTCTGAGACTGTGAATAAAATTCAGATATGAAAGCTAATCAGTTTTGATATAAAACATAGATTAAAGAGAACAGTTACGGATGTTACGCGGTATTCAATGAATGTCACAAAAGCACAGGATGATTCAATAAGTTTTCCAAGGGATAGTACCAGCATGTCAAATCACCAGGTGCGTAGTCTCCTTAGACAGTGCCACTTGTGGGATAATTTGAAAACCCAGCCGACGGAACAAAGACATTTGAATTTTGTCAACGAACCGAGGAGCAGTTATAATCCTAATGTTGGTAAGTTTTTTATTTATTTCATTACATGTAATTAGTGATTATTGTTCATGCACCGCATATTCCAGTTTATTTTATGGTCTTTCCTGACTTCCAATGCTTCTTTGAAACGCTTTCTAATTAACTGATAAATGAACCAGTTTTTCGAGAGGTGCTCCAGTCAGACAATATGGTCCATCGATAGTAAAAAATCTGATGTGTTGCATTCACATGACTTTCTCTACTCTTGTACTAACCATTCTTACAAACTCTTAGTCCTATATCTTCCCCATGTTAAGATTAATATTTGTATAATTTTAGAAATTATTTCTCTACTTAATTTCTACTTTATTTCTCTAATACTTTCTCTACTCTTGTACTAACCATTCTTAAAAACTCTTAGTCCTATATCTTCTTCATGTTAAGGGTACATATGACTGAGTTTTGACGATTTTTGGTAAAAAGTTGAATTTTTTTATTTTAGCGTTAAAATATTACAATCTTTCCTCTATCATATGCATCCATTGTTTTTTCAGTTCCACCATTTTTAAAGCCAACAGAAGCCATCCTTTAACTCCATGTGCGTGGTATTTAAATGTCCATATACGCCCACTTTTAAGATATAATGTTATTGTGCACTGTTCCTGTGCCATTTCACTCCTATTTTGATTATGCCGCTTGAAGTAGGTGAACAGGAACTTGCTAATGATTGGCTACTGCCATTTGTAATGTAATTGAAAATATCATCTGAAGAAAGAAACAAGAGGTCTGAGGGGGAGACATATGGTCCAGGGCAATTCTGAGGTCAGGCTATTTTCTTTTGCCTTTTTCTCAGTTTGCAATTTTTCAGCATTTTGCTCTATACAAAATGCTCCTTGCGGAGCATTTCTTATCAGAATGGCTTGAAACTTACACAATATGTAGTAATACGTACTATAAATAAAAATTGTATTGGGTTTTGATATCAGATGGATTTTAGTTTGTTTTTTATCCTTCAGAACAGGCTGTTACTCCATATTTTTTAAAAATTATGAAATATAAATATTTACATTTTTCTGTAAGCCAAACAAATAACCAGCTTTAAAACCCAATACAATTCTAATTTATCCTTGTTTATAGTGCATCTCTACAAAAGTTTAGAATGATTGGATGAAAATTTTGTCGTAAGGGACTTTTTAAGTGCGACTATTAATTTATTTAAATAATTTGCAATATTTCTTGAACCAAGCAACATACAGAGTTGAAACTTTGCACGGCATAATATGGTTACAATATAAATATGCACACAAAATTTCATCAAAATTGATTAAAAATATAGAAGTTGGAAAATTCAGTCATATGTACCCTTAAGATTAATATTTGTAGAAATTATTTTATTGCTATTTCCTTGTAGGTGCAAGAGGAGTGTTAGAATACTTTGTGCGATAGTCAAATCTTTTAAAGCTTTAAGCTTCCGTTCTCTTTGCACACTTACATATAAAAAATGAACAACGATGTTCCATTTCACGAAAGTTTTAAGTTTTCCGAAACTCACACACATAGCAAGGAATATCTCCGAAATGGTTCACCCTGCAAGAAAATTTATTCAGACATAAATTGTGTATTTTAGCAAAATCTACGTTTTCTGTATAATATGATTTGGTCTATCTCTAACGGTTTACCAGTTATGCAAAAGTCGTCCAGAGTAGATACGACTACAGGGGCTATATCCAGAAAATTCAAGATATACATTCCATTTGTCATAAAAATATGTATTTCAAACATAAGGAATTTTAATCAAAATCGTTAGAGCCATTTTCAAGAAAATAAAAATTTTCGAAAAAGTTTCCATGTAAACGGTAGTTTAGGGTGGGGCTTTTTCTTCAAAATCTTCGTGTCGCATCCTTGAAAGACATTAAACTTAGATACTAACTTTCGTTTTTAACCGACTTTTCGTTTTTGAGTTATGCTGTCCACAGACTGACAGACACACAGACTGACAGACTGACAGATTGACACACACACACGGACCTTTTTCTAAATTTTTTTTTTTTTTTTTTTTGATTCAGGGGGTCTCAAAACATATATTTCCGGTGAAATCTTGACATCGAATTTTTGGTTGGAATAAAATACTTCCCTTACTTACCAGTAGAGAAAGTAAAAAGGAACATGAAGAATTGCCAGCCTGCAAAAGAAAAATATATATTAGACACGAAAAAGGGCCAGACTAAAGAAAATGCTTCGAAAGAAGAACTTTGTTCACAAGAGGACAAGGACAGTTAGTTTTGTGCAATTTGTGGAATTGACAGTGTTGGATAAGCGCACGTATGCAATTTGTGGCGTTTACATTAATGAGGAATATGCTGGTCTTGCTAAAGACAATCAAGGTGTATTCATATGCCCTACATGTGACCAAAAGTAATCTTTTTCTGTTTGTTTTCATGTTGTAACGTTGATACGTAGTTTAGTAATTTTTCCAACTCTGTGTCCATGATGATTTATTTGTAACTCAGTCACAATAATGTCTAAGCAGGCCGGTATTAATCCAATGATATGTAAGACAAAGCTACTACACTTAATTTCAAATCATATTAAAATAAATTATACATTTTCCCTACAATAATACATTTTATTGAAGTTGGCCATATCACTTTCACACGCAGGATGCAACGTTCTTAAAAAATTAAAATTAAAAATACTAGGGTTTAAAGTAAGTCATTTTTAAGCTTAGTGGGTGAGCTACCAAAAGAATGAAGTTGTGCATGCTTTGTCTGCAGAGCAGACGGACACAACAGTGTCGTCACATGCACTACAAACGCCGATAACTTGATTCCTCTTTAATGTAGCTGAACTACTATATCAGTTCATTATGTATTTTTATGTATAGCCAATTGCACATAGTATACGCTTAATTATGTACTTTTCTTTTAGTGAGTACCATAACTACGAGAATAAAAATTCAAATTAAAGTGGCCATCTTTGCATCACTACCTTAGTCGTAGGAGCATGACAGATAGGCAAGCGCTGGCGGTATCAGCGGTGTCTGGCTTCCATGAATCGCGGGGTGCATAAAACGCCCGTCTCTGTAAACTACCTTAATTGCAAACATATTCTGCAGGTACCATTCAGTAATAGAGAATAAAACGTCTAACAGAAAACAATGTCTTTAGTCTTAGTTTTATACTTTATGAAAAAATGCTATAGTGTTGTCCATAACTTATTTTTGCTTGCTCTACTACGTATAGTATCGCCTTTCAAGCAATGCCAAAAGAAGACCAGCAGCTATGAAAATTCCGCTGCAGCTGGTTCTTACGAAGAAATCTGAAACTTCACGTGAATTTAGCTTCAATCGTTTGGGGGCAAAAGGTAAAATGTTTGTAAATGTTTTATTCTAAAAAACACTATTCAAGTTAAACCAAAAGCAGCTTAAAAGGTAATCACGCTTCGAAAATTTACTAAACATGCATCACAACGTTACTGCTAACTGATCTGTCGTTATGCAAGCATGCCAAACCACCGCTTATTTAACCTGGGACCAACCCATCCAAAGTCAGAGGACAGATGCAGCACCCAGTGCGTCTAACCACTTGTCTAAATCATTCTTTTGGCTATATATATACCAGGTGAGTCAGCTGCCCCTTATTCTCGAGTTTTATGCAATCCGCATTTTATATTCCAACATGAAAACATCGATCCCCTTACTAGGTTGTACCCGCGTATTTAACATGGCGGTTAAACAGTCGATGAAATTAGTGCTAATATAGATGTTATCACATCGCCTTTTGATATATTGGTAATTAGACAGCTGACGTTTGCACTTCTGTAAATGTTCACTGGAACCAGAGAATATTACATCTTAAACGGAATGTTTGCCTCACCCGTTTCTAGGTAGCTCAGTTGGAACGAGCGCAAGACTCCGAAGTAATCTGTTTACTGTGAAGGTGGTTCGAATCACCTATACATACTAACTTCTTTAACGTGCAATCCTCACAATTCACAAATTATTATTCTGAAAACTGACATTATATTCATTTTTATTGTTTTATTTATGTTTTATGGCATTTTTTGATGTTTCTTTATTGGTGAACTACAATTATGTAGTTGTTTAAACACACCTATAGGTAGGTGCAATTGAAATAAGGATCTTTATACACATTTGAACACAGAAAGCAAGGAAATTACATTGTCAGAGTTTAACATGGAAGTTAAATACAATTTTGCAGACAATGAATTATTGTGCTATTAAAAATGTTTCATAGTGATATGTTTTGCGGCGCTGGAATGACCCTTTTTCTATTCCTGGAACACGACTCCTCTAACGAAGCCAGTGCTCGAACTGATGACCTTCCTGTGTAATGCACGCCTGGACACGCTATTGGATGGAACCCCTGACTCAGTGTAGCATAGCGGGTTGAACAGATCTACAAGCCACTGTAATACGTTGAAGAAGGGTTTCTGGATTATCCAGCTCCTCTGTATAAATGCGTTGTTTTAAATAACACCACAGAAGGAAGTCAACGGGTGTCAGATCAGGTGATCTGACAGGCCAGGAGACTGGTCCTTGTCTTTCTATCCAATGATCAGGAAGTGCAGCATTCAAATGATTGCAGACGATCCTCGACCGATACGGAGGAGCACCATCGTATTGAAACCATATCGTCATTCGCTCCTACAGTGGCTCATTCCCTAATAATAAGGGGTGAGCTAAGGAGGAATTACAGGTAGAGTACTCCTGTTAGATTTCCCTCGAAGAATAATGGTCCAACAATGTGGTCTCCCAAGATTCCACACCAGACATTTACACCCCACTGCTCTTGGAATGCTGCCTCCCTTACCCAATGAGTGAGTGAGTGAGTTAGGTTTAAGGGTCCGTCAACAACTAGGTCATTAGCACCCGTCCCTTACCCAATAAGGATTATCAACACTCCAGTAGCGCATATTGTGACGATTTTCAGTTCCATTGTTGTGGAATTTTGATTCGTCATAAAACAATATCCTGGATGCGAATCCCACATCACTAGCTACTCGCTCCAGCAACCATTCACAAAAGGTTACTCGAGCTTCGAAATCTCTCCCGTGAAGTGCTTGGTGTTGGTGCAAACGATAAGGATGGAAGATATTAGTGTTCAATATTCGCACTACAGAAGATTGGCTGATGTTCACCTCCTGAGCAACTGCCCGTGTGCTAGTATGCGGATTGTTCTGGGTGACGTTCAAACCTGCTTCTGCATTAACACCCAATATTGCTGGTGCGTGTCTATGAGGGGGCATTGTTGCAAGTGATGATGTTACACGCAGACGCCTTTCAACATTCCGGAAGGTGTTTGCTGTTGGTTGTAGTCTATTTGGATATCTCTCGCGATATGGATGCTGAGCCGCTGGTGTATTTGTTTTTGCTTCTGCGTAGACAGCATACGTTTGGAGAACGCAGGGGTCGGCATTCACAACACAACACATCATGCCAGTCCAGTGGGGCAGAAGTCATTATACCTGTTCAATTAAGAATGCAGAACCAAAAACGATTAAAATTAAAATATCCTAAACCCTCAGGGACTTTATAATTAGATTATTGTGAATTAGGTTTCCAAGTTTTGATGAACATAAAAAAAAAATATTTACAATACTGAGATTCGAGCCTGTGTCATTGGGAGTTAGCGCAGAGGACCCGTCACAAACCTATTTAGCTGTCTCGAGACTTAAGTGGAAGCACGTACCGCTTGCAATAGTAGGACTTGCATGTCTGGCGCTATGCCATTGCCACCTCACTAGTTTTCGTGCTAGATTTAGCCTTTTAAGACAATTTTAATCATTTGCTGGGCGTTTTAATATTAGTACTTAAATGGCAAAAGCTGTTATGCATATTAATTGAGTTACAGGAGGCGTAGTTCAGGCAAAAATATAAATAAACTGTTGTTTAAAAATATGTCCGTTTTGACTGTACGGGTCCATGATGGATGGGGCGTGTCTCTATATTTTTCCTAATTTTTGGCAGCCAACCCCTGCTCTAAGTACAAGAATCCACCATTTTTTTTTTTAGCTGACGTAGTTAATGTACCCATTTGATAGGTCCATTTTCTCCGAGGCGTTTATTGAATTACGTTGCTATGTATACTCTAATAAAAAGTGTGTAAAATCGGCCGGAAACCGGAATTCGCTCTTAGTAAACGAGTCGTATGTTTTTGAGGCGTACTTAAGCGGGGAGTACGTTCTGTCCCTTAAACCGCTGTTGCTCTCAATTTTGCGCATTCCTCTCTTTAAGAACGTCAAGCAATACATTTTAGTAAGCGCAAAACTGGACTAAGGCGCACATGCCGTTAGATGGGTGGCCTACCCTCCAAAAAATAAGGCGCGGCTGACTCTCAATATATATTGTGATATGTTATATACAATAGTAACATTTTTTGACGAAATAAAATCTATATTTCCTATTGAAATTACGTTACAATAAAAATAGTCTTTTTTAAAACGCTTATACGCATATGGCCTTACAGAGGAAGCAGAGTCATTTTTTTATTAACGTCCTCCAACGCAGTGTCATATTGGACGGCGAAAGAATGAAATGGGTGAAATGGTGCTCAAACGAGCCCTAGGTCCACAGAGCGCTGTTACCCGATATTCGTCTTCTCAGGACGAGGGAAAACGTCGGTAAAAATACCTTATCCGGATAACTCACCCAAAACGAGATTGGAGCTCGCGACCTCTTGGATGTGAGCCAGATACGCTAACACCACGCTACAGAGGCGCGCAGAAAGCACCGTTATCGGATGATTGTCAACTCTTTGCTAGCGATAATTGCCCTGTAATCAGGCCGGAATGCGTTGATATCTGAGGCATTGTTGAATTCTATTCCTATTTGTAAACTCTGCAATCATATGTAATCACGTCACTGTCAATGCATAACATTCGCTTATTGATTGGCCTAAGCTTTTCGACTGATTACCTTGCTCAATTCGGAGGTGGAGGGGTAATCAATAACAAATACCAGAACCCGCTTAAAGCTTCTGCTTTGCTGGACAACACTGCTGATAAAACACTATATATGCGGGGGATGCACATCACAAAAACAATAATAAAACAAACAATGCGCATTTATTCATTTGTTTCCGTTATAATTGCTTTAGTGGTCCATATCCGAAATGTATTTGGTAAGATTAATGGCAGTACCAATCAAATTTTGTATGAGTAAATAATACTTTGTATTCTGAAACATGAATATTATAAATTGTGTTCTTGTAGTTGAATTCTTAATAATTAAGAATGACATAAATTCCGGGTAAACCAGGGCAGGGCAACTGATGCTCAGAGAGCGTATATTGCTCACGAGCTTGACTGATAATTGTATGTTTAGCAGTTTAAAAAAAAAAAAAAAAAAAAACAGGAACACTGCTCAAGATACCGCGCGAGTCGCCTATGCCTGGAGTAAATCTTAATTTCCAGTAATATTAAAGAGTTAACAATAAATGAACAGAATTTTATAAATAAAGACGAGAAATTGATTTACATAGCATATTGCGTTTGTTGACCTCGAAAAAGCTCCTGGTTGTATAAATAGATGCCACTTATGGGAAGTAATAAAGAAAAATGACTTTTCATGTCTGTTTAAAATAATGAATAGCCTCTGCAAGAACACGAAAACAACAAATGTAAATGATGATAATAATAAACACAGGCATCATACAATCAGAACATATTATAAGAATGAATCACGAACTACTATCTTTTGTACCTATGCCCCTCACGGGGCGCCCCTAGGAGGGAGGGATGATGTGAGAGGAGACAGTGTACGGCCGAAGCTAGGAGATACGACAGCAGAGGGCAGGATCCTTGCAGGTTTTAAATTTAGACTCCCCGGTGCCAGCTCGTACAACCAGCTCCCCTCGCCCCCGCACTGGGGGTCCCGGAACTCGGAGACCGCCCCTGAACCAGAGAATAAAATGTTACAGAGACCATCCTATTCCCCTGCCATACAACACCGAGACTCCCGCCGATTTTTACAACCCTGAAAGGATGAAGGTGAAGTGAAATGAGAAGCAAGGGGAAATCGAGGGACAGGAAATTTAGAGACGTGATTAACTTTCCTAACTTTCGTCTGGCCACCCGAGAAAGCCCCCTCCCAAAAACCCATGGGTCAGAAAGGTCGGCCGTGGGGATCGAGCCTACGATCTCACACACCCTACCGCCTGCACCACGAACAGTAGTTTCTTATCTAGCCGTTGCAAATTTTATGAACAAAATATTAAAAAACAAAGAGCTATTTCTGAATCTGGTTTAAAATAAACCAGCATATATAGTAGACACAAAATTTAATGTCGGCTGACACCTGGCAGTTACTATTCTTTTTCCAAATACATTTTGTGGTCGAAAATTATATTTATATCAACGGCTTAACAGTGTGTTTCCACAGCGTCTTTAACCATACAACACCGCAAAGCACGAAAAGTCGTTGATTGGATATTGTGTTGACGCACCAGCCATTAAATTTTGCGTCAGTCATAAATGTTATTTTATATACTAATGATGTAACACTAAAAAATTATTAAACCCCAGCGCAACAGCTCGTTAAGGACCAAGGCTTGCCGCCCAGCCGTTGCGTCCCCCACCTCTTCCCACTACAGGCATCATTGGTGGGGTGTAGTACTGGAGGGTGGAACGAGGTCAGCGTCCCGAGCCCTGCCGGCCAGTTAGTTACGCGGCCTTCTCGACCTGGGACCGCTACGCCTCCATCAAGTAGCTCCTCAATTGGCCCCTCCGGGACTAACGAGGCTGAGTGCACCATGTGCCAGACCTCTCAGCACGGGAAAATCCCCATGCTGGTACCGGGGATTCAACCCGAGTCCTCCGTGCCAGAGGCAAGCGCGCTACCAACTGCGCTACGAAGGCGCTCGAACGATGTAACACTAGTGCAAATAAAAAGCGACTTGTAAAAATCAACATATAAAGTAAATACATTAACTGAGATATACCATTTAGGAATACCAGAAAGGAAATCTAAAATAAGCTCACCATGAAAAGTACCTCTACGTTTGAATAGAAAAGAAAATGCTTAAATAAATGTTTAATTCTAATTACTCGGATTGCACTTAAGTACAACTATAGTACATACAGACATACAAATAAAAAATCATTTCAATCCATACAACAAAAGATAAATATTTAGAAAATAATTTGTCTGCAAATGTTCAGAAGTAGTTTGTAGAACATGCATAAGAAAGATGAAAACAAAATACTATGTCTTTTTTTTTTCTGGATTCCCAACACAGAGGTTGCGGGTTTAATTCTCTCTGGGACGGGGGAACTTTCCTTAAAATAGAATTATTCGGAACCCTCCGCAGACTCTCAAAATATGAATTTCCCTTCCATCCTATATAGTTAGCACAAATTAGTCCACTGTACAAAAGGTGGGACCGTAGACAACAGAAAAGACGGAATGAGTATTGTTGTCTAAATCATGTATTGAACAAAAAGAGAAGAGTAGCAGTAGTGTTCATGGTGGTAATAGTAGAAAAAGAAGAAGAAGAAATTCATATGTGTTCTACTTACATAGTCAGCTCTGCTTGAGAATGTTTATCAGGTTTCTAATGCTGCATTTAAACAAGAAGTGACTTGGGACAATTCACTCATAGGAGGGAAGTGGCAGGACAGCATTATTGGGTTGTATTACGAAGCTTGTAAGCAGTATAAAAGCACGTACTAGAAATTATAATCTTCGCAAAAGTTAAAGGTATATGGAGGCGGGGCGTACTGCGGACTCCAGCGAATCCTAACCTTGCCCCTCCTACCAGCGCTGCCGAATGTGATACACGCATCTCACGTGCTCTAATGTACAGAAACTGCCGGTACACGCACTACGCTTGGCAACAGCGCCCCGCTTGAGCATTGGCCACTGTTCACATGCCTTTAACTTTTGCGAGCAGTATAGTGTAACATGGCAATAAGCTCCCCCCCCCCCCCCCCCCTCCCTGAAGATCACCTTGAAGGCAAAGGAATAGGAGTTAAGTGGAACCTTACTGGCCAGAGCAACAGCAATAGGTTATCGCGGAAATCACATAGAAACATGCCTCAATTATCTTAAAAAATCTATATCAATAATGTTTTAGAGTAATCCTCGGAGAAAGATAAAACATCAAAGAGAAAAGCCTCTTATGAACTTCCTGAGCTTGTTGGATACAGGTGATACATGGCGTAATAGAGCAAGAGAATTTCCGCAAAACTACCTTAGAGAAAGACGTATTGAGGAGATTGGATAGGAATAGAATGTTTAAGTTATAAACTCGTTCCTTCACTTTGAGACGGGGAATTTTCTGACAATTTGGTATTATCAGACACAAATTAACTTATGGTACTAAGCTTTACTTGCAGCAGCCCACTGGCTTTGAAATTATGCTCTTGTTGATGGCGAGTGCATCAACGAAAATTCTGGTTGTTTCACGTTCCTCTTTCCTTTGTTGTTAAACTATCAAACATTCGGTTTTCATAGTATGTTAGTTAAGTTGCAATGGTTCAAATACTTATCACTGTTCTCTAAACGCATTAGAGTCGTTACTTTATGACTTATTTTTATTCTTATACACTGTTTAAACTTTCTAGTACACGTAAATAATTATTTCTAGAAACGAAGAGAATAAGATTCCAGAAAATCTGATAATTTTGGTAACACACACAAATAAAGAACGTGTTTACAAAAGCGTGGCCTTTTAAGAGCTTCCTGATCCAATGCATAATTAGTTTCAAAGCTCAAATAATGTTTAGTGTAATTATTGCGTACTGCTGCATCAGTTTTCAGTTGTTGTCTAGTATCTCTGACTTTCCTTTTTATTTCAGTCTTCCAACAGTTTTTCTAGTCGTTTATGTCACATTGATGGTTTTTTCGATCGGTTTGTTCTATGTATTCTAACCAGTTTTGTGCATAATATTCCATCCATATATAATTTACCTATAAAACTTATATTTTAAACACTATATTTCCTTGTTACGCCTAAAATGGATCTTAGGACGTTATTTTCTTCTGTATATAACCTTATTTTGTCTGTATTTACCATTATCTATCACTACAATATAATGCTCTGGTAACTGTCGTTTTATAGAATTTCAGTTATATTTCTTTTCAAATGTTGCTTCCTAGTATTGTCATAAGTATTACAACTGATAACCCAAATCAACGTACTAAATATTTTACATCCGTTTACACGTGAATTTCATCCACAACGTGTGTTATTAATCCATTGCTTTCAGGGACATTTCCGTCTCATTTGAAGCCTTTGTATCTGTATTGACGTCATGAATTCATCAGTTGCAAGTCAGGCAGTACACACGCTAGTTAAAAATCTTGTGCACAAACTTAAGGATCTTATAGACGGTTGGAAATACAAGTTTAGAAAGGAACCTATGCTTTAGGAATTAATCCTGAGTCAGTGTAAACTCTACCATGATCCTACAAACCTCATCAGACGATGCAAGTACCCTGCCGAGAAAAACATTCTGGAGAAGTTCTGGAGCTTCCGTTTCCATCCAGCGCTCGCGATATGCGTCATTGAGGATCTCACACACAAAAGAAAAGTGTACAGATGCTCCGTCTAGCTGCATCAACATCTTACTGGTTTCATCAATCGTTTAAATCAATCGAACTCAGTGCTTCACTGCAAAGTAAGCTTATAATGACAATGTTTTTCTTGACAATCCCAAGCTTACATCGACTCAGAACCACAACTTAGTCTATAAGTTCCGTTTTTAAAGTTGTATTTTGACCTTTCTGCTCCTTATACCTGTGCACAAACCTTTGAACCACCATGTACAATGAACCTTACTTACCTTAATTAGAAGCGCTTTCAAATGTTTCTGTAACTAATCTTAAAATTAAAGAGGATTGCTGCAATTTTTAAGCAGGGAAATTTCTTATAGAATACCATTGTTTCCTGCATTCTTTTCACTAATTTCACCTTAACATTATTTACTGCCGATCCCTTCAATTAATGTTTAGCTTTTCACCATACGCAATATTCGGACTTGCTTGAATGATTATACTCACCAGATCAACATTCTTGAATTCCTATCATTGTTACCCTCATCAAGGAACGGTTCATTTCCACAAGGGGGTTCCTCTACTACGCATTCATGATGCGAGTAACGCCTGGCGTTTGCTGAATGTACCAACACTATCTCTGTACGATAAATCACCGATGCAATTTCTGCTACAACACACATATGGTGTCTGCTGACTGACCCCATAGTAAATGACCCGATAAACAGCACTCCGGAATGGTATCTACCCTCACTGACACCCACCGGTCACGTTTGTTGATACAACAGCTGCAGTGTTGGACAGGCGCTGGAAAGCTTCTTTCCATTTTTATGCTAAAGCCAAATAGAATTACATGCAGGTACCACACTAACATTTAAGATATTAGCCCTTCCAGGGGGAAATATTTTCTATGTGTTTTTGCTTCTAAGTTCACACTCAAGAGTTTGTGTAATAAAAGAGCACACTTGCAAAATCTAAAATCTGTGAATATTATGTAAATAAGTTACAGGAGATGCGCCAGTTGGTTACATCTGGAGGTGTATAAATGCCAAGTTTTAATTTCTTCAACCTGTCTGGAACATAGTGAAGCAACGCGTCATACATTAACTTAGTTTGCGCAGGCTGATGCAAGAAATAAGCCCTAAGTGTCCCACATAATCCTCTGTGTTACATTCATGTGACTTTCTCTCTATCGCTTATTACTTTCTCTACTACGTATAGTAATAGGGGAAGTATTGCATTCGATCGAAAATTTTGATCTAGAGATTTCACCGGAAATATACGTCTTGAGGCCCCTGAATGAAAAAAGAAATTTTAGAAAAAGGTACTGTGTAAGTGTATGTTTGCGTGAATGTGTGTGTGTGGGTGTGGGTGTGTGTGGGTGTTTGTGTGTGTGTGTGTGTGTGTGTGTGTGTGTGTGTGTGCGCGCGCGCTCGTCTGTGAACAGCACAACTCAAAAACTTATTGAAAACCAAAGTTGATATATTTTAAGTTTAATATCCTTCAAGCATGAGACATGGAGGTTTTGAAGAAAATTCCGCCACGTTAAACTACCCTTTACATGGAAAATTTTTAAAAATTTTGGTTTTCTCAAAAATGGCACTAACGATTGTGCTTAAAATGTCACGGATTTAAGATATTTTTGTGCCAAATGAAGTGCATAATTTAAATTTTTTGGTTATAGCCTGTGTAGTCCTGTTTACTCCTGATGACTTTTTTATAACTGGTAAACCGTAAGAGATAGATGACTCTTACTATACAAAAAATTTAGTTCTCGTTAAAACAGTGAAGCATTTCGTAGATATTCCATGCCTTTTGTGTGAGTTTTGCAATACTTATAATTTTCTCAACTGGAAGGTTGTTATTCACCTTTTTATCTCTTGGTCGTGCAAAGAGAACGGAATTACAAAGCCTTCATATAACATTTGACTATCGCTCAAAGCCTACTGTATTCCCATATTCCCCTTATACCTTGAAGAAAATTAGCAATTAGCTAATTTCTACAAATGTTTATGTGGACTAATACTATGAAGAAGATAGAGGAATACAAGTTTGTAAGAACAGTTAGTACAAGAGTAGAGAAAGTCATGTGAGTGCAACACATCAGATTTATTTTTACATAGCGTCTGCAAGCTGTTCTTAGGAAAGGTTATTTTTTGTCTATTTCATGTTAATCAAGATGAACCATTACAGAATTTTATTAGTCTTATTATACTTTCATAATACGTACCAGAGCTACAGTGGAAAGCGAATCGATAGTGAGGTTTTAAACTCTGGGTCGGTATATGTTGACCTTAAAACGTCATACTCGACGCATGCCATCACGAGACACAAGTGAATAATTGTGATTGTGGCAATTATGATAACACTTTAAAAAGGACAAACAATTGAAAAATTAGAATCAATAATAACGGATACTCGGAAATAGTTTATGTCAAAAAATAAGATAATCATAAAGGCAACACCAAAACTCGTTTCCACTATTGCTAAGCATTTAAATGAAGCTATAAATCAGCTGAAACTGTCCACAATTTTAACCAGCAAAAACGAGGAATTTGGTTTTATTGATGAAGGTAATGCGACTGTAAACTTAATATGTAAGGCAAACCTTGAGTACCTATGCAAGAAGGGTAGTATTATTGAAGGAGACGGTACATTCTGGGTCTTTCCTTAGTTTTCTCATTAGCGGTAAAACAACCACGTTTATGCAAAGGCACACCTTCTTGTTATCCAAAAGGTCAAAGTGCTACCAACATATATGTGGCGCAGGCATTATACTCATCACTGGGGTTTACTTTATTACCAAAATTAGCGCTGCCTGACTCTGAAATAGCTGCACTATTTCAGTTAAAGAAGCCTTACTTTGTGAAGTGACAAAGGGTGCCGTTTTCATTTAGGACAGTCTTATTGTAGATACATCAATAATCTTAGTTTGAGAAAATTTAAGAAAATCAAGACTCTGAAATAGGATTGTGTTTAAAATGTTCTTCTTTGAGTTGACTTTGTTTACTATTTAATTTGATGCAGGATGTATAACATGAACTCTTCGGTATTGCTCATGATCATCAAGCAAATACAAATCTTCGAATTTGTGTTAAAGATATGTGTATATATAACTAGGTATATGCACATTGCCTCTCGAGATGTGGATTGAAAAACCAGGCAGCTCATCGCACTACAAACGCAGTCGAGTCATACTACAAGTACCTGAAATACTTATTTCATGGAGTGCATCTATCCATTAATGTTATAACTAGAGCACCGAACCGCGTGCAGTCACTTGTGATACGGGTTAGTAAGACATTGAGAATGCATAACGTAACCAGTACCGCGCAGCCTTCGTATATACACGCGCATCAGTAAGACGCCTGCAGCTTTGAGCATGCGCGACTTGCAATATTAGAAACCATATTCACTAAACTTGCGGCTTATTGCACAATCCTCCACACTCTAGTGATAAACGAATTATAAACTACAATTTATTTAAAGTTGAAATTAAAGCCGATCGCACCTCCGAAGAAAATAAACCAAAAGAACAACTCGTCTCTACTGATTATATGTATCTATCACTAGATTAGTTTTTAAAAACAATGGGCTTTAAGTTCCCATACAATGGAGTGTGGATATTGCCATATTTTCCAAAAGGCAAGTGCTGCGTTACACTTTTACATTTGCACTTATGGATTATAAAAGATATAATAACATATAAAATGTTCTCTTGTTTACCCGATTTTCATAGGCCCATAAGTAACCTTTACCGCTTAAAAATACACTCCCGTAAAGTCAAACACAACCCGACTAGTGCAAACTAAAGGAATTTTGGCGTGCACAACTAACTTGTACTTGTTTTATGAAAATAATAGTAGCATTCACATAAGCAGATGAGGGACTTATTTTAGGATTATATTTGAGATTTTTCAATGCAAATAGTTTGTTTACATAAGAAAACACATTTATCGCCATTTTAGGACGTTAGAAGTTTGTTGTGTTGTTGGTCTGTTTGGCTCAGTTGGTTAAACGTTGGCTTACTGACCCCAACGTCGCGGGATCAAATCAGGCCCAGACCGATGGTTTTTAAGTATGCTTAAAAAAGACAGCTCCATGTCAGTAGATTTATTGACATATAAAACAACTCTTACGGGACGAAATTCCGGCACACCAGGGCCGCTGATATTATCCTGGTCATTGACACCGTCGTTAAACAATGATAATACAATTTTGTTTTCTTTTGTAATTCAGACGACTTGTGTTGATTATTCTATAAACAATGTTTCAACGCAGCAAAAGTAATTATAAAAACCTGATGTGTTATACTCACATGACTTTCTCTACTCTTGTACTAACTATTCTTACAAACTCCTATTCCTATATCTTGTTCGTGTAAATTGACATAAACATTTGCAGAAATTATCTTATAGTTTATTTCCTTGTAGGTGCAACAGTTAAACCTTTTAAAGATTTCAAATTCCTTTCTCTTTGCACGGTTAACACAAAAAATGAATAAATATGTACCATTTAATGCAAGTATGCTTTCCAAAACTCACACAAACAACAAGGAATATCTCCGAAATGATTCACTCCAAAAAAAAAAATTGGAACATAAATTATGTTTTAGCAAGATCTACATTTTTTTTTTAGTAAGATTTGGCCTGTCTCTTAAGGTTTAGCAGTTATGCAGAAGTCATCCAAATAGGACTACATGGGATATAGCCAGAAAATTCAAGATATACATCTCATTTGCCATAAAAAATATCACAAACATATGGCATTTTAATCAAAATCGTTAGAGCCATTTTCAAGTAAATCAAAATTTTCGAAAAATTTTCCATGTAAAGGGTAGTTTAGAGTGAAGCAATTTTCTTCAAAATCCTCGTGTCGCATCCTTGAAAGACATTAGACTTAAATACCAATTTTGGTTTGAGTTATGCTGTCCACAGACTGACAGACACACACATACGGACCTTTTTCTAAAAATGCTTCTTTTTGGATTCAGTGAGCCTCAAAACTTATTTCCGGTGAAATCTCGACATCGAGTTTTTGAGTGGAATACAATACTTCCTGTACTTGGTATACGTAGTAGAGAAAGTAAAAAGTAAGAACGAAAGGAAGCTCCCTAACCAAGCATAAATAACTACATAACATATAACTATATGTAATTCTAATATGTGTGATGTGTTACAAACGCATATTCTTCTTTCTACTTCATGTTAATCAAGATAAACATTGGCAGGGATGCTTTTATTACATACTTCCTTATAGGTAGAATGGGAATTGGAGATTACAGTAGGCTTAAATGATAGTTGTATTTTTGAAGAGCAAGTCGTTATGTGAGGGCTTTGAAATTACATGCTCTTTACTTAATCATAAGGAAAAAAGCGAATGACTTCCCATTTGAGAAAAGTATAAATACTGTAAAATTCAAACAATAATAAGGAATATTACGGAAAGGGTCAACCCTATAAACAATTACACATTAACTGCGTGCTTTAGCGAGATCTACGGCTCTCGGAAAATTTAATGGCAGGTGGCTCAAAACAACATCCAATCTGAGACTTGCCACGGCTTGTAGTATTGTATAGTTAAACACCTGTGAAATCACGCTGTAAAGCCAGTGATATAAATGTCATTTGCACCCACAAAATTTACTTGTACAACAAGAAGTAGAAGTATTTCAGTATTTAAGTAGTTAGTGTTGCAGTTCATTTTTTCTTCATTTCTTAGCGCATACTGCGCAGTATTCGTTTTTTAAAATATAAGTTCAATTAAAAATAAACAAACGAAGTTTAAGCATATGACTCAATGACAACTTGCGGAGGGGGACTTAGCACCTCGACCTGCTGGGCATACCCCGAGTGGATTGATGACAGGAATGGATCCCAAGGGTGGCCGAAATGGTGCCACGACAGAACAGTCTTTCTATGATGATTGTATGAGCTAACCAAACCTAGCCTAGGCTTGCCTTGCCTTGCCTAATCTAAGAATCTTCACCTATAAACCACAAGTTCCTCTAATTAACGATTCCCACCCAACCTACTGGTCGCAGCAATTTTGAATTAAAATGTACTATAAATTTTAAATAATAGGCATGTGTTATTCCTCTGTTTTTATAACTCGGAGGGAGCAAGGAATTCTGATATCTCAGGCTGGAGCGGAAAATTAAAGTTGAATATACTTGGTGGGGTTGCTTGTTGAAACTGCATTTTATTTTAATATATTATTAGCTACCTACTATTTTTCCCGATTCTGCTACCATTTCGAACGCTGACGTCACAAACCAGCGTTTTCTTGTGTGTGACATACCTATCTAGTTATGCTGAGTATGATCTCACGAATTTGTTGAGAATTTTCCCAGTTAGAAGCACCCCAGTGGAGGCTGCCATAACGCCCTTCTCCCCTTCAGCCTTCTACCATCCCTTGCGAGGCCCGAAAACCAGTGGCTCGCTTTTCAATCCGAGAGACCGGGCATACTCCGGGAGGATGGATGAGGTGAATGGATCCTAAGGGCGGCTGGAACGTTGCCACGACAGAACAGGTGACAGATTTCCAGAGCGCATTTGTTTCCCCTGACATGATGACGCCGCAACGCTTACCTACGTTACCGCCTGAGCCACCCCGCTCGCTATATGACGAGTATACACGGTATTTTAATCAAGGGGATATTAATTAGAGATTAAAGTGTCCATTGTTAAGCTTCTAAAATGAGTTTCATTATTATTGTACCTAACCGGATATGCCGTTTAAATAAAAATGTGTAGGTGAAAAATATAACACTGTAAATAATCTCTATGTTAAAAGGTTAAGCCGGCATCCGATGCACTTACCCTTATAATATGAGACGACGTTAAGTATGAAGATGTTTCTACAGTGCAATAAAGTAGCTTAGCAATGTACGATGAATTCTGACCGGTAGTTGCTCTACAATGTTCTTTGTAGTATTCTATTCCTCCTTTTTCCGCTCTTTTAAGCAGATTGTGATACCAAGTTTGTTCGCCTGTGTTATGCGTTGAACAAAAACCAGCTCGCTTCCTGTCGAGTATTTTTTCCGGAAAATAAATATATTGGATAGAGCCTCATTCCTCATCCGACTGAATCTGTACCAGAGTTTTTAAGTTTGGATTAAACGAAAATTGCATTAGGCAGGTTTTTACCCGAGCCTCTCGTATATACATATTTTTATCCAGCAAGATTGGAAAAGCTGCATTTCCCGCTCCTGTAAGTGCGTTTAACTTTAGCAGAACCACGCAGCTGTGCGAGGCGGGTGGTCGACATAAAATACGGCAGGCGTAATGGCAATGCCACACAAGTGGTTCTCAGACCGTGTTCCGCGAAACCCCATGATGAACGATTTGTACGGCTTTTATTACAGAAGAGGCACATAAGGTCTATTAAATTCGCTCTAGTCATACTGAGATTACTTTATCTCGTTTTATTTTTATTTCTCTCCATTGTATACCTATAGTTAGTAATGAAAGTGTTACACTCCAGCCAAAATGTCTTATCAAGATTTAACCCGAATTACATATTTTGAGGTCTTCCGTACTCATAAATGTATGTTTATTTCTTTTTACTTGTCCATTACAAGTAGAGAAAGTGTGACATTCCGCTGAAAAAGTCGATAGAAGATGTCACTAGAAATGCAGATTTTAACTATCTGAATAAAAGCGTTTTATAAAAAGGTTCGTATGTGTGTGCGCACGCGTATGTGTCTGTAAACAGTGTAAGCCAAAAAGAAAAGATTAAATTTGGGTTTTAAGCCCAGATTCTTCGAAAAATACATCATGAAGATTTACAAGAAAACTACCATGTCAAGTTATCCTTTACATTGAAAAAAATCGTAATTTTTTATTTTCTCAAAAATACATCCACGAGTTTCATTAAGATACCATATGTTTGACAAATAATAGGCATATAATTTTCTGGGGACAGCGTTAAAAGTCTCTTCATTCTGAATGACTTGGATTTGGTAAACCGTAAGAGATGGACATAATATACTTCACAAAAAACTAGGACATCATTAAAGCACTCAAATTATGCCAAATATGTTTCCTGGCATTCAGCATTTCCGAGATATTCTTTCTTGTTGCTTTGAATTTTCAATTACCTCTTACTTTTCTCTACTGCCAAGTCACTTTTCCCCTCTCATGGTCATGCAAATGCAATGAAATTTCATAACATAAGGTCCCACATCTAAAATATTCGACTATCGCTTAATCCTTCTGTATTCCTGTTATATGTAACTCCAACGAAATACTCAATGAAACCATTTCTGCAAGGGTATATCTCAGTTAACATGAAGCAGATACAAGAGCAAGCTTTTGCACGAATGGTTTGGAGAAAATTTGAGTTGAGAAAATCAGGTGAATGTCACAATCATTTCCAGAAAAAGTACAGTGTGAGTGAGAGAGTGAATGTGTCCGTGTATGTGTATGTGTGTATGTGTGTGTGTGCGTATATGTGTGCGTGTGTGTGTGCGTGAACAGTACAACTCAAATACTAAATGTTGGAAAGATGTAAACCAAACTTGGTATTGAAGTTCAACATATTCCAAAGTTGTGACCCGAAGATTTTTGCAAGAAAACCCCCTCACCCCAGACTACCATTTAAATGTACTATGTCTGTAGCTCACGATTTCATAAAGATTTATCAGAAAACATCCCCCATATTAGCGTGGAGGTCAAAATATTTGGAAATAAAGTGGCTGCTTTCTGATTATTTTCTCCAGGATTATAACATTAAGCATTACATTAGTTACAAATATTATATGCTAAAATCTCTTAAAGGCAAGGGTTGGCCTCTCGGACGCTGTCAGGGTCCCTTAATCTCCAGGTGCGAGATCCTAACGCCTCGCCGGCGGAGGCCTCTTTTCGACGTACATCGGACGTTAGGAGAGACAGTTACTCAAAGCAAATTCCACCGCCGTATGCCTCGCCACGCCGACCATTCATCTGATCCTCCGACCATGAAATAGAAAAATAATGTTAAACGGGGCAAATAACATTTTGCAGCATTACAGAAATCACCTTAGCATTCGCCTATCAACTCGAGAAACCCGCGGAAAACGTAAGTGGCCGGTACATTGAATCCGGTATCTCCACGAATGCGAGCTTCACACTCTACTCAGAGCCATCTCTCTAGACTCTGAAAAAGTATGTGAACAGTTTTAAATTGCAACAGGCTTAAGACTAGTCCTTGAAGATCAGTCTCATTCTTTGGTTGTTTAATACTTCAGGAAAAGATACACCTTATTTGTGGAAAGGAGCTCTGTCCTTTGAGCAGACAAAGGAGGCACGAGTGCCAATTTTCTTCCCACGTGATTGAAAACCTCTATGTTCTAATGGGAGCCGTCTTGTAATCGTTATCGAAATGTCATCCTGTAGCGCAGAAAATTACCCCCAACGTTCAGAAAAGGGAAAGGTATAGACTACTTCACTTGCCACAAGAAATACTAAGTATGTGCAGAATAAAGCTCTGAGTATTATACATTGGTAAAACAAGTCTTCCATCTAAAATCAGGACGCGCAAGATAACAGAAGTTCAAACATTTTATTCCTGAAAAAAATCCACCTCATTAAAAACCCTCCCTTGCTTGAAAAGATCCTGAAGAACAGTATATTACGACACACAAAACAGTAAAGCAACAAGCTTTCAAGAAGAATTTTCTAATTACAGCACATGCTGTTGTAGCTTCAAAAATCTGCGTAACAACAACAGCAACAATTATAATTATAATAATAATAATAATAATAATAATAATAATAATAATAATAATAATAATAATAATAATAATAATAATAATAATAATAATAATAATAATAATAATAATAATAATAATAATAATAACAATAATAATAACAATAATAATAACAATAATAATAACAATAATAATAACAATAATAATAACAATAATAATAACAATAATAATAACAATAATAATAACAATAACAATAACAATAACAATAACAATAACAATAACAATAACAATAACAATAACAATAACAATAACAATAACAATAACAATAACAATAACAATAACAATAACAATAACAATAACAATAACAATAACAATAACAATAACAATAACAATAACAATAACAATAACAATAACAATAACAATAACAATAACAATAACAATAACAATAACAATAACAATAACAATAACAATAACAATAATAATAATAATAATAATAATAATAATAATAATAATAATAATAATAATAATAATAATAATAATAATAATAATAATAATAATAACTGTTCACAATTTAGTCTCAATTTTTTCAATTGTGAAAGGAATGAATCTAATCAATTCATTACTTTTTACCCTAAGTATAATAATTTTTCCTCTAAAATACGTACCTCCTGCCTTTACTTCTGAAGCTCTAATTATTACTTTCACTACTTCCTGCTTACCTATAGTAAATAGAGGAAATCTTGCATTCTACTCTACTCATTCTGATAAGCAGATTCCACTGAAAGTACAGGTTTTGAGATCCGCTGAATGAAATAAAGAAAGAAGCACTTTTACAAGAATTTCCTCGCGCGTGTGCCTATTAACAGTTTAACTCATAAACAAAAAGTTGGTTATCTGCCATATTTGGTATGCAAGTTCAGCAGCTTCCAAATATGCGGCAAGAAAATTCCCCATCGAGCAGATCAGTCATGTTGAATATTCTATCTCGTCCAGTCCTTCTGCCCCTAAACAGGCGTCTGACCTCAGGCGCCCGCTTGTAAGTCCTGAGGGAGGGGCGAGGAAGGTAAACAGAGAAAGAAGATTTGTATTTTCAATTACTTTATACTGCGAATCACTATTCGTCTTAATTTTTTTACTTTCTCTACTACGTATAGTATGTAGGGGAAGTATTGTATTGGACCCAAAATTTCGATGTCGAGATTTCACCGGAAATATACATTTTGATGCCCCCTGAATAAAAAGAAACATTTTTAGAAAAAGGTCCGTCCATGCGCGGGAGGGCTTGTGTGTGTGTGTGTGTGTGTGTGTGTGTGTGTGTGTGTGTGTGTGTGTGTGTGTGTGTGTGTGTGTGTGTGTGTGTGTCTGAACAGCGTAATTGAAAAACGAAAAGTCGATTAAAAACCAAAGTTGATATTAAAGTTTAATATCTTTCAAGGATGTGACTCGAAGATTTTGAAGAAAATTCTTCCAACCAAAACTATAATTTACATGGAAAAATTTTCGAAAATTTCGATTTTCCGAGAAATGACTAACGATTTTGGTTAAAATGTTATATGTTTCGCATAACTGGTAAACGGTAAGACATAGACCAAATCTTACTATACAAAAAATGTATCTTGTTAAAGCTCACATGTTATGTCTACATGCATTTTTTGTTGAGTGAATAATTTCGGAGATATTCCTAGTTATTTGTGTGAGTTTTGTAGTATTCAAATGTTTCTCATATGGAAGGCTGTTATACACTTTTTATCCGTTTGGTTGTGCAAAGAGAACGGAATTTCAAACTTTAAAAGATTTGACTATCGCTGAAAGCCTATTGTATTCCCATATTCCCCTTGCATCCATAAGAAAATCATCAGTAAGATAATTTCTGCAAATGTTTATCTCGACTAACATGGAGAAGGAATAGGAGTTTGTAAGAATATTTGGTACAAGAGTAAGGAAAGTTATGTCAGTGCAACACATCAGTTTTTTTTTTTTAAATTTATTTTTTCGTATGTCAAACCCATCACATAGCTATCCATATTTAAAAGATTTGATTACCACTTTAGTTGACTATTTTGATACCTACAACATAATCTGTATTGAAGATTTAAGTGTATTAACAAGAATACATAGAAAAATACTCTTTTCTATGAATGGTTAATAGGAGAGCGCGTAGACAAAGTCATGTGAATGTAACACATCCTACTTCTGCTATATGGAGAGACTAATGTGTCTACTTGTGCACAGTAGTCTGAAATCGTGAAATCTTGAAGCACACCACCATATTTAATTCTGATGCGCTCAAAATGTTTCTCTGTAAAGATAAGGTCATGTGATGTCGCTTCACACATTTATTGGATGGTGGAAAAAGTTTGAAAACCAGTGCGATGTGGAATGTCGCGCTTCCCTAATTGTGTAACTTTTGCGGCTGGCTTTAGAACGCATTCTAGCAGAACCTGGCATCAATTCCGCGTGAAGAAGCTGGCACGCTGTGAGCCTTTCAGTTTTACCGGCATTCTTTCATGTTCTTCACTGATTTATCGCTACAAGTTTAATGACGAGTGAACATTTTTATCGCTCGATATAGCGCACCCTTCCTCTGATCTTGTCCAAATATCTGCTCATAATGGTACACCGTTTGATTCTTTCCTTCATGTTGGGGCTTCTTTCGTAGCTTTGTAAGCTATAAGCTCGTTTAACAGCAATGTCATTACTTCCTATCTCAACAAATGGGGCGGTAAATGAGTTACTAAAACTTTTAGTATCCATAAAAGATCTTTATTCTCTCTCACTATCTCTACCTTTAAATGTGTTACTAATGAAGTGCTCGTTTAAACAAAACAGGTGACCTCGATATCCGGAGTTACAAAAAAAAGAAAACGACTCATGCAACCTCTTAGATAAAACTGTAGAATGTTTCATCACCTCCATTGTTAAATTCACCAGAAAGCATAGAAAGGAATTATGTCATATCAGTTTTACAGTGATTCGCAGAGTCGAACACGTTCGATGATCTCATAAAGGAGACAAATTGTAGAGTATATTTAACATTAGCTGTTATCAGCAACACCAATATACCATACTGGAATTTTGAATCATTCGACATAATGCATAGTAGTTTATATTGGTAATAAAATACTAATATGTCACGGCAATTGTCCGTGGACCTTACTTGGTTTTAGTACTCCAACCCTCTCCTTTTCCTTCGCTCCAAAACTTCGAACCGACCTTGTTCATAGGTTAGTGCTTGAGTAGGTACCAGAATAATTCTGGTACCTACTCAAGCACTAAATTATTTTGACATCAAAGCAATACAGACGGGTTCATCCTGGGGCTGCTGTAGACCGTCGTTGCAAAGTATTCTTCCCAGTCACTCGGGTGAAATGATCCCGCATTCCTCCCCTTTCGCCAATCACTTAGGCGTGACTTTTGATCATCGCCTAATGGGTGTGTATTGGACTCAATTCAAACGAGTAAGCTATTGGCTCATCCAGAGCTGGTGCGGAACGTAGGTGATAAGGAGATGCTGCAAACTCTAAATAAAGAAAAATACTATAGAAAACCGAAGGCATCTGTACATTTCGGTACATCCGAGTGAGTGGAATTGAACCCAAACTTTGTGCAGAGAAAGCCAGCGTCCAACTGGTGGACGCTCTCACTCTGAATGTTTATAAAAATGTATTTGAACAACGATAAATAGCTCGCCGCTCTGAAGAAACTACAGAACTCTTAGACAGAGTACAGCTATTATGATTTACCTTTTGTGTCTGTAGAACGCTCCGTTTAGCAACTCAGGTGGGCACAAAAGTTAAATTAAGTAGATGAATGGATTGATTCTTAAGCGAACCTGGGATGCATTAAGGAAGAATTGTTCAACATTTACTTGATATAGATATATAAAAGATACCAAAATTGGGTGTGCCACAGTCAGCTTTGCTCCTCCGCGCGTAAAGCATGTATGACGATCGTACCTTATAGAAGATGCTGGAAATGTCGTCCACCCTCGGCTAAACAAGTATTATATCGGGAGAACACATTCTTATTCACACGATTAAGTTGGGCCATTGTAATGTTTCCGATTTCATTTCTAGTATTTTGATTTAGTTTAGTTTAGGATTTGTCTAAAACTAAAACCGTATAAGTATACAAGTGTCCATGCTTTAAAACAAGGTAACCCACGAATCATTGTGAATGGTTTCTTTCATTCGTGAATGACGGTTTAATGATCCACAGCTTCTGTTCCTTTCCGACGAGGCGTGGTTCCTCCTAAATAGTCGTGTCAACACTCATAACAGTCGGTACTGGGCCTCTGAAAATCCACATCGCGTTCAAGAAATCCCTCATTATGAGGAGTTCGGTGTGCTGTTAGCGCCAGACGCATAATCGGTCCAATATTCTACGAGCAGACTGTAAATGCCGAGAGGTACCGAAATGACATTTTGTCCCCATTTTATCATGAACTGACAGAAGAGGAGAAATCATATGGGTGGTTTCAACAAGATTCCGCTACTGCCCATTCAGCAGAGGAGTCCAGGAATAAAATTAGGGAAGTGTTTGAAGATAGAGTGATTAGTGCTGGTGTGTGGTCCTCTCTCTCCCCCGATCTAACAGTGTGTGATATTTACTTGTGGGGTAAATTTGAAAGACAAAGTTTACGAGACAAATCCTCATACATTGGAAGAAGTAAAACAAAACACTAGAAATGAAATCGGAAACATTACAGTTGCCCAACTTAATAGTGTGAATTGGAATGCATTCTCCCGATACAATGCTTGTTTAGCCGAAGGTGGACGACATTTCCACCATGTTCTATAAGGTAAGAGTGTTATACATGCTTTACGTGTGGAGTTTATGTAGGAGCAAAGTCGGCTGTGGCACACCCAATCGCGCACAGGTGACATGCCGTGCGCCCGTTAGTTTTAAATGAAGAACCTGTATATATACAGGTATATATAGCGTGGAAGGTACTATTTCGGCTATATGTTAACCAGGGATTCTACACGAGTGTAACAAATATGTCCAATACAATTATTGTTAATAAAGAACCTTTTCGCCAAAAAAAAAAAAAAAAAAAAAAAAAAAAAAAGTGTGAAATATTTGGAGCCATCTAGCTTCTTGATGAATGGTTTATTATCTCAATAACTGTTGCACAAGCAATGCCTGAACCATGCTATAATGTATTTCTACCTTAAATCGAATGAATTAAGTCACAATTTAATGCTAAAATGTCAAGTAAAGTTTAACTTCTAAGAGAAATTTGGCAACGTCACGTTAACATTAAATTGTGGCTAAATTCATTCAAATTAAGTTGTAAATGCATTACAGCATTGTTTACATTTGCTACACTCATCATGTAGAATCCCTGGTTAACGTATGGACGAAGCAGTACCTTCCACCCGGTATAGGTGGTCCACAACAACGAACGCACCTAAAAGCATTAGTATTTAACAGTACTTAATGTAAAAGCATAAAGCGTATTGCATTTGTGTAACTCAGCGCTTTTTACGACAGTATTTTCATTTATGTCCGGTTGCAACTAACATTTTATTAGATGTAAAAGAAATCAAAGGGGCAATGAAATGTTTCATTAAGCGGAATGAGCGAGATAGTGTTATAAATGCTACCCATTTCGTAATCATCCATTCGTTTCATAAAACAACTCATTGGTATGAAATAAACGAATGCTATATAGCCTCATGACATTGTATAGGACAGTAATAAGCATAACAAAAATAAATGACTGACAACTTTGTTATTGACAAATTCTAAGCTGACTCTCCCTAGCATAGGACCATTATGTAGTTACAGTTTGGAATAGTGTACTATAACTTCTAATGAGAGAGTTCGTGTTGACATAAAATCTTATCATGTTAGGCAATAACTGATTATATACAAGGGTTGCTAAGTGATAGCAACGTGCTTTGTTCTGCTCACACCCAACTCCTAGCTCGCGATTTTGACACTGCCAGAACATGTTGCTCTGCTCACTTTATTGAATTAAATGAGAGGATTCCTCTCTTTTTCTCCCCCCTCCCCTCCCCACGCCACCCCTCCCCCCCCCCCGTCTCACTTTCTCACTGTTTCTGCCCTCTTCTTTCTCTCTCTCTCTGTACTTCTCTACCATTCTCTTCCTCTCTTTCTCCTCGTTTTATCTGACTATTCCTCGTTTGCATTCTGTCGTCACTCTCTCCACTCCATTGCCCTCAGTACTTATTTCTCCTCTCTCTGCGCAATCTGCATTTCACGTAATATTTTGAAAAGCAGTAACAAAAAGCTTTCTCTGATTTGTTAAACATGCACATCATAGATTTTAATTTATTGCTATGTTTAAGGTTTTTATTGTGGTTTCCTTGGAGGAATTAATTAATACTCAACATCAGTTTCAAATAGGTGATTTAGCATTTCTCGCTTGTCTGAATGAGAAAACATTTAAAACATTTCTAACTACCATTAGCTGCTATACTGATTTATGTCTTTCTTTAGGGTCAGCAAAACAAATCTCTAGCAGATGTGTAATGTGCAGAAAAAACTGCTTGACACACTAAGTAATCGTCGTAGTTCTCTGAAGTGTCATTCATAATGAAAAGTTTTGTAATATGTTAACTAAGCGAAATAATTAAATTTCGTAATCTTTTACATAAGGAAGTGCATAATCACCAATGGCAGTTTACATACAAGCTTCCTGTTTGTTTTACACCATACATATACATTGAAAACAAATACAACGTAGAAAAGCGCATGGAGAAAAATAATCTGATCTGTGACCGCAACATCATCTTCTGTGCACATCGTTCTTTACCAAATTTCATTGTATGATTAGGTTATATCCTAACCTCAGTTCCAATATCATTTGGGGAAAGTTATCTCTATAAGTTTTCTTTCCCTTACCTATAGTGGAAAGATAAATGTATGTTTGAGCCATCATTTCATACATCCCTTCAAAGTCCAGTATGAACCGTACGGACATTATATATACGAAAATAAAAAATCTGATCTTTTGCACTCACATATTTTCCTCTACTTTGAACACATTCTTAAAAATTATTCAAACTACTTCAAGTTTATCGAGATAAACATTTGCAGAAATTACCTTATTGTAAATTTGTTGCAGGTGAAGGAGAATATGTGAACACAGCAGGTTTTAAACGTTAGTCAAAACTTTAAGGAGCTAGTCGCTATGTGATGGCTTTGACATTCCATTCTCTTTGCACGGCTAAGAGATAAAAAATGAATAACGACTTCCTATTTCAGAAAGGTATAGATTTTGTAAAATTCAGAAACATAAGAATATCTTTAAAATAGTTCACTGCATAAAAAATGTATTCAACACAAATCGTTTGTTTTAACAAGATCTTTGTATAGTAAGATTTTTGTCTGTCTTACGGTTTACCAGTTATGCCAAAGTCATCCAGAATGCACAGGATCTCTGAGGACATTCCCAGAAAATTCAAGATATATGTTTCATTTGGCTTGAAAATATCTTAAATATGTGGTATTTTAATTAAAACTGTTAGAGCCATTTTTGAGAAAATTATTTTTTTTGAAAAATGTTCGTGGTAAAGGGCAGTTTGGGGTTGGGAATTTTCTTAAAACTCTTAGTGTGGCATCCTTGGAAGACACTAAACTTAAATATGAAATTTGATACTGACTTTTCGTTTTTTAGTTATGTATGCTGTTCTCTCTCTCTCTCACACACACTCACACACACAAAGGATATGTATTCTAAAATTACTTTTTTTAATTCAGGGATCTCAAAACATGTATTTTCGGTGAAATCTCAGTATCGAATCTTTGGGTAGAATGCAATATTTCCCCTACTACTGTGTACGGGATACAGAAATAATAATAATAATAATGATAATGATAATGATAATGATAATGATAATGATAATGATAATGATAATGATAATGATAATGATAATGATAATGATAATGATAATGATAATGATAATGATAATGATAATGATAATGATAATGATAATGATAATGATAATGATAATGATAATGATAATGATAATGATAATGATAATGATAATGATAATGATAATGATAATGATAATGATAATGATAATGATAATGATAATGATAATGATAATGATAATGATAATGATAATGATAATGATAATGATAATGATAATGATAATGATAATGATAATGATAATGATAATGATAATGATAATGATAATGATAATGATAATGATAATGATAATGATAATGATAATGATAATGATAATGATAATGATAATGATAATGATAATGATAATGATAATGATAATGATAATAATAATAATAATAATAATAATAATAATAGTAATAACAACAATTTCGCTACATGTAGGAGGTCGGGACAGTCAACTGGTTTCAAATAAGTGAACGAGAGAAACGAGAAGCAAAAGAATTGAGGTTAGAGATATCAAAGCATTTTACTTAAGTGGTATTGGAATCGAAATTTTTGCCTAATTCTGAAAAATATTGGTGTATACATTTTTCTGTAAACAAATTGCTGAAGCCTTCACATCCCTTTCGGTTAGGTATTTTAACTCATTCAGTTATTTTTAAAGTAGTGTCAACTACCTTTAAATGCTCATGCGCTGTATCTTTTCATAGCAGAAATAACGATAAAGTAGCTTTTTCTCACAATGACAGAGTTAATTACTGCAAATACTCCAATGAAACTTTCCTTAAAACTGTTACATTTGCTCATCACTATTACTGGAATAATGTATTTGCATGATTTGTGCTTTCACTTGCAAAATAAATGTTATAGTGAACAAAAGAAATAATTTAGGTCAACATTAGAAATCTGAAGTGAATAGAGGAAAACTTACTTTGAACGACCTACTGCTCGGTTTTTCTAAATCCAGGCATCATTATTTCTCTATGAGAATACTGTGTTAAACGTTTTACTATGGAACCCGTGTTTCTTATCCAAATTTTCAATCCACTTATTTCTTGATGGAGGAAGATCTAAAAATGAAGCTCCGTGCTAGTTGCATCGAGGCTGCTATATCGACCAAAGTATTCACCAGTCCCTCGGCTGTAATCAAATTGCACTTTTAAACAGATCCCTTTAAAGATGACGACTTAACGTGTTAAATTAAAGAAAAAGTGCTCTTTGAAATTACATCTGTATTTTCATCTTATGTCGGATAAAGCATGAATTTGTGTAAAAGAAATATCCTTATGAGTAACCTTCTTTACCCATTTCCTTTCATAGGGATTTATTCGACTATTCATATAAACATGTTCTGTTTTCTTCGTATTAATTGATTGTTATGATTACGGTTAATTATCTTCCTTCCTCGATACATGCCCTAAGGCTGCGTTTCATGCTATCGCGTACTATGTTGCAAATTGCTGGAGTGTTTCCCATTTGGTCATGCTGATACGCTATCCCAAAGTGTCAATATCTGGTACAGGAGTCGCATAAACCAAGGACTTTAAATGTAGCCGGATGAAAGCAGTGGGATCCAAATCAGAAGATGGAGCAGGCCTGGAATCCCTTTAATTTGCAGGTTAACACTTTTAGCTAATAAGAGTAGTGTGTTTTCACATTGGATAGTACCTCCAAGTACACATGGCACATACAGGCTCTACGTGTTAATTTTTCACCGAGAGCACGAGACGAGATTTTTTTGAAGCAGGTCAGGTCTTGAAGGTGTGAACGCATGGAAGTAAACCGGATGGTCTATGCTGACAGGCGTTGTTTATTTTGTGGTGCAGTTATGACCGTGCAGAAAACATCAGCTAGTAAATTATGTGATGCATTTGTGAGAAAACTATTACACAAAGAAAAAAATCAGCTAACACACTGAACTGGGTAGATATGAAGGTACAAGTTATTAAATTATCTGCACTTATACCCCAAACATCCTGCAGAGACAGTACTTATTTACTACCGGCTTATATACAAGGCTTGTTATAACTATATACGAATAATAGATATACATGTGTATATATTGTATATAATAAATATACATATAGATGGCTACACAGAAATAACAGAATAAATTGAAATACTTTAATAAGAAAGCTCAAATAAGTTTAAAACTGCAATTCCGTTCGTTATCAGCAGATTCTCATTAAATTGCGGCACTCATAAAACCATATCTCGTCTTAACTCTTATTTATAAAAATTCCCCTAATTGCTTCATTTGCATAATCCTCTTTAGCTTCTATGTTCATATCGGGAGCTTTTGACTTGAGAAACAACTCGTTGACTGCAGCTTCTTTAACGTTGGTGTTTAAATTATGAATTTCCAGCATGAAACTTACTCGCATTCACTGGAGGGCAAAGAAGAAGTGACATTAAATTATCTCGCCTGAGCCGAGAATTGAACTCGGAACCCCTAGATGAAGAAATCGCAACGCTGACTGTTATAAAAATGCCATGCTTATTAATCTCATGCTCACAATATTGATATACTTTCCGTTCTGCAAAATGAAATATCAGACATTGCGATTAGTATTACAACACACTACCTTCTTACACAGGCAATAGTGTACGTGCTTGTTTTTTGTGCTCGGGTAGTAGCTTATGTTCAGGTGTTTCTGCTAAAAGGCTACATAATATACTTCAGCAATTCTTGATACGTAAGTTCATCATTAAGAACACATATTTCGAAGTGTAAGCTAAATTTATAATTCATTTATCAATTCCCATGGCAACAAGGCTAAAGCTGGTCTTTTATACACGGTACCAGCTAAACTGGTCTTTAATACTTAGGGTACCAGGAGGAAATGGCGTAACTAATACTTACGGTACCAGTAGAAAATTACGTCACACCCTACACCCTACTAGCCTAAAATAAGTTATTAGTGAATCCTTAGCAAAATATGCCAATAAAACTGCCCCACTGGTATAACTGTTAACGTTTTTCTCAAAGCGCCACTTTCGGAAAGCATTGTAAGCTTCAACATATCTTTGTTTCGACTTCCCTGGTAAAAGTGATGCACATGCTAGATCCGCAGCTTCTTTAATAGCAATATTGCTCATTTTTATAAAATTTTACTGCTTGATAATAACTATCAAAAGTCGAAAAATTCAATTTGGCTACATAAACAAATAACCTAGAAACCAAGAGATGTGCTACTTTAAGT
Source organism: Tenodera sinensis (assembly GCA_030765045.1). Lineage (NCBI taxonomy): Eukaryota > Metazoa > Arthropoda > Insecta > Mantodea > Mantidae > Tenodera > Tenodera sinensis. The sequence goes on along the minus strand of CM060962.1, from coordinate 206,186,394 downwards.
AAATAATTTGTTGCGAAAGTCATTAACAAAGGAATGGATAAGAAGGCTTTGCCCATATAATTTATATGTAGCTTTTCATTTGTTCACATAGAAAACGCATTTTTTCTTAATGTTAAATAAAATATGGAAAAGCAATTTTGATTTATTATTACTTTTTACGGGTTTTTCAAGTATCGCAAAAAATAATTGACTAACCGCAAACTGTAAGCTGCTTATCAGATCTCGAACGCTTGGGAAAACTCAAACTTGCGGGTCTCGTATTCCCAAAATGCATTCTCCACCTGATAAGTATCACTTATAGTTCTTGGTACGCAATATACTATTACGTACTCTGTTAGAACGAATCACAAATTCTAGGAACAGAGAAAATCCACTACGATTTATGATATAACGTACCGTACTACTGTATGTAGCACTCCAACTACTCTGGTCTACCGAAACATTTTTTTAGCCAGAGAAACAAAACACGTTATTTCTGGAAGATAATACGAGGAGTGTTTTAGAGTAAGTGCGGTATAAATATTTTGCAACTTAACATGCACGATCACTTCCTCCATTCATTAGGGAACCAGACAAAGCTGTGAGCGATCGTCAGTTTGTGCTTTCCTGTTGCTGGAGAGTTTTGAAGTGTTCGAAACAATCGAAGGAACCGCCGAATGTGAAGTTAGATCAGTAACTCGTTTTTCGAATGCGAGAGATGTTACGCTAGCAAACATTTATCGCCAATGGGGAAGCAATAGTGAGCGACAATGCTGAAGTACACACATTCAAACAAACTCATGATCTGATATCAACATTTTTTTGGTAACAATTCGACCACACTCCATACAGTCCGGATTTGGCACTAAGCTGTTTTTATATGTTTCTTCATCTGAAGAAATTCCTTGGCGGAAACATTTCGATGACGATGATCTTTTGAAATTGTAAGTGCAGACTTAGCTATCACCACAGGCAGCATCATTCTTTGACGAAGGCATACAAAACCTCGTTTCCCGTTATGACAAGTACCTGAATAACGGCGCTGACTATGTGCAGAAGCAGTGTAAGGTAAAGAATGATAATAAAATGTTTGGAAAATAATATGTTGATATTTGTTTTTTAAATTATCGGAACTTACTTTAAAAACACATCTCGTTCGTCCCTGAATTCAAATCTAATCTTAGAATTTATGTATCAGCCTCAGTTTTAATGTGATAATGGTTTCTGTAAATGCGTACAGCAGCCTATATATATATATGGCAAGACATGTCTGGCAACCTTTCGATCTACACGTATATGCCATTCGTATTTCTCATATTAAATACGCGTGAATAGCAGTTTAAACTTCTCGTATGTCTCCTCCATGTTAACTGTATGAACAATAGGGGCACAAGAAGAGATGTTCCCAATGTGGAGAAATACTGCTGACTAAGCTTGGTAGAATCTATGAACACGTGCCAATCACCTACATTTAAATCATGGCCAAGGGTTTCCGTAACAGATTCGATGTCATAAAAACTGTGTCATCTTTCTTGGAGAAAAACATGGCGTCACGATAAACATTTAGTGTGATCGCGGGAAGAAGATTCCTTTCTTCTAATCGTGAAGTTAGCTGCTCAACCTATTGCTTTGACAATTTTAAATCATGAATAAGATCAAGAATAACCATTGAGATAGCCTTGAGAAAACAAAATGTGGCACATTTGATTCACAGAGGACTTGAAATGTTGGGTGATCATGCATGCCTCTTTCTGTTTTCTACATATACATCGCTGTAATCATCTTCACACACTATTACATTCTCAGGAGGCGCATGTGCCGAAAATTCTTCATTGCTACACAACGTTCTTAAAGCAGATGGTTAATTAGGATATCGCACAGTTTTCCTTGTTTTAAGGACCGATTCCCGCTTTTTTGTCATTCAGAAATAACAATCTGTTGTGTGATCTATTGATTCTCTCCAAACCATGGGGTCACGAAAGGACATATGACTCCTTTTAACCAGCCTGTCAGGAGTGTAACACATGTCATATAGCATATATGGGAGCACATTTCTTGTCTTGGTCGCCAATCTTGCACCTTAAATAAAATTCATAGCATTTCTTTATAAGGGGATTAAGTTTTCGTTTATGCGATTTCGAAGTTAACTTACCACAAGTATATCTAAAATTGGGTTATTTATACAGGTATGAGGGATTTCTTCTTCTGGATTCACACAAAACACTAACATTCACGAACCTACGACAAAAGTAACTCACTTCGCAAGGTCAAAGCTTTCTCAATACTGCAACTGATGCAACAGGTGCTGGAACATGACTCATCTGTCTCCTTTGTACTCTGGTGCTGAATTTCGGAACTGAAGATCATGTATGGAATTCTTTATATGTATTTGCACTGTTTCCAAACAATTACATGAGCAAAACAAAATTAAAATCTAATTAATTAAGCAATATCAAAGTAACCAATATGCAGCGTTTTCACGTTTGTTTAGAGATAGAGGGTACCGTATCACGAAAGCTGAGCCCGATAGCCAAAAACGGATTTCATTTTAGAATTCAGCACCCACAACGTAACTCAGAACACCATTCACATTCTTTGTGACAAAAATGCCGTTGACCAGTGTTATATGAGTAGATAGTAGGTTACAGAAACTTTTCTGGATACTGAAATCGTTTAATAGCCTTTATGAAACATTTTTCTTTCCGTCTTTTTTTTTTTTTTTTTTTTTTTTTTTTTTTTTTTTTAAATCAAGTGCGTGTCGTTTAAGGTATCGAAAAATACTGAATGTTTAATAAGTTTCGATATAAGTACTTTTTGAGAAAACGTATATTAGATACGAGCAAATAGAGTACGCAAAATTCTTAAGGCAATCTTGTATTGAATTTCCAAATTTACGCATTAATAATGGATTGCTTTGAAATCGTCACCTCGTGGTAGAAACCCTTCATATGCAAAAACGTTCTTACTGTCGTTGCAGATATTTAAGGTTCAAAAACTATATTGTTGTAATGATTGTTCAATATACAAAATGTCCTCTGGTTGAAGTGATTTGAGGTTTTACAATCATACGAGAGAAACGTGGGGCTGGAACAGGGGGAATTACTAATCCGTGATGAGATGATGACAGTAATATGTTTCTGTGTATTTCTAAGAGACTTAAGTTCGTGGCTTTTCCAAAAGTATTTTACAGCTTTGTAACAATTTTTATCTGTAATTCGACAAAATATTGGACAAGTCGTTAGTTTATTTTGTAATTAACATATACTTATTTTAAAAGCATTCAAATATTCAAGAAAAGAGTTATTTAGTACAATTTTTTGTTTTCTGCACTAACTTGCAAGTCTGGACAAAATAGCTGAAAGATTACATCTCAAGAACTTTTTATTTAGTATGAAATATGGAACACTTATTCTCTTAAAAAACATCTGTAAACAATAGACGTGTTGTTATTTTTTGTTACTTATCTTCTATGTAAGACTAAAATGTCCTGCAACATACCTACATGGCAATTTAATTCTATATTGTGTTAATTCCAAAAATTATTATAAAGAACAAAATGCAGAACGTAATAATTTCGACCAAAATCTCAGCATAGAGTCCATCTCTGTTGTATCTTAAACAACTTCCTAATTACCAGTATGCTTTGGTGCAGACTCTCATATAGTCGTAGCTTTGCAGATATGACGTTGGCACCACATACTGGACACGTTCCTTTAGACTAGCAGTGTATGTATCCCTATGCATCTCCCGTGTGAGATGCGGATAAGGTGTGTTGTGATTCTATGACCATGTAATCCTAGAGACTAAGTGAATTTGTTGTGATTAAGAGGATTATTAATACTTCTGGATAGTTACAGGCTATATGTTACCTCCAAAATAGTAAAATTGATGTATTAAGATTTAAGAGTATAATTTGGAGAGATTGGAATCGGGAATCCTCATCACCTAAGCCTAAAATGCCTTTTGTGCACTTCTTATTTAACTCTTGAGGTATATGTCTATATCCTGGGTTAATAGCAGAATTTTATTTACCAGGTTAGTTTATACTTTTTGGATTGGGAGGTAATAGCGGCAGATTGCGATGTTTGTTGCTCCAAGGACTCGCACTAATATGATGTGTTTCGCAGTTTTATCGGCTTTTAAACACATCGATAACATGGTTCTGTTAGAATCAGTCCCATAGTATTGAAATATCATTTGAATGGTCCATGTCCGAATATAAAACTTACAATACTTCTTAATGAAGGCTTGTTTACTATAATAAGGAGTTTTACAGTTTTTGCAAGGCTTTGTTATACTTTTCCTCTAGAATTTATTATTGGAGATCAATTTCATCTGCTTTGGTTTTCATAGGAAAATCGATGATTGTCTACTAAAAGGTTCTAATGTGTGAAGGAGAATTTATTTTTATTTTTTAGCAAGAGCATTCAGATTTTGCATTCCCCACAACTCTACTAGATATATGATCAGGTACCCAATGTAATTCCTCTACTTTACGGGATAAAATTGACGTATTACGAAGGTAAGTATTAATTTCTACCACTTTTTCTACCATCCATTGGCTTCAGACGATTCCTTTTTCCCTTAAACTTGTGAACTAGTTTATGAAATAACTGGAATTAAGTGGAAAACAGAATGCTTTGGCGTTAATTTATTACACTTATGGAAACGTTATTCTAGCAAAATATAGATTGTACAACGTTTCCAAAATTTGGAATTTATGGAGGGGGATAAGTAGATCAGAAATACATTTTCCGGCAGCGTTGTTACTCATTAAGGAAAGGGATCGATGAAAACTGGGCGAAAATGATCAAGAGTTACAATTTAAGCCTTTTAACTTATTATTAAGTCCGATTCTGTAGGAATGTTTCCGTGCAAACATTTTTATTTTTATTTTTGAGCAAACATGAGGGACTTAGGTGACGATTTAAAATTAAATTATCGTGACCGGAGGGCGTGGGATTGCGTTTGAGGCTTTTTGATATTTCTAACCTTTTCCATGATTTCTGAAGTGTTTTTACAAAGTTAGTACACGTATGTTACAGTTTATCAATTATGTATTTTAAGTAAACATGTATAGTTTTTATGTAAAATACAGAACATGGTATTTAATATGAGCGAGTTTTCCAGTGGGTTTTAGTTTTTTGTAATATTTTAGACATTTTTTCAGAAATTAATTTTATTAAATTATCAGAGCAAAACTTAGAGAATATTTACAATAATATAATGCTACTAAAACTGCCTAAATAGCCACGAATGCAAGGTAAATGTTTTATGCTATCAAGCTGACCAAGTTTGATGAATATATATTGCAAAAGCCTAAACTCACAATACAATAAAACTTTTTTAAATCAATTTTCAACTACATTTCTTTAAAAAACTTAATTTCTACCTCAATAAGGAGAAATATGTCGACTTTTAATTAAAATTATGAAAACTACATCCTGAGGAACTTTGTTTTACAAAATAGCTTAATTTTGTGTTTTAAAATAACTTAGTATGAAAATGCATTTCATTATACGGAAATAAGATCTGGAGAAAAGCGTGGTTGCGTACTTAGGATTTATAAAATTTGAAGATGGGTTCTCTTAATACTAATATCACCAGATTTTACAAAATTAAACTTCTAAGCTATAAAGAGGAAGAAGAAAATGCAAAAGAGACTTGTAGATTACTGTGTTGTGGTTATTAGTCTAGATTGCAGAGATTTTAATGGAATCAGCAGAAACGTTGTACATTTTTACCATGTACTTGGGTTAGTCTTTTTTCTTTTCCTCGAAGTAGCAATCAACTGTTTTCTTTCAAGGTTAGACTCAGTTTATGTTGGTGCTACACAGGCTCTAAAGTCCTTGCGCCGTTGAATTCTTGAATTATAAGTAACTAGGGCATTACGTAATATCCACGTTGTCCGATTAAATAAATTTTATATTGTGAAAATGTTTGCTCAGCATCAAGTGACGTGACAGGAGAAAAAAGAAACAGAAATAAATCAGTGCTATGTGCCAACGATAAGACTGAAGCTCCGGCTTTGCGTTTCTAAGCGTGTTACAAACGGAGGCAATTACTCTTCCCTTTTTTGCATAGAATGCTAAGGTACGCCTTTTAACGAGTGTATATAACTTTTATCTTTTCATATATTGTAGTGTATAATATTATGTCATTATTTCTACAACTGAGTTATGCAAGCAAATTCGTGAGTAAATGACACACTCGGAAAACAAAATGTCCATAGATACCGCCGCTAGCAAACTTATATTTGGAGTAATCTTTGCGAAAATGCAAGGTAGATCACTTACTCTGTTCAACGTTTTCACTTTTAGGGTGCCTTCTTTGGAAATATATAATGCTTGAACGTAATGCTGGTTTACGAGAAAGAACAGTAAATCCAAGAGGACATCCATGGAGATACAGTTCAACAGTTCGATGCATTAATCAAAATTAGCAAAAAAAAAAGACATTTTAGCTTCCATAACTTAGCTGCAGGTATTCCGTGAAAGGAGAATAGTATGTCAACTATTAAGAGGGGGTTATATGTTCTGAATCTAGTAAACATTTATTTTAATAATAACAATAGCAGTAATAATAATAATAATAATAATAATAATAATAATAATAATAATAATAATAATAATAATAATAATAATAATAATAATAATAATAATAATAATAATAATAATAATAATAATAATAATAATAATAATAATAATAATAATAATAATAATAATAATAATAATAATAACAACAACAACAATAATAACAGTAGTAATAGTAATACTAATAGTAATAATAACAATAACAACAACAACAATAATAATAATTAATGATAATCATAATCAATCATAATCATAATAATAATAATAAATAAATAGATAGATAAGCCGGTTAAGATTTAAAGGGTGATAGGCACGAAAGCTGAGGGGCAGAAGCTACGTCGTAACCTATAGAAGTTGATTGCTCATAGCTTTTTGAAACATTCTCTTTTGCGATTTGCAGTAGTTCTATTGTGTTACGCTGAACATTCATTTTCCTTTGGGGTTCTGTTTTCCTACTATTTCCGACAAACAGCCATTGAATTCTTTAAACTCCGATGTGAAATTTCAGGCCAAATACACAATTTCATGTTCGCTGAATAAACACAATTTGCAAATTTTACAGCGCACATGTCAGTGTCTCCATGAATAGCTCTAAAAAGCTGTGGTATATTAAAATTATTTAAACTTTTAAATTTAATTTCATTATAGCGTGATATGACGCCTCTAATGCCGAATATTTGGTTTCCATCCTCGCTGCGAGTTCGTTCTGGATTTATAACGTTAATGTTGTTTTCTTTACATTGTGATTACTTTCTTACGACCAACTCTGGGAGAAATGTTGGGATGATATTCTCTTTGGAGTTACAAACACATTACACCCCTCACCCATGTAGACAGGTATGAGCTGGCAAGTTGACCTTTGAGATCATCTGGCATAACTAACAGATCTTGGCATCTCCGCGCGGCCAGGAGCATGTGACTCGGATAAAATTTGAAGCGGGCTGTACGATCAGCACAACTGATGATTCCTGAACCCGAGTGTCGCGCAAAACATGCTCTGTGTTCGGTGGATGTTCGTCGAGTATGACTGCTACCGATGTTTACTTTCCCCAAGCGAATCAAACTCAGTTTGTTCGACCTTGTCCCTTATTTGCCAGCCTCTCTGCACGCTATCTGCAGTCACAGGGCGAAGTTTGGACGAATTCAAAATCAAGCTTGATGTACTAGCACGAATATTACTTAACCTACTGTTTACCTATAGTAAGTAGACGAAGTATTGCATTCCTCCCAAGAGTTATATGTCAGGCTTCATCGGAAAAACATGTTTCGAGTCTACGTGTTTTAAAAAAAAAGAAAAAATCTTATTTCTTTTCTACTCGTAGAAAGTAGGGGAATCATTGTGAGACTTCCTGAATAGCATAGAAATATATTTAGAACATCTGTGTGTGTGCGCGCACGCGCGTGTTAACAGCATCACTCAAAACTCAGACGTCGGTTAAATGCGAAACGTGATATTTAAGTTTAGTATCCTCCAAGGATACAACACAAAGATTTTCAACAAACACCCCCCCCTACAAACCAACTACCCTTTACATGGAACCCCCTGCGCCACAACAGTCCATCCGGGTCAAGGCCTACAGTCCGACCGCTGCGTCTCCCACCTCTGCTCACCACAGGCATCATGAGTGGGGTGCGGTACTGGAGGTGGGTATGGTCAGCGCCCCGATCCCTCCCGGCCATTTATGCGGTCTTCTCGACCAGGGCTTCTCAATTCCTCTCAGGGACCTGGCGAGGCCGAGTACACCCCGGACAGGTCACTCTCAGCGGGAGAAAATCCCCATCTCGGTACCAGGAATCGAACCCGGGCCCCCAGATGGGCAAGGAGCAGCACCACCACCACGCTAAAGAGACGACCCTTTACATGGAACACTTTTCGAAAAAGCCGATTTACTCAAAAAGGTTCTAACGATTTTGATTAAATTGTCACATGTTTAAACTACTTTCATGACAAATAAGGACTATATATCGAATTTTCTAGAAATAGCCACTGAAGTTCTCTTTATTTTGTCTGAACCGCTGTTGTGGAATTGGTAAACCGTAAGAAATGGACAAAATTTTACAACACAAAAAAGGTATATCGCATTATAACTTACAAGTTCTGTCAAATACATTTTTACTTTCTCTACTATGTAGTAAGTAGAGGGAGTATTGTATTCCACCCAAAAATTCGATGTCGAGATTTCACCGGAAATATGTTTTGAGACCCCCTAAATAAAAAAATAAAAAAGCATTTTTAGAAAAAGGTCCGCGCGCGCGCGCGTGTGTGTGTGTGTGTGTGTGTGTGTGTGTGTGTGTGTGTGTGTGTGTGTGTGTGTGTGTGTGTGTGTGTGTGTGTGTGTGTGTGTGTGTGTGTGTGTGTGTGTGTGTGTGTGTGTGTGTGTGTGTGTGTGTGTGTGTGTGTGTGTGTGTGTGTGTGTGTGTGTGTGTGTGTGTGTGTGTGTGTGTGTGTGTGTGTGTGTGTGTGTGTGTGTGTGTGTGTGTGTGTGTGTGTGTGTGTGTGTGTGTGTGTGTGTGTGTGTGTGTGTGTGTGTGTGTGTGTGTGTGTGTGTGTGTGTGTGTGTGTGTGTGTGTGTGTGTGTGTGTGTGTGTGTGTGTGTGTGTGTGTGTGTGTGTGTGTGTGTGTGTGTGTGTGTGTGTGTGTGTGTGTGTGTGTGTGTGTGTGTGTGTGTGTGTGTGTGTGTGTGTGTGTGTGTGTGTGTGTGTGTGTGTGTGTGTGTGTGTGTGTGTGTGTGTGTGTGTGTGTGTGTGTGTGTGTGTGTGTGTGTGTGTGTGTGTGTGTGTGTGTGTGTGTGTGTGTGTGTGTGTGTGTGTGTGTGTGTGTGTGTGTGTGTGTGTGTGTGTGTGTGTGTGTGTGTGTGTGTGTGTGTGTGTGTGTGTGTGTGTGTGTGTGTGTGTGTGTGTGTGTGTGTGTGTGTGTGTGTGTGTGTGTGTGTGTGTGTGTGTGTGTGTGTGTGTGTGTGTGTGTGTGTGTGTGTGTGTGTGTGTGTGTGTGTGTGTGTGTGTGTGTGTGTGTGTGTGTGTGTGTGTGTGTGTGTGTGTGTGTGTGTGTGTGTGTGTGTGTGTGTGTGTGTGTGTGTGTGTGTGTGTGTGTGTGTGTGTGTGTGTGTGTGTGTGTGTGTGTGTGTGTGTGTGTGTGTGTGTGTGTGTGTGTGTGTGTGTGTGTGTGTGTGTGTGTGTGTGTGTGTGTGTGTGTGTGTGTGTGTGTGTGTGTGTGTGTGTGTGTGTGTGTGTGTGTGTGTGTGTGTGTGTGTGTGTGTGTGTGTGTGTGTGTGTGTGTGTGTGTGTGTGTGTGTGTGTGTGTGTGTGTGTGTGTGTGTGTGTGTGTGTGTGTGTGTGTGTGTGTGTGTGTGTGTGTGTGTGTGTGTGTGTGTGTGTGTGTGTGTGTGTGTGTGTGTGTGTGTGTGTGTGTGTGTGTGTGTGTGTGTGTGTGTGTGTGTGTGTGTGTGTGTGTGTGTGTGTGTGTGTGTGTGTGTGTGTGTGTGTGTGTGTGTGTGTGTGTGTGTGTGTGTGTGTGTGTGTGTGTGTGTGTGTGTGTGTGTGTGTGTGTGTGTGTGAGAACCTGTCAGTCTGTGTGTCAGTGTGTCTGTGTGTCTGTGGACAGCATAACTCAAAAACGAAAAGTCGGTTAAAAACCAAAGTTGGTATTTAAGTTTAATGTCTTTCAAGGATGCGACACGAAGATTTTAAAGAAAATAGTCCCACCCTAAACTACCCTTTACATGGAGCATTTTTCGAAAATTTTTATTTTCTTGAAAATGGCTCTAACGATTTTGAATAAAATGTCATATGTTTGAGATACTTTAATGGCAAATGAAATGTGTATCTTGAATTTTCTGGCTATAGCCCCTGTAGTCGTACTTACTCTGGACGACTTTTGCATTACTGGTAAAACATTAGAGATAGACAAAATCATACTGTACAAAAAATGTAGATCTTGCTAAAATGCACAGTTTATCTCGGAATAATTTTTTTGTAGAGTGAACCATTTCGGAGATATTCCTTGTTATGTGTGTGGGTTTCGGAAAACTTAAAACTTTCGTGAAATGGAACATCGTTGTTCATTTTTTATACATTAAGTGTGCAAAGAGAATGGAATGTCAAAGCTTTAAAAGATTTGACTATCGCACAAAGCCTACTGTATTTTAATGTTCCCTTTGGACCTACAAGGAAATAAGCAGTAAGGTAATTTGTACGAATGTTTATCTTAACTAACAAGCAGATATAGGAATAAGAGTTTGTAAGAATGGTTAGTACAAGAGTAGAGAAGGTCATGTGAGTACAACACATCACACTTTTGTGGTACTAATCACTTACGAGATACTGTTTGTTAATGATTTGCATTTTGAGATACTTCGTACTTCTCTCAACTGCAAATCACTTTTCTCCTTCCTTCCCCGTCCCTCTTCCCTCCCTCCTTCCCTCCCACCCTTCCGTCCCTCCCTTGCCTCTCTCCGTCGCTGCCTTCCCTCCTTTCCCTTCCTTCCCTCCCTCCCTCCCTTCCCTCCCTCTATTACACCCTTCCCTTCCCTCCCCTCCCTCGTTTATTGCTTCTATTACGTTCTAGGTATTCTGTTATAAACTTACATCAATAAAGCAAGCAAAGCCATACATTCCAGTCGGCAAGTATTGCTTCAAACATGCCCCTTCTAACGAACTTGAAGATCCCCGAATGTTCCAGATTACGCACTGCACTCATTCGAGTTGCTGGTTGCATATGCAGCAAAGTGTCGCTTCGCCTTGATTTGACGTCTTAAGTTCGAATATTGCACGACACCAGTATGTAAAGCCTAATCAGAATTTCCAGAAATTTGAAGACTGTCCGATGGCGGGTAATGAACTCAGACGCTCCATCGATGTTCCTCACACTTTCACGTAAATATCATGGGATTTTTCATCCGATATTATGGGTAGCTGATGGCTGTACGAAATTACAATTATAAGAGTTCAAGGGCTGGATTTTCCATACAAATTATCTAGATCATTGTACAACTTGGGGCCCAAATGACCAAGTTGCCGACGGGCCCTTAAACATCACTCACTCATTCACTCATTGTACAACAATTTGATAAAGAACAAGCGCAGCTAAATTAAATTAATTAACTCTTCATTCGGGTTTAAGAGGCTAATCGTGCGACTTCCTTAAACCAGGCAGTACAGTTGCATACATATTCCAGTAGTGGGGAGTTATGGGCTTAATTTAAATGTTCTTGTATTACCAAGTGAATCTATTTACGTTCAAGTTTTTGCCCTAATTAATCCATTATGCACTTGCAATAAGGTTTTTTCTCAGCGAAAAATCTGTTTAAAGCTGGACGGAAAAGCTAGTAACTTTATAGTAAGAGCTCCAATGTAAGCAGAATGTACAAATTTTTACGGCAAGGTGTGCTTACGTCGGTAATTACTAATTACCTACCTGAAGTTCCACTGAACGAACTACCTGCAACATGGATCTAATGTCAAAGTTAGTCAAAAAGGAAAACCCGGATCTATAGAATTACAGAAGCGACCTGCCGCTACCAATTACAGGCATACCTAGCACAAAATGGCTGTCGCATGGTTACGGCAAACAGAGATGAAAAATTAATATTTCATTTCTGGTGTAAACACAGGACGTACATTTGACATAGTAAATCGGCCTGAGTCACTCATGAAATACCGTAAGCAGCCTTCGCTTTTTTACTTTCTCTACTACATACCTATAGTAAATAGGGATAGTATTGTGTTCGACCCGTAATTTCGATGTCGAGATTTCATCGGGAATGTGTTTTAAGGCCTACTGAATCCAAAAAAGTATTTTTAGAAAAAGATCTGGTGTGCGTGTGTATGTGTGTGTGTATGTGTGTGTCTACCTGTGAACAGCGTAACTCAAAAACGAAATGTCGGATAAAAGCCAAAGTTGGTATTTAAAGTTAACACCTTTCAGGGATGTAACACGAAAATTTTCAAGAGAGTTCCTTTGCATAAGTGGTAAAGAAGGGTGGCGCCGTGGCTGAGTGGTTAGACCGCTCGCCTGCCACCTAGGTGGTCTGGGTTCGATCCCAGCAACCCGCATGTGGTATTCGTGGTGGACGAAGCGGCGTCTGGGCGGGTTTTCTCCGGGTTCTCCGGTTTCCCACACCATTCATTCCACCATTATTGCTCCATTATCACCTTTCCAACAATCGCTTTCGCCTGCATTTCATATAATGCTCTTCCTCACTATCACACCTGATGATTGGCTGAGCACCTGCTTCCAGGTCTTCAGTCCGTTCAATCCAGAGGTTCCTCTGCTCCCAGACAGGCGTCTGACCCTAGTCACTGGCTTGTAGGTTCTAGGGGTGTAAGTCCTCCATAAGGGGAGGGTAATCAGGAGAAGAAGTAGAAGTAGAAGTAGAAGTAGAAGTAGAAGTAGGAGGAGGAGGAGGAGGAGGAGGAGGAGGAGGTAAAGCGTAAGAGATAGACCAAATGTTAGTGTACGAAAAATGTAGATCTCGTTAAAACATACAAGTTATGTAGGTACAAATGCATCTTTTGTGCGGTGTACAATTTCGGAGATATTATTTGTGTGAGTTTTGCAACACATACGTTTTCTAAAATAGACGGTGGTTATTAATTTTTTATCTCTTGGCTGTGCAAAGAGGACGGACATTTCAAAGCCTTCATATAGCGATCAGCTTTAAAAGATTTGACTATCGCTCATAGCCTACTGTATTCCCATATTTCCCTTGAATCTACAAGAAAATCAGCAGTAAGATAATTTCTCGATAACATGAAGAAGGTAGAGGAATAAGCGTTTGTAAGAAAAGTACAGGGGTGGAGAAAGTCATGTGAGTGTAACACATCAGAATTTTTTCTTTCTTTTTCTTGTTTTACCTGCTAAACATGCAGGTATCAGTGCAAGACCGTGAACGGCTAGCGCTCAGTGAGCACCAGTTGCTCAGGTCTGTAGTACTTGAAATGGTTTGTGCAATTCGACTTAATGAAATATCTAATAAAAGCTTAAGACTGTGCTAAAATCTACAAGGCACATGCAAAGTTTTAATAAGATGACTTAGTCTAGTTGCAACTAGATCTCACGTTAGAAGGAAATGAGTCAAGCTCAGAAGTTTGAATGATATCATAACTAAGAGTTTAGCTTATGACCGTGACAAGTGTTCCAGTTTTACAGTTATCGTATTTCCTTTATCATTGCTGTTTGACTGCGTTTCGGTACTTATGCAGTGCAATTAGTTATGTCAGCTAAGAAGTTTTAAGTTAGATCGGAAACAATTAAACCCGAGAAAATAACGATAAGTACAAAATATCCGTATAGAGCAATAATATATTACGATACAGGTATGGCAAGTGAATCATTGAAGAACGAGGGACATTTGAAAATACGAGACGAAGTGCAGGTATTACATACTACTTTTTCGAAGATAGGCAATAATAGAAATAGTACTTAGGCGAAAATAAAATTAATTACTAACGACTGTTGAACAAGGTGGCTTCAATAATGTCACGGAGATTAACATTGCTAGCGAACTGCTAATTGATTATAATCATCCACGTCTATAAGTATCCACGTCTGGCTGTTGACCTCAGAAAGCAATAACTTGAAGTTCATCTTCTGATAGTGTTTAACGCCCGCTTTTACTACATACGGCACCGCAGGCGGTGACACTGATGATACGTGGAATGCAGATAGAGGATCGGTAGAATGAGATGAGGGGGGGGGGGACCGGAGAACCCGGAGGAAACCTACTGCTGCGCCGCTTTGTCCACCATAAATCCACACGCGGTTGCCTGGGATCTAACCCGAGCCGCTTTGGTGAGAGGCGAATGGTTTAACGCAGTTCCTGCGGGCGCATGGTGCCCGAGATGAATTTTTCTAACGCCCTTCATAAGTAAATTTTTACTCCGCCGACTTCTAATATTCGTTCAAATTTCAAGGCAAAACTATTTCCTCGGGAATATCTTCCCAGTACACATCCATGAAGTATGCTTTTTTACACTAAAGCTGTATTCATTGTTTCTCTACCCAGTGCTTTCCCTTTCTCCCCTCAAAAGAAGGATACCTGCCCTAACGGTGGTTGTGATGGCGCCCGCGCCTCCTTAGGCATGAGTTAAATGTGCCCGAGCAAATAAAAAGTCGCGACCTTGCAGATCGTAGCTAGCTGCTGCGTGAGTTAAGTCATAAGTAAACAGTAAACATTAATATATAAAAAGGAAGTAAATAGCCAGGAAAAGTTTAAATGATGAAATTCAACTATCAAATATGATTAGGTATATTGAGTGTCTGCAATAATAAATCCAACAAAAGTTGGACTTAAGTTCATGCACATACCTATAGTAAAAGAGGCAGAACACATGCAAGTTAAATTCTCAGCACTGAATGCGAGAAATTCAGCTTTCCACACGGTAGCATCAATGGAAAGTGGGTCAAAACCACTACGTCGTTATAATAGCACTTGACTTCGGCTCAGGGGAACAAGAAAATAATATTCAATAAATATATAAGTAAAAGTTAGTAACCATTTGGAACATCAGATTCGAACAATCAATCGTGGAGTTCTCTTTCACCCTTAATTAGGAATCTCCAATCCACTCGACGTGAAAGCCCTACAACGTAGTATTTCTGTATCCTTGCACCTTTGGATCTACCAAACCTATTGATTTTAAGGTTTACGTAGCTTCTTTGTCTTTGTGAAAATTTAATACTACCCACCGGTTTTATGCAAGAAGGAATGGTCTTATAAAGAATAAAGTCATGGAAGATTTTTCTCTCTTTTTTTAAGGAAGGGTGATTGTTTTGCTTAAGACTACAGCCAGTGGGTTGCATATGTGAGAATCGTATGATTCTGAAAAAAATTATGTTATCGATTTCGTGGGTTCGTGTGCTCACTTTCACTTATGCCGTCCCGCAGCTTTGGAGGCCATTTTACTGGCCTTCACAAGTAAAGGAGGAGGTGTGTGTATCTGTTTACATTCTCGCACATAAAACAACGTCCTCTTATGCGCTCAGTTCTAGATTTTACACCTATGAATATACTCTAACTTCGAGCAATGTCCTCAAATGCCAAATTGGCTTTCCACATACCCAGAATAAAATTCTTCCCCGATGCACCTCCACAATATTTGCATATATCGTGTCAGCAGTTAAGGAATATTGAGACTGAATTTTCTAACTGTTCCATTTTACATCTGTTTACTTGAAAATTAGCACACTTGATATGAATAAATAAAGAAATGGCTATGCAAAGCTCAATGTTCTAGCTCAAACAGTTTCTCAGATAATAGAATTACATACTTTTAACTATCGAGAAAATTCATTCTTTTAAAACTGACTACACATTTTTCAGAGGTGTGTGCAAATGGCATTTTATAATACTTAAGTAAATTGACAATAAATTAAAGCATTTGGTTGAAGTTGATGTTATTACTTGCAAAGAAAAATAATTTTATTTTTATGAAGTGTGTCGCACGCCACTCTCTCCTTGTTTAACTATCTGCTACCATTACTTAACTTGACATTTGCTAAACCTAGCCCCATGCTTTTTCTGCTACCCCACTTGACTTGGCTTAGCGAGAGTGAGTGGACATCTATTTGCGGAATCGTGTTGGGAATGGATCGGTGGGGTATATTGTGGTTACATATAATACCAAATGGCTTTTCCTTGAATATATTTTGGAAACATAAATAAATACAAGACTTAACACTGACGGTGTTAAGTAACAAAATATACATAAGAACATTGAAAGTATGGTGAATGATAATATATATTACGAAAATGTAGTAAAAATAAACAGTTACATAAAATAGACATGAATGTAAACTATTCTTTGCACTAAGTAATAATTCCTTCCTGACTATTTGGCTTCCTGAGCAACACTGGTAGACTGGGCCTGACTCACCAATATAACTTGGCACACAAAAGTCATCCCTTTTAACCACACTCAGTTGCTTATGTTAGTCGGAATTACAACTATTGCCGTTTAGGCTACATTAACCGTGATACAAAGATCACCTACCCTGCTTTAGCATAAAAGCCCTAAAGCACTAAACACATACATCTAAATGAAATACAGAACTGTTTGTCTCACCCAAATGTCTGGTGTGTTTTTGGAACAGGTCCTTATCCAATTATGTTGAAATGAACATGCACATGGACTGTAGCACATTCCTGCATATCAACCATGAAGAATAAACGCGTCGTTCCTGCTTAATTCCGCGTATGCCCAGTGTATGCCTGACTTAGCATACATCTCGAAGAAATGGTGGTGAATGCCGACGTTGCTTCTCTACGGAGAAAAGTTGCTCACTTGCTTGCCCCCTTTGACAAACAAAACCAAGAAGCATGACCTTGTTGACTTCGATGCGTGCTGACGTCACTGTTGGTGAACTGCTTGGCTCGATGAAGAGGAGCTTGCCGAGTAATGTTAGTAGAATTGAGAATTGCTAGGCCTATCGGCTCATTACTGACGAACATGTAGGCAAGTATGTAAGATACTAATGCTGAGCGCCTCGGCTTGATGAAGATTAAACCATAATGTATAAGGCTCATACATTACGCTTGGTCGAAACTGACCATACTTTGACTGACGAAGACAACTGGTGGCAGCGCCTAACGGAGCTCGACTACTTGACGAAGACTGGAGGCAGCGCTGAAGTAAACATCGAAGACTGCAGGCAACGCACTTCGCGTTGAAGTGAAGATCAAAGACTGCAGGCAGCGCTTCGCGCTGAAGTGAACTAACGACTGGTCGGGCAGCCGGATTTTATACTGTGTGCGGAGCGTAGCGGGGGGCGAGAGGGGTTACGCTTACCAACCTGACGGCTATACACCTCTCTAAGCTAAGGCCAGTCGATATCTCGAAGTGACGACCTTCCATGACGTCACAGACTCCCGGGGGCAATTTAAAATAAAAGGCTTCAGACTTTTATTTTGCATTAATAATCATACTTAAACTATATCTTTTGGCTTGTAGACCTTTCCAGCACACCGCCAGACATTTAAGTTTACAATAAACACACTAAAATACACCTTACTTCCTAACACATACATACAATATAGCTTGAAGTTATGGTTTGAGTTGGCTTACATGTGCCCTTACTTCCTTGTTTGTGTGCACATTCTTTACTATAACAGATACATCAGACACGAATTTGTGCACCTTATAAGGTCCTACATACCTTGGAGCAAGTTTCGCTGAGTATTTATCCGCAGCTTTACTCTTTGGATAATTTCTCACGTAAACAATATCTCCTATATTAAATTTATGAGGTTGTCTCCCTTTATCATAGTTACGACGTGTCCTCAGCTGAGAACGTATTAAATTTCGCCTCACTCGGTTCCATACATCTCTAATATGTGTTTTGTCTACCTGCTCTGGAATTATATAGCGGACATTCCACATGTTCGCTAGCGGAGAATTTGGTGGAAAGGAAAACATCAAATTAAATGGACATTGCCCATGAGATTCATGCTTAGCACAATTTAACGCGAATGCTAGCCAATATAATGTTTCGTCCCACTTGGTATGATTCTGAAAATGATATGCTATTAAGGCGTTTTTCAAATTTCTATTCACCCGTTCACTTAATGAGGGTCTAGGATCATACGGAATAGTTGTAATGTGCTTGACTCCCGAACTAAAACAAAATGTTTTAAATAAATTGGACTGAAAATACGACGCATTGTCACTAACAACTATCTCGGGCACCCCAAAACAAGAAATAATAGTCTTCAGACCTTCAACCGCGCTAGCTGCGTTGACGTCCCGTGTGGGCAACAACCACACATACTTTGTAAAGGCGTCAACTACCACCAGCACAAACCTATTTCCCTATTTACTCCTGGGTAGCGCCCCAATGTAGTCCACAAATAATTTTTGCATTGGTCTCTCTGCAATTGTGGAAGTCAAAAATCCCAAGTGAGTGCTCTGTGCAGGTTTCGACATTTTGCACAGATGACACGCCTTAACCTGTAAACGAATCTCGTCGTCCATTCCCTTCCAAATAAACTGGTCCCTTATTTTATTCCTGGTTTTAAATATCCCTAAATGTCCTCCACATGGACTATTGTGAAAATATTGAAACAATAGTTTCTTCAATTGCTCGGGTACCACAATTTTATTTTTCCCTGTTCTATCTTTACAACAAAGAACGCCTCTTGATAAGAGATATGGTTGACATTCTTTACCTTGCCGCAACGTTGATATTATGGAAGCTAGATTCTCATCTTTCATCTGATGGTCTTTGAGATCTTCATAAGCGAAAGGAAAATCGCCTAACACTGTCAATACTGGAGCATGAGGAGTATTCGAGTCAACTTGCTCGTTCTTTTCCTCTCCGTACATTCGAGAAAGAGCATCTGCTACACAATTAAATCTTCCCCTTATATGGTGAACCTTAAACTTGAATGCAGAAATTCGCAGAGCCCATCTAACAATTCGACCACTTTTCCTGGGTCTGGCCAAAACCCAAGAAAGAGCCTGGTTGTCAGTCTCTAGTAGGAATTCAACATGTTCTAGGTAAAACCTAAATTTTTCCACCCCGTACAACACAGCTAAAGCTTCCAATTCGTACATAGAATATTTTCTCTCCTGTTCATTAAGGATACGAGACGCGTAAGAAACAACACGTCTACCTTCAGGGTGTTCCTGAAGTAAAACGGCAGCAACCGCAGAACCACAAGCGTCGGTTTGCAAAATGAATGCCAAAGAGAAATCAGGTACCGCCAACACTGGAGGAGAAATTAAAGCTTCTTTAAGCCTAAGGAATGCCTGATTCTGTTCCTCATTCCATTTAAACTTTACCCCTTTCTTTCGTAAAATGTTTAAATGACATGCTTGCTCGGCATAGTCGGGAATAAACTTCGCGAAATAGTTGACCATTCCGAGAAATCGCGATATCTGCTTAGCAGTTTTGGGCACTGGATACTCCCTGATCTTATTAGTCCTTTGAGGATCGATGGTTACATTGTTACCAGAAATAATATGACCTAAGAAAGTTAATTTTTGAGTAGCAAACTTAACTTTATTTGGATTAACTGTCAAACCCGCCTTACGAAGTCGAGAAAATACTTCATGGAGATGTCTTACATGGTCATCAAAAGTTGTGGAATAAATGCACAAGTCATCTAAATAATGATATAAATAATTAAATTTTATGTCACCAAAAACTCTGTCTAATAATTGTGACAGGACTTGGGCACCCACTGCTAAACCAAACGGTAAACGATTGAATTCATACAGATTATAATCCGTGGTGAAGGCCGTTAACCTTTTCGATTGTTCTTCCAACGGAATTTGATAATACGCCTGATTTAAATCGATGCTCGTGAAATATTTTGCCTTAGCAAACCAGTGGTAATTTAGATGGACATGTGGTAGAGGAACTTGATCAATTTTAATTTTGCTATTTAACACTCTGTAATCTACTACCATTCTAGCATCATCATCAGCCTTGGGGACAAGGAAAACCGGACTTGAATAATTCGAATTCGACATCCTAATGATTCCTTGCTCTAACATAGTCTTTACCTTTTCCCTCAATATATGTAGTCTCTGAGGTGGTAAGCGATATGGAGGTAGTCGAACCGGTTGCTTGTCATGCAACTCTATCTTGTATGTTACTAAGTTCGTGCAACCTAGTTGGTTCGTGAGTACATCTGGAAACTCAAGTAATAAATTCTGTATCACTTGTCTTTGTTCGTGGTCTAAATGGTCTAAACTAAATTCAGAAACAGGTTGTTGTTCCATAGTATTATCTACACTAGCACATGACGTCATCCCGGGAATATTGCTCAAAGCCTTAAATGGTATTTTTACTGAAGGACAAAATTTGAAATATAAGTTTCTACTTGAACTATCCAATATCAAACCACTATGAGCAATGAAGTTATTTCCCAAGATAATCGGTACAGGTAATTTCTGAACCACACAAAATTGCATTTTCCAGCGAAATTTTGCTATACTCGGAGATAATAATACTTCCCCCAAAACTTGAATTGGTTCTAAATTTGCTGAAATGATCTTAACAGTACTTGTGTTTAAATTACGACGCAACTTACTAAACCATCTGTGATCAATTAAGGAAACTACGCTACCTGTGTCGATCAATCCTAAAACCGGAATTTTATCTGCTTCAACACTAACATACGGCATCGGAAAACCTACTATAGCTTGAATATTTTTCTCCACAGGGATACTATCCACATAGACTGGCATAACCAAATGTCCGCTATCTTTCTTTTTGGTTGAGAACCTTGAATTGGAATATGTACATCCTTTGTTTTCCGGGCAATTGTATTTGACATGACCTGTCTGTTTACAGGTCCAACACACCGTAATTCTTTCTGAACCCGATTTGACTTTTTCTTCTTTCCTTTCAGAACTGCTATGTTCCGTGGGCAAATGTCGGAATCTAATGACTAAGTCATCCAGTTGTTGATATGACTGTAAATTTTGACCTAAAGCTAATGCACGTATTTCCGTATGTCGGGAATTGGAAATTATGTTCTGCACAATTTCTTGTTCTGTGTAATTTACACATAATGCCTTCACGATCAACTTTATGTTCTCCACAAATTCAGAAAAGTTTTCCGTTTCAATCTGTGTGCGAAAGTAATGTAAATTAAGTAACTGATTATAATTCAATGGAGACAAAAGAACTCTAATTATTTCTTTCTGAAATTGCAATATACTATTCCCATTTGTAATTGATCTCAACAAAGTATCTAGAACTGGGTTTTCTACATGCACATGAAAAAATTGCAAAATAATTTGATCACTCAACGAGTATACTTTCGCTTGATACTGGCATCTAATTAAAGCAACAAGAAATTCCAAAATCTCTTCTGGAGTATTCGCTTGAATTGGCTTAATATCACCTAAAATTCTCTGGCATGGATGCGGTAATTTTAGTTTAGCTAACGTGACTTTCGTTGCATTATCTTCCTTCCCCATTTGACTTCCTAAGTTTTCCTGAATAAATGGCGTTACACCATTTGCTTCCATGGGCTCACTAGTTTGTTTACCGTATTTTAATTCTGAGAGCTTATCTCCTAACTTCAACCAAAATTCCGAAATATTCCTAGTTTGAGATTTCAACCTTTCTGTAGCTAACCTTTGCAAACGGTTTGTTCTATATTGCCAATACTTGACACGACCTTTAATCCTACGCAATTGTGACTGTGTACATCCTACCTTTACATATTCGTCTACTAGATCACCAAGTGATTCAGACGCACGCTCACAATACTGAAATTCTATGGTTTCATTACACGGTAAACTTGCACCAATGGTATGTGGATCCTGTGTTAACTGAACTCGCAGTAACTGTTGTAAATCAGTGACAGAATTCTTAGTATCACACTCAACCTTAATGTTACACAACTCATTTTCAAGTTCACTTCTATTCAAAACTTCGGGTTGAAAAGGTAGTTCCATGTTTATAAAATACACAACCTATAGTGAGGCAAACAATTCATAAATCAAAACATTAAATACATTCAAGGATGCATTAGTATACCTTTCAATTTGTGTCGAAGTTATTTTCAACTGTAAAGTTATCAACCAGTAATCACAAAAATTACAAATAACCAAGAGAATTAAATGTAACCATGAAATTACAAAGAACCGCGATGTCTGTTACCACTACTATTTAACCACGGCATGTAACCACGACATGTAACCATTGCATTGAACCACGCATGTAACCATTGCATTGAACCACGCATGTAACCATTGCATTGAACCACGCATGTAACTATTGCATGTAACCACGCTCTGCTACCACTGCTGTCGCACGCCACTCTCTCCTTGTTTAACTATCTGCTACCATTACTTAACTTGACATTTGCTAAACCTAGCCCCATGCTTTTTCTGCTACCCCACTTGACTTGGCTTAGCGAGAGTGAGTGGACATCTATTTGCGGAATCGTGTTGGGAATGGATCGGTGGGGTATATTGTGGTTACATATAATACCAAATGGCTTTTCCTTGAATATATTTTGGAAACATAAATAAATACAAGACTTAACACTGACGGTGTTAAGTAACAAAATATACATAAGAACATTGAAAGTATGGTGAATGATAATATATATTACGAAAATGTAGTAAAAATAAACAGTTACATAAAATAGACATGAATGTAAACTATTCTTTGCACTAAGTAATAATTCCTTCCTGACTATTTGGCTTCCTGAGCAACACTGGTAGACTGGGCCTGACTCACCAATATAACTTGGCACACAAAAGTCATCCCTTTTAACCACACTCAGTTGCTTATGTTAGTCGGAATTACAACTATTGCCGTTTAGGCTACATTAACCGTGATACAAAGATCACCTACCCTGCTTTAGCATAAAAGCCCTAAAGCACTAAACACATACATCTAAATGAAATACAGAACTGTTTGTCTCACCCAAATGTCTGGTGTGTTTTTGGAACAGGTCCTTATCCAATTATGTTGAAATGAACATGCACATGGACTGTAGCACATTCCTGCATATCAACCATGAAGAATAAACGCGTCGTTCCTGCTTAATTCCGCGTATGCCCAGTGTATGCCTGACTTAGCATACATCTCGAAGAAATGGTGGTGAATGCCGACGTTGCTTCTCTACGGAGAAAAGTTGCTCACTTGCTTGCCCCCTTTGACAAGCAAAACCAAGAAGCATGACCTTGTTGACTTCGATGCGTGCTGACGTCACTGTTGGTGAACTGCTTGGCTCGATGAAGAGGAGCTTGCCGAGTAATGTTAGTAGAATTGAGAATTGCTAAGCCTATCGGCTCATTACTGACGAACATGTAGGCAAGTATGTAAGATACTAATGCTGAGCGCCTCGGCTTGATGAAGATTAAACCATAATGTATAAGGCTCATACATTACGCTTGGTCGAAACTGACCATACTTTGACTGACGAAGACAACTGGTGGCAGCGCCTAACGGAGCTCGACTACTTGACGAAGACTGGAGGCAGCGCTGAAGTAAACATCGAAGACTGCAGGCAACGCACTTCGCGTTGAAGTGAAGATCAAAGACTGCAGGCAGCGCTTCGCGCTGAAGTGAACTAACGACTGGTCGGGCAGCCGGATTTTATACTGTGTGCGGAGCGTAGCGGGGGGCGAGAGGGGTTACGCTTACCAACCTGACGGCTATACACCTCTCTAAGCTAAGGCCAGTCGATATCTCGAAGTGACGACCTTCCATGACGTCACAACTGTTAGTATTAAAATTGCTTTTCTTTTCAGCATAAATTATTTTTTGTGAGCCAGTGAATAAGGCAATGGTCAAAATAATGCAAATTTGAATCTTAAGACAACACGTTTGAGATTATGTATGAAATTTACATAGAAATCAGGGCAAAACTGAAATACAAGGAATAAATTTCATACAAAATGCAAAATTGAGAAAAAAAAGCGTCAGTATGGTTAAAATGAAGT
Organism: Tenodera sinensis; assembly: GCA_030765045.1. Taxonomy (NCBI): domain Eukaryota; kingdom Metazoa; phylum Arthropoda; class Insecta; order Mantodea; family Mantidae; genus Tenodera; species Tenodera sinensis. Next base: position 206,162,410 of record CM060962.1, on the reverse strand, counting down.
GCAAGGGTGACTTAAACATATCGCTAGTCTTTTAAAAATGTCGGTTTAGGAAAAATGTTTGACTAATATGATTCACAGAATACTTATATGACATAGTTAAGAAACCCGATGTTATTTTCACTTAAAAATGTTGTCCCAGGATTGCTAACATACACCACTGCTTGGTGGAACAACAAAGGCACAATGCTCGACACACCCAAGCAGTGGGAACGGCATATATGGAACTCTGGGCATAACACCTCTACTACCAATCTTATATGAGAGAGATAACGTAAATATATCAGTTCATACCGATAACATTTTCGAGAATATCTATTACTGCAATCTCTTCTACTTGAAATAGATAAATTTCTATCCGGATTACAAAAGTTGTTTGCTAAAGTGAAATGTACAAAATCTGATTTTAAACGTTTCACAATATCCTTCCTAAAAACGAAGAATACAACTTTGAAAAGCTTCGGGGGAGTAAGGGAATTATTTCCTTATGCCTTAAGATACCTTTTGATAAAAGGCCTTATGGTAGAAAGCTTAAGCCTTAGTGTTCAGTTTGGTGGAAGCATTAGAGAGAAATCCAATTTCACGCATGCAGGAATTTCCCAGAGGAAGCAACGCCTGAAGAGCCTTCATTGGTAATACACGTTTTCTTCCCTTGATGTGCAGCGATTTGCCTTTAAAATTTCGACTTTAACAATGAAACAAACATTTATCACGTATACTGATATTGAAAATGTAACTATTTTCATATTCGCTAACGAAAAGGGAACGCAATGCAATATTCTATTTGCTTTTCATTATTTTCCTGTTAGTTGGGCTAACCTCGTATTAAGAGACCACACATTTTAAGAACTAATGTATCGTGAATATTGTTACAAAGGCGTTGGGAAGTGATATTCCTCAGTCCTTGATTGAGAAAATGCCGCGAAAGATTAAGATAGTAGCAGTTACAAAAGGAATCTAATTGAAAGCCTATTACCAACGCTAAAACAATGGTACTTTGTCTTTATAAGCTTAAATTCCAAGTATTTATATATAATCGGTGCACCCATACCGACAAGGATAGCCGAGGCCGTTAAGACATGGACTGGTAAACGGGAGATGTACGGTTCAAATCTCGCTAGGGCCGTCCTCCATAACTTAGGTTTTTCCACATTTTACTCAGTTTTCATAACTGGCAAATGCCGGGGAAGTGCCCTAAACCTAGGCCCAGAACGTGTACTTCCTAAATTTCCTTTTCCAATCAGTGTCCACCGCATGCGGTGCCGTATGTAGTACGAACGGGCATTAAAAGCTACTCAGTATATAGCATCCATAGCCCATCACCCTTGCTTCTCTTACCAAAACAAAAGCCACAGGTATAGCAGTCATTTTATAAACTTTAAATTAATCTTCTTATCTGGATTCGTTAATTAAAGCTCTCTTTATTATACATCATACTATAAGCTCCCAAGTTAATTTCTAACATTTAAGAGTTAATCAAGGGCTAAATTGAAATTCAAATAATAGAAATTAAATACTTCCTCCATTATTTTATTTCCTCCTATAGTGCTGCTTCATATTTGTTGTTTTCCTTTGTTTTCCGCAGCAGATGTATTAACATTGTGTGTTTTGCAAATTTGTTTGCATTTTACTGCTCTGTATTTTTTTTTTTTTTTTTTTTTCGTTTACAAGCCATTACATTTTTGTCATGCATTGTCATTATTTTCTTAGGTCAATTATTATGCTTTAAAACTATTAGACAAAAGCTTTACCTCTGTCTGAAAATTAAATTCATGAATTTAAAATGGTCTTTATTGTCATCAAAAACTCATTCTTGGTTTTATTGTACATACTCCGTATGATTTCCATCAGATGTAGCGGAAAACTTTGTCTTTTTTAATGATTAAAATTAAACAACTTCCCTTCAGCTTTGTCAAAAGGTTGCCACTAGAAGAATACGTATATTTTACCTATGCTCTGGTGACTCCAATGAACAAATCATCAGTTGAAACATGCTCCTGCCTTCACAAATCATATGCACACTGATGCGAAGAGAGCATTGTTGTAATTACGACTCCGTGTGCGAATATGCCCAATAACTTCAAATTGCATAGAGGAAAGAAATGTACTTTTTATAATCTCATATCTTGTGGACAAATGCCCTTCTGATTAAGAGAATGGTTCTTAGCAAAGAGTAATAACAAAAAGAATGTTCAAAGACAGGTTTGCAATGATTTACATAAAACAATGGATAAACAAAATTATATGTTTTATATAAATGTTATGAAATAGTAAACATTGCCTTTTTCTGTGGGAAAGTGTGGCTGAAGCAATCCCAAAGTTTATTTCTAGGTCTTTCCTGTCTCCACGAGAAAGCTTTCCTCATAAGATTTATTTAGAGGCAGCAGAATATTTTTCCAGTGTTCCTTTGATGCATAAAAATGGAATGGTTCATCCTTTGTCAAAGCGTTTGAAATCATGCGATGGCAGAGAGCATGTACAATCTACTCTCTTTGTGAGGGCATTTTCTTCCAAGAATAGCTGTGATACCTACGTAATGTTAAAACCGTGAGAGCTCTACATGGCCTTTTCCCCTATTCTCTTTCTGCTGTATATCTTCTTTGGCCGTACGGATATTCCTTTAAGCACTAAAAATTGTGAGAGCTTCTCCAAATGATCGCTAATTTGGGAGTTTACTATCAGCAAAGCATGAAATCTTACAAAGCAACATAAAAACTGAATGACGACTGATGGAATATTTTTTGAGGTGGGGAGGTTCATTTCTACGGCTTATGCCTTAAGATACCTTTTGATAAAAGGCCTTATGGTAGAAAGCTTAAGCCTCGGTGTCATCTTTTTACTCTTTGAAGTTTAACTTAATATAGGTTTTTGTGTTTTAAACTTATTTTCACATGCACATTTACTGTCGCATTCACACTTCCAGACTAAGGTAGGGAATGATCCTAATTAAAGAAAAATTCCGATCTTCAGCCGGAAACCGAACCCGGCACCTCCGGTAGAGAAGCCCGCTTGTTGACTACTCGATCACGGAGGCAGTCTAAATAATTGTAATCATAGCTATTAAAACGCAAAATGTGGATTTTTTTTTTTAATGGGGATTCGAAAGACTTATTTATGGCGCCCTATTGAACCAAATGTGTTTCAGCTGGTTGCGAAACGTTCAGTCTTCTATATTAGTCAAACACACCAAACACGTAAACTATTACTATTTAAGGATTTGGAATAAAGCTAAAAGTGTGGATCACGGATAAAATATAAAAATTAAATATTTCCAATTCGAGGGTAAAGAATGCTTGAAACACGACCGCAATTCGTTTTACATTTATTATAGCTTATAGTATATTTATTTATAATAGCTATAAAACTGGATAATTAGTTCATTGTTCCCAGTAATACACGCTAATCTTTATAGGATATAAAGAATTCTGACGTGTTGCATTCACATGGCATTCTCTACTCTTTTACAAACCACTCTAACAAAAGTTTATTCTTTTACCTTATTGTTAATCGAGATAAGCTTTCAATAGATTGGTTGCAGATACAACGATACAGTAGGCTAAAGCAAGCGTCAGATTTTTAAAAAGCGTATCACTATGCGATGACCTTGAAGTTTCATGTTTCTTGCATGACCATGAGAAAAATAAAACTACTTCCAATTTTTTGATTTTCTCCTTGATAAAAGTATAACTATTTGGACATTACAATCAGTAATATAGAATATCTCGGAAACGGTTGACACTTCAAAAATGTACTTGACATAAATTGTGCTCCTTAATCACACACTACGTTTCTGTTTGTGATAAGATTTTGTCTATCTCTTACGGTTTACAGATTTTAGAAATTTCATTCAGAAGTTAGAGGACTTTAAGGTCTATTTCCTGAAAATTTAGTATATGAATTTTATTTGTAATGAAAATATCTTAATAAAAATCACCAGAACCATTTTGAGAAAATCAATATGGCGAAGTAATTTTACACGTAAATGGTACTTTGAATTGTGAGGATTTCTTGCAAATCTTCCTGTTACAACTTTGGAAGATACTGAACATAAATAAGTACTAAGTTTGGTGTTTATCGGACTGATATTTCAGTTATACTGTTCAAACACATGCACGCGCATGTTCATTCTGAAAAATGCATATGGGGGGGGGGGGGGGGGCAGTGGCGGCTCGCAGTCAAAATTTTAAGGTAGGCAAGGTGTAACAGCAACAACGACGACGACAACGACAACAACAACAACGACGACAACAACAACAACAATAATAATAATAGTAATAATAATAATAATAATAATAATAATAATAATAATAATAATAATAATAATAATAATAATAATAATAATAATAATAATAATAATAATAATAATAATAATAATAATAATAATAATAATAATAATAATAATAATAATAATAATAATAATAATAATAATAATAATAATAATAATAATAATAATAATAATAGTCGTAGTCGTCGTCGTAGTCGTCGTAGTGCAGTAGAACCCCGTTTATCCGAAATAAAAGGGGCGAAGTCATTGCTAATAACGCAAACAATAGATATATGGTTTGGTTGTTTAATAAGTGCAGAGTGAATGAGTGTCACTTACGGACGAATTACCGCCAAAACTAAAATTAATGACGAAATTGAAAAATTGTCTGACTGTAACATTGTGTTAAATAGCTGAAATACTCCTCTTTTCATTGCCAGTGCGCCGCGAAAGCAGACTTTGTAATAGTTCACTAATTAAGTCGGTCATACTGGTATTACAACACACTGGTATTACACAGAGTGATAACGACACGATTCGGGTCTCTTGAGATCTTCGCTCGTAAAGCCTCGGAAAAAGTCGCATAAATTCGGATTTGGGCAGGCAAGTGTTCCGAGTGCTGGCAGACGCGTCTACGCATGCTCGGAGTGCATATACAGACGGAACATTTCCTTATCCATGTTCAAGGGCCTCGTACTGAGGAAATGGGGCCGGGCAGGCAGAGGTCAAGCTAGCTGGCTCTCCACTACCCAGGTTCCATGCGTATCATTTCTGCCGCGCGTTTCAAACACGCAGCGCAGTTTTGATGAATCGGAATTGAGATTCAAGGATTTGACCATGCTTTTCTGTACTGCAATTTAGGGAAAATGTTCAAATGATAAAATGCAGAATCATAGTTAAACATTATTTGTTGATGTATTACGTTAGGGCAGGCAATGCCTACCCTGCCTACCCTGAGGAGCCGCGCCTGGGGGGGGGGGGGGGGGGAGGTTCAGGGGATCTCAAAGCATGTACTGTGGTGAAATTTCGGTACCGAATTTTGGGGTGGAGTACAGTACTTTATCTACTCACTGCAAGTGCGTAGTAGAACAAGTAAAAACAGCTAAAAAAATTCACATTTTTTAAACCAAAATTACACTCAGTATTTTACGTCCCTGTGCTCTTCGACTTTACATAAAAGTAAGCTGGTATGTCTTCACTTTCAACACATCCCGCCTCTGTAGTGTGGTGTTAGCGTGTCTGCCTCACATCAAAAAGGTCCCGAGTTCGAATCTCGCTTAGAGTGAGTTATCCGGGTAAGTTTTTTCCCCTTTTTTTCTTTTTTTTTTCTTTTCTCTCTCTCTCTCTCTCTCTCTCTCTCTCTCTCTCTCCCTCTCGCCTTTCCCTTATTGTGAGTTTATCTTTTTTCTTCTTTTAAGTGGAGGAAAAATCCATTTATGGACTTCCTCTGAGTTGGAGGGCACAATGGGGAGTGTTGGCTTAGCCCCTATGGCACTAATCGACTAAAACCCTGCTTGGGATAGGGATGGTGTGAGTTGAAGGAATGTAGTGTGGTCCCGCAATATGCACCCGCCTTAGTACGCGTATCGCTAATGGCTGCCGGCCAATGGACGGGAGCAAGTCATATGATAGGTGATTAGTGTCGACATTAGGTAGCGATAAGTTTAAGGAAATTGTGGTTGATCCTGCAGTGTCTTCATCCTTGCCTTGATGTCTGCGTAGCTTGATGATGGTGTTGCTGCTGGCTTCTTTGATGGTCTTGTTGCCTGGTATATGACGGCTCTGAACTGGGAGCAGCTAGCTTTTAGGACACTCAGAGCGACGTTGATGGTGTCGGTGATGTTTCTGTTATCCTGATGATGAAGTATAGTAATGATATGAAGTTCGTGCAAGCGGTCCTCCGGAGCTGTGAGCTTGGCCGCCAGGTTCAGTAACTCCTAAAGGAGGTCCTGTACGGCCTCGCGATTTCCAGGACTAGCGCGTCTTTGGCGATGGTGTTGGCACTGGTTATGGTGGGTTCTGTTGTGGCTGTAGTGACTAGGGTTGAGGCTGCGGTGGTGGCACAGACGATCCCTTCCTGTAAGGATGCAGGGGGCAGAGAGCCTGGCAGGTGATGTGGCCGGTTTCCCCACAGCTGTCACAGTAGCGGCGGCGTCAACGGAGGTCGTGCTGCAGAGTGGCTAGACCATTTCTAGCCGAGTGGTTAGAGGATGAAGAGCTGCCGCGCAGTTGACGAGAGTGGGTAGGGGAAAGTTTTCCTGGGCATGACCATGGCACAAAGCACGTGGAGACTAGGTAGAAATTGTGGAAAGGAAATGAAGGTGATAACGTATTATTGCTGTCAAGTTTTTCTTTCTGCGCAGCTGATTACCTGGGTGAAATTAGATTTGGTTTTGTCCGGTTTCCGCAATGATTGCCTGAGTTGCCGGTGTCGTTACAGAAAAGTGTTACCATGAAAAGCTGCTACTTCCCAAGAGTGTGGATAAGCAGGAGTCGTTGGCTGTCCGTTCTCCTGTAGGTGGTGTGTTGCTGTAGATGTCGGAAATATGTCTATGATGTCTGAATTCAGTCTATCACTTTGCCGGGCCACCTCTGAGATGTCCATTGGAGCCGGCGGTGGAGTAGTGTGCTGGAGCTCATCAAAGCGCGTCACCAGGTTTTGAATTGTTGAAACTGCGGAGTCGAGCTCCTGCTTTATGGCTGTGGCATGGCTTCATTACGAAAATGAGGAGGCGGCTATGATGGCATGAAAGTCCTGCACTTGTGCTTCGATGAAATTCAGCCTGGTGATTTATCCTTTGGCTTGTTGAGCGTCGGGTATGGTGGCGGTGATAGAGACGACAGTGTCCTCAATGGTGGCAGGCGGGAGCTGATGTTCAGGATCTCTGTATGGAGGTAACATGTGTAACAGTCATTACAAACAACTTTTAGATTTGAATCGGACTTTCTGTAGTCTTTGTTCCCAGATAGTAAGTTTTCAGAAGTGTTATCGGCATTCTAGAGTACACTTACGTAAAGGTTAAAAATTACCACAAAGATTGCATAAAGGAAGAAACCTTATCATACTGAAAGGAAAAGAATCTATACGGTGTAAGACAATGCATTAATGATCCTGTGAGTTAATTGAGCATTTTCAGTTGTTCATCATTTGAGCAAATATTTTAAACCAGTTCATGCAACTACTATATTCATCATCCGACGTATTGGTTCGGAATGTCCAAATCTGAGATCAAGGCACAATGTTTAATCATACAAACTATGCTAATTGCACATCCTCAAGTAAGAACTGCAAGAGAAAGGAAATGTTGGCTTAGGGTTGTTATAATAATTATATTACTGTATATTATAGTGTAGATATTAGTGGCAGTTCACTAATCTGAATTCATCTAAAAACACTTGTGTGGTAATTCACCTAATTCGTGTTCTTTTTAACAAATTAATATGACTTTGCGATTTATTTGCCCAAGTAGTGTAATTTTTGCATGTGTAACAGTCACAGATGTCTTAAGGAACAACAACAAAATATTTCAATAGGAAAGTTTCAATTTGTAAAACAGCTAATACATTTGAATAACATTAAGAATATTGTGTTTATATAGAATGTAAATTCAAGCTATTTTTACCATCATAAGCTCCAATTCATTTTATCTCAATATTCCACCCCAGAATTTCAATCGGTGGTTACAACGCTTTAGAACAAGTTTATTTGTTTATATAAACATGTGATTTTGTATGCATGTGCAGTTAGCTTCCTTACTTAATTCTGACCTGATCTAACCGTATTTTCACCCTTGCGATTGTTCTTTTGTGGACAAGTGAACACGATTTCACCAATTGTCAGTTTTCAGTGACATCTAAAACTTATAATCACATTGAGAATTTACAACGACCGGGAATTTATATTGAAATTCATAAAATATTGCTCATATATCAAACTAGCATGTTATAGCATTTGAGTAAAATGAAGTTATGGTACATTTGTCTTTAAACATGAGAACTACAAAGGATCAGAACTTCAAATGGGTAGTGAAATGAATTTTATGAAGTATAAGAGCTGAATTATAGGGTTTTTTTGTGGTTACTTCACAATCCACAGAAGTGGAAATTTCATTTTAAAAATATGTCTTTAGTTGGATATTTCCGTTTGTAAAGTTCTTGACTAATTCGTCATCTTTTGGAACTTTTCTTAAGGTCTTCATTTAATTACAGGCTGATTACTGCACCAAAGGCGACGAAGATAATCGCTGTTCCCATACACAAGCAGAGAGAAAATGGCTGTCAAGTCCGATACAAATGAAATGAAGGTAGAAGTGGAAGCAGCAACACAACATATAGAGTGCAAGCTGTACAAGAGGCGATGGCTAATACTCGCCATCTTCGTCCTGTACTCCATGTCTAACTCCATGCAGTGGATCCAGTTTGCTATCATCGGGGATGTCGTATCCCATTATTACCACAACGTGGACGCACACTTCATCAACTGGACTTCCATGGTCTACATGATCACGTATATACCGCTCATCTTTCCGGCCTCGTTCTTCTTGGACAAGAAGGTAAGCTAACCCATAGCATTCAACACGTGTCCAATATTTGGAATGCTGCAAACTGCAAAATGTTCAATAGAGCAAACATGGAATATATCATAACTCTTGGTGCGAATGGATTTGTAAAAATACGTTTCATAAAAACAAAGAATATTATTGGTATTCACATGCTCTCCGTTGTGGCGTGTGTGTGTGTTTGTTTGTGTGTGTGTGTGTGTGTGTGTGTGTGTGTGTGTGTGTGTGTGTGTGTGTGCGCGCGCGCGTGAGCCAGAGCTAAATCAGTCCATGAGAGTTGCCAATTATAATCAAATTAAGAATCTGCTGCTGCTTTCAGAGGGTAAATAAACATGAATATTGGCATGTAATAATGCAATTAAAATTTTTGGCGTGAGAAAATCAGGTATTAGAAAGACAGAAGAAAATACGAGTACAACGAAAGGCGTAGGTCTGTCATTCTGGTACTAAAATTACAGAACAAAAATGCAACGAAAGGCACAACTCTACCATTCAGGTGATAAAATTAGAGCAAAACTACAACGAAAGCCGTAACACTTCCATTTATGTTCTACAGTAAATACGTTGGAGCATGAGTCTGCAATGGGAAATTTTCAGAGAACAAGCGAGACAAATAATTAATTTAAAAACAAAACCAGCAGAAGATTATAAGGATGCTGGCTATGGATATGGGAAGCACTGAATCAATCTTATGATCTCAGATATGTAGAAAAGTTATATAATCATTTTAAACTTTTTTTCGAAATTTACGGTTTTTTTCAATAATGTGCCAAAAATTATTAGCAGTAAGAGTATAAGCACTGAGCGTCACAAATTACTTCTAGACACATGGCAGGCGGAGAGCGAAGAGAGAGAGCGAGCGAGAGAGAGAGAGAGAGAGAGAGTCGTCAAAAAACTCCTCTATACAGGATGGAAGTGAAATGATTCCTTTGGCGTATTTCAATAGATTCAACGGTTTCTGTGTAAATTAAATTTTAAAAAACTCACAATTTATAGCAACAAAAAGGCAAAAAATTGTGGGATCTTTTAAATTTAATTTACATAAAAACCGCTGGATCTATTGAAATACGCCAAAGGAAAAAGTTGTCATTTATTCAATTTTCTATGAATATAACCATAAAACAAGAGCCTTCAATCAATAATAATTCAGCCAGGTGATGATAAATTTTTTTGATAAAAATATTTTTTCTAGAAAACTATAAACTTTTCAACATTTTGGTGCCAGACTTTCTTGTTATTTACAACATGAGAAATTCGCTGTTAAAGTCTGGCGGATCATTTCACTTCCACTCTGTATACAGATGGAAGTTGCCAGTGCCTTGTTCAGCATTGACGCAAGCATGAGTAGCGTATTTCCAAATGATCCAGAACATTCGACAGACGTTCTCTTTGAATCACAATATAGACCCCTGCTGACATACGTATCGAGAAATGACTGGCTAGAATTTCGAAAGTCAATGTCATTGTTTCTCCTAAACATTTTTTTCCTAAAATCCGAGTCTTATAAAGTTATATCCCTCACAATCCCATAAATTAATAACCTCACATGCCTTCCAGCAGACTGTAGGTAAAATTTTTCCAACCCCAGGAGAGTGGAAATGCAGAAAAATTCCCATCTTTTAGATGCTGCTTAATTCACACGCGTGTTATAATCTTAGGAACCTTTACAGAGATTGCCCATTCCATCAATTTGTTCTACTTTATTTTCATCGCCAAAATGTTTGTAATTTCTACCTTGGCCACTATTGGGGCTTCTAACGCTGCAAACGCATGTTGTTTTACCCAATGCCCTAATCTGAGTTAAACATTCTGGTTATATTACGATGATTATTTTTTCTTTTCAAAGCTACAACAGGAAAATTTGTCACAAAAGGTGTTATGAAGCTTCCTCGGGGCAGACGCTCTGCTCAAGCCTTAGCAGCGAGACGGCAGCATCATTCGTGACACGGTATGAAATATCAATAATGTAAACAGTGCGTGTGTCCCAGGGGGAATAGTGTCTTCTTTTCAAAGTGAAGATTAAAATGGTACTCTTCCTGACAGCAATATGGTGTTACTATTAATCCCGCAAACCCCACAGCTCCCAAATAACCCCAATGCTCGCTACCTCATCCATATAATCAAGCTAGCAGAAATTAAGTAAGCTAATGTTAACAGTGTGAATGTTTACATTCGCCAACGAATACGAAAACAACTTCAAATAATACATAACAATAATATCAGGTTAGACATATGATTACACACCATAGAAATTTAGCCGTCTGAAGCAAAGTCGTGGTTCTGCACCTTTTTTACTTTCTCAAAAACTATTTATAGCAAGTGGACAGACTATTGCATTCCACCCAAAAGGTTAACATCAAGATTTCCCCATAAATTTATGTATTGTACCCTCCTTAAAAGGAAAAAAACTGCATTTATAAAAAGATCCGCGCAGTGTACGAGTATCTGTCTTGTATGTTTGCTATGAATATCATAACTACAAAAAAATGATAACTTAGATAAATACCAAACTTTGTATATAAGTTCAGTATGTGCTAAAGATGCTATACAATCCTACTCTTAACGCGAAAAAATGTCTATTAATTTGATTTTCTCAAAAATAGGTCTAAAAATGTTGATTAAAATACCGTATGTTTAAGATACTTACGTAATAAATGTATATATTGAATTCTCTGGGAATATACTCTGAAATTCTCTTGATCAGAATAAATTTTATACATGTTTGTATAACTGGTAATCCATAAGAGATAGACAAAAGTTTACTACAAAAAATGTAGAGCTCTTTGAAATACACAACTTATTTCAAATACATTTATTTGTAGCATCAGCTCCTTGTTATAGATATGAAATCTTCAATACCTAGCCATTTAAGTACTGTTATCTTCCGGTTGTTTTTCGCAATATAATGGAAAGTGTATGGAATTTCAAAGCTTGCATTAGAGACCTACTTTATAAATATTGACTACCGCTTTAGTGTACTCTGTCCCTTTTGTGCCTACAAATAAATGTAACAATTTGTGCGAACTATTACGTCGATAACATGAATAAGATAGAAAAAAATATGATTTTATAAGAATGTATGTGGCGAGGAACTGAAGAGAAAGTAGCTAGAGAAACATCAAACCTTTTAACTGCACTTCAACTTCTAATCCATATCACGACGGTTACCTGTGATACACATGAGCCATTATTTGACAGATGACATTGGTTGCGTAGTTGTTCTCCTATACATTAATGTTAGTTACCTTTTTAAGTCATCTAGTTTTTCTCCTATTGATTAATCGGAAAGTGGACTTCAGTGATCAGGATTTGTTGTTCCATGGTTACTTACACGTAAAAATGTTACGTCGCACAGATGAGTCACTTAGTTGCCTTTTCAGCTTTCTTTCTTTACTTTGGCTAATGGTTGGGTTGTTGCCTCAACAATTGAAAGCCACTTGTAAAAAAACGTGATGTTTGTAATTAAATAAGTAATTGATATACTTATAAATTACGGAAGTGCCACTGCAAGTTATTGCAGTATTATTGGAGAGATTGAGAAAAATTTGTTTGAAGAGGCGCCACTCAATCGTCCTGACACTTATAGTTAACTCAGCATGTAAACTCCTCTTCTTCTCGTTCAATTGCTAAGTCGTTATTACTTGTTCAGTAGCTTTGCCGGGCCAGAGACTGCTAGAAAGGGCGTGGAATCACTTACAAATGGTTTTTAAGCTACTAATTAGAACAAGTTTGAGTAGGGAGTAATTATGTTACTTTATTGTATACGAGGCACAAAGGAATTTAAAACATTACAATTACAACACACGCATAATTTGACGAAGATTGCAGTTTATAGCTTTACCGAGATTTTTAATTTATGTATGAGTCGCCGCGCATAAGCCAAAAGTTTAAGTCACTAGGATGAGAGCCGAAATGATCTTGAGGTTAATTTAGCCTACTCTATGATGAGCCGAAATAATTTCTTGAAGTAAAATGTTCCTATTCTACACAATGTTGCCAAATAATTCTTGATGTGAATTTAGCCTATCAATTTCTAGTGTACTTAATTCGCGCGTGTTCTAAGTAATGTCTCGGTGTAATATTTGACGACTGTTCCGTTCGTGTAGTAGTTTGCGACTTCTCTGCTCGTGTGTTGGTTGACGACTCTTCTGCTCGTGTGTTACTCTTCGACTCTCCGGTTCGTGTGTGATTCTTCGACTCCTCTGCTCGTGTGTTATTCTTCGACTCTCCTGTCCGTGTGTGTTTCTTCGACTCTCCTGTTCGTGTGTTATTCTTCGACTCCTCGTTCCATACGGGAATACGAAAGACACATTCGGTTCCCCTCCACATAAAATTTTTGAGTTTCACTCTCATTGGAGCGGGTTCTGCTGATTATTTCAAATCTGTGTATTCCTAAATTTTCTGATTGGCTCATGTCGGTGGACAAGATGAGACTTTGCCGCTGAAATGCCATGTCCTGCCCCCTTGCGGTAGAATTTCGAACAAGCTTGATAGACAGTTTTACGACTTTTACTTGACAAAGGAATAATCCTGCCTAACAATGGAGCTTACAATTTGGCTGGCGTCAGTTTGTCGCTCTTTCAAGCAGAACTAATTCGGGTCAAAGACTTCATGTAGTGTCTCTGAAGCGAAATCTTTTCAACTTTTACCCATAAACTGCATTCTACGTGCGTTATTTCTTATTATTTTAAATATATACACTAACATTTATGATGAGTTACATGTACACGTTTACACAATAATTTATATTAATCCTAACACTTGCCCTGTGAGTGGTTCTAAACTAAAAGAATGCTGGAACTTATCATGTGTTATAACGTTAATTTATTTTTATCTCGGGCACGGTATAATTACCGTCTCACCTTTCTGAAGCCTCTGCTTAGGCAACTTGTCATTAGAGCACCATAGTTGCACATTCTCCTTCCTATGCTATCTTTTTGTTTCTATTTTGCCCTGTAAGTGCAACGTTAGGTGGTGTTAATGAATTTTCAATCCAGTATTTACTCAGTAACAGAGAACCACCACGAGAAAACAACATCGACGATTGGTCGGTTCACAGGATTTGATCCCAATGCTTCTCGAATGCGAGCCATAGACACTAACTCCTTAGTCACCTTGCTCTGTGGCTCTTCTTTCTTCACAGGGGTTTGCTAAAGTTTATATTTAATAGAAAACACTATACCACGCCTAGTATATTTTAGCAGGCTAGCACATCAGAAAATAGAAGTAGCTACTGTTTGACAAAATTTTAAACTTAATTTTCCCAGTTTTACGATTTTAATTTTGTAACTTCAAAATATTCCAAATTATAAGTTTACCAGTATGTCTAAAAGTTAAATCATAGTTTTAAGAATAACCGTGGAATATATGCAAAGGTTAACAATCCCTTCATTCGTATTACACTCTTTGGATAAATTAAGCCATTATGCATGACCTTAAATGGTTTGTCCCGGGTTCGCTTTCTCAGACCACCTGTCTAAGATGACTGTATACAGTGGAAAACAAAATGTTTCACTCCTTTGCCTCTCCTTTTCATAAATCATGCAAATAGGGTTTCCGTGGACAAAGCAGTATGATAACTCAGGATTAACCAACTTTTAAAAACACAACTTCTTATCTTCATTACTTAGCAGAATGGAACTATTTGTTGGACTAAGTTTGCAATCTTGTTTCCTGTTTCCACTTAAGAGCAACAGTAAAAGTTTTCACATAGCTGCCTGGTAGTATTCTGGCGTAAACAGGACGTTTACAGCTTTTGTTTTCCTGCATTTTTTTTTTTTTTTTTTCAATTTTGCAAAGTTTGTTGCTCATTCTTGCATTCAATTACTGCCTTATTTTCCGGCTATCTCTCTTAAAAAGAAAGAAGTTTCCTGTGTTTTAGAATTACATTTTCCCTAGCGCAGTAAATGGCAACTGAAAAAAAAAAAGTTCAAAATTTGTAACTTTTATACATAAAGCAGCGTATTCCTACATTTCCAACCAGGTCTTTTCTGCTCCCCCCCCCCCCCCCCGTCTCATCTACTTATCCTCTCTGTCTTTTACTTTAGCTACAGTGTAACGTGACCATTAAATTAAAGAGGGGATGTGTTTGTCTCTGTTTCTCCAAATTAAAAAAAAAAGCTTTGAAGTCCTTCTTTTTAATCTGCTTTATATTCGTCTACTTTTTAGGTTCATTCGCCATCGCGAAGCACTTACTAGTGTCGCATTACTTATCTGTCTACTCGTCTCTATACATACACATGGCAAACTCACCTGTCGACGCACCTCATATTTGGTTAAAATCGGTAGAAAATTAAGTGTAACTACACTAGGAGTTTAAAAATGTACAATTTTTAGGCAAACCGATGCACTTATGGATTAAAATTTTATAACCAAGAATTGTAAGCACATGCCAAATATAGCTGATCTATAGAGTTGTTTAGATGAAGAAAATCCTTTAAATCTTCAATTTTTGTATAAATGAAACTGAAATTGTAAATACAAGGCAGTTTTTACTTTCTTTACTACATAGAGTAAGTCAATAATGCGACACGAAGATTTTGAAGAAAATAGCCCCACCCCAAACTACCCTTTACATGGAAAATTTTTATTTTCTTGAAAATGGTTCTAACGATTTTCATTAAAATGCCATATGTTTAAGATATTTGTGTGACAAATGAAATCTATATATTGAATTTTCTGGCTATAGCCTATGTAGTCCCGTTTACTCTGGATCATTTTTGAATAATTCGTAAACCGTATGAGATAGACAAAATCTTACTATACAAAAATGTGGGTCTTGCTAAATCAAACAATTTATCTCTGAATAAAGTATTTTGTAGAGTGAACCATTTCGGAGATGTTCCTTGTTATTTGTGTCAGTTTCGGAAAACTTGAAACTTTCGTGAAATGGAACATCATTGTTCATTTTTTTATATGTTCAGCATGCAAGGAGAACGGGATCTCAAAGCTTTAAAATATTTTACTATCGCTCAAAGTCTACTGTACCCTAATATTCCCCCTGTACCTACAAGGAAATAAGCAATAAGACAATTTGTACATATGTTTATCTCAACATACACAAAGAAGATATAGTAATAAGATTTTGTAAGAATGGTTAGTACCAGAGTAGAGAAAGTCATGTGAGTGCAACACATCAGATGTTTTAATATGCTGTCTCTGTTGGAAATATGCAATGGTTGGCTTGATTTATTGTTAGTATATTTAGGACCATCATTTTTTATTTATTTACTTTCTGACTCTCAGGCCTTTTTAACTTGGTTCCATATATACGATATTATTGAAAATAAATTCCATAACATTGAACTTTTTTAATGTTCCATTTATATGCCGCGTTTAACATCGAAGGTCATATCGGAGGCTTTTTAACCTCTTGGAACAATTGCTCAAGAGCAATGGTGTTCACTCGCTTAGCGGTGGCTTTGAACTTTGGGTTTCTGTTACAACAGAATGCTGATATGAGTCCAGTTTATCCCTCATGTTGTCACTTTAGTGAAAGGTCTATGCATATTATCCAGAAAAGCACCACCTAGAGAAAGTCTTAACGTATAGTTACATATGCCATAAGTATCACGCCCCTGCGGTATCCGAAAATGTTTCTTTGGAAGCGGAGACACTGTTTGCACTCGCAATGTTAGATGTAGCCCTACTACCACACTATTGTATGTATGTACACTATAATGTCACCTTGAAGCACCACTCAGGAACTATTGTAGTTGTAAGCTCATGTCTTGGACAAGGTTTACGAAGTGTGATTGACCAGGCTTAGCCAACCACGTAATAATCTGTGCTGTTGGAGCAAATATAGTCCAGGTCCTACAATCGTCGAGTAGCTGGGATTGCCACAACATGTGGCGTACTGGCCACAACATGGGTGCTCAAAACGCGGTGCTGCATTATTGAGGACCTTGCTATAGGTCGCGCGTTACTTCTTCACGAATGAAAATTTTATATGAAAGGTTGAATGCGAGTCTCTACTCAGCTTTTGCGGGAACGAGAGAGAGGTGGTACAGTCTGCAGTGAGATGACGCGCATGCTTCTGAGCTGAAGTAGTACAACACTACAAATCAATTTATGACACTTGCAGTAATATCAGCCACACGTATTATACACTATACCTCTATAACTGTTTCCACTTAACTTTCTTGCATTTATTCTATTCCCGACATCTCTCCCTCGTCTGAATTGCTATTTTCGTTGCATGCATACATACATCCGTACCGCACAAAACTTCTGCAGTCGACTGTATACACACACGCGACAGAGGAAAACAGAGGTGTCTGTTATCGTAGCATAAACATTTGCTGACCTGTTTATTAAGGGTAGGCTCACTCATTGGATTTCTGCTCAAGGTCATTCGTCAAGAACGAACGCGCAACCTATACAACTCTCCACATCCGTCTTGATGCGCTGAACTGCCGAGAGCACTCAGGGTTGCATGTTGCTGGGCATTCCTAAACAATATGTTCACAAGTATGGGGTTTCAAAGTACAAAGAAATGATCCCATGGGGCAAAAAAATGCGGACTACATAAATAGGCGCCTGAAAGTATCCAAGATTAGACATAACGCTAATCAGCCACTCATGCCACACAAAATAATTATCGAAATAAGACGAAGGGTTTTAACAAGCTACAAATATAATGCACGTAAACAAAAGTATGAAATTAGTTAAGCACTAACTCGTGAGGTTGCTCCTTTGTGCATCAGAAAAGGCAATGTCGAACTTTAAAATCCCAATTTGGAACCCTTAAAGGTGCAACATCCTGTGGCGAAATAGAATTCCCTTGCACAAAGGTGACATCCTGCACTTGTGCCAACACTGTATTAGCAAATAAAGCCTTAGGTTCTGCCGAAGAGTTATGGACCAGGACAAAATAATCAGTACTAGGCTTTGTAACCACTGAAGGAAAGGAAATTTCTTTTAAGCATAATACTCGATGATGGTTCAAATATTACATCATAGCTAACAGGCTGTGGAAACTCTGTAGCTTCATTGCACACCTTAAAATGTTGAATTTGCACATCTTTAACAAAGCCTTATTTACTGGTTGTGTTACCTCATCATCAGGTAAAGGATGAAACCCTATCTCTGACCATTAGTGCCATACAAATTAAATTTTTCTGAACTTGAATTGCAGTATTAGTTGCATAATCCATAATCACACTATGTGAACTCAAAAAAATCATTTCCTAGGATAAAATCATGAGCAAGATCCGTCACAACTAAAACTTCCTGAAAATGAAAAACATTATTGCAAAATTCCAACATGATATTATTATTTATTCATTCAGTTCAATACAGTGGAATACACAATTGAACCATATCATGAGTCAATACATAAGATGATATAAAAGGGTCCATGTCATGAGAAACATAAATAGAAAGGAATTTAGTAATTACATAGTATATACAATATAATTAGATAAGAAGTTAAAAGTAAAATTAGTATAATCAAAACATCATAGAAAATATCTTTAAGTTTAGGTATTCTTCAGTACTGTAAAAAGCTTTGGTTATTAAATAATTTTTATCCTATTTTTAAAGGTATTATAATTTTCATATGATTTTAGATTTTCAGGCAAAGCATTATAAAACTTTGCTCCCATATAACTAGGGACCCTCTCTGATAAATGTAATCTGGTTCTGGTGAGATTTAGTAATTGATTATTCCTGGTATTATATGTGTGAACATCTGACATGTTTTTCATTGGGAATTTAAATTGAACTAAATATAAAATGGTTCTATAGATGAACAAGCTTGGTAAGGATTTTCAGCAGAATAAAAGTGCTTTTACATGATTCGTTATACCTTAGACCACCTAAATACCTAATAGCCTTTTTTTGTAATACAAATATTCTTTGAAAATTTTGTTTAGATGTATTTCCCCATAATTCAATTCCATATGACAAAAAGGAGTGGATAAGCCCAAAGTAAATAGTTTTAGCAGTAGAAATAGGAATAGAGTTTCTTAGACATCTCAGGACATATAGCTTTTTACTAACATTAGCCACTATCTTTTCAGTTTGTGAGTTATAAGTGAGCTTATTGTCTAAAACAATCCCTAGCAACTGTGTTTCGTCCACACTTTTTACTACCTCTGTATCAATTTTTAATTGTAGTGGATGATTCATAATTTTGAATCCAAAGTTTATCATTTCGCATTTATTAGGGTTAACACTTAAATTTAAATTATGGAAGTATTGAACAATGTTACTAACTACATCGTTTAAACGGCTTTAATATGTCATTATCACTTGCAGTGATGGTTGTATCATCAGCAAACTGAATAATCTTTATCCCATCAGAAGCATAGTTATCTATGTCATGCATATATAGCACAAATAATAGGGGGCCGAGAATCGAACCCTGAGGAACTCCATGTGTTATATTTTCAGAGCTGGATATTGATACAAATGATCTATTTTTTAATTTTACAATTTGTCTCCTATTAGTCAGATATGACCTTATGATATTATAACCTAAGCCCCTGATACCAAGCATTTCTAATTTATTCATTAAGCTAGTTTTTTCAACACAGTCGAAAGCTTTAGTTATATCCAAAAGAACACTGCTTGAAAAGCAATTTGAGTCAATACACCTTACTGTCTCTTCGATGCAATTGACAATTGCAGTTATGGTACATTTATTTTTTACAAATCCATTTTGGACAGTTAGTATTAAATTATGCTTCTCTAGATACTTAATTGTTCTGTTATAGAGAATTCTTTCAAATATTTTGGAAATTGCAAGAAGGATAGATATTGGCCGATAATTGTTAATATTGGCTTTGTCTCCTTTTTTATGAATGGGTACTACTACAGCTACTTTTAAGTTATCAGGGAATATTCCAGTTGCTAAGGAGGACTTTATTATGTCAACTAATGGATCAGCAATTTCAGTACTACAAGTTTTTAGAAGTGACATTGGAATTCCATCGACACCTATACAGTTTTTAGATTTTGATTTACTAATTATATTTACAATCTCAGCCTTATGTGTAGGGTAGAGGTAGATACTTGTATCTATTTTGGAGTAATTTGAAAATTTAGTGAATTCATTTATATTTGTGTTTGCACTAATGTTACTGCCTATTGACACAAAATGCTTATTAAAAGCTTCAGCAACTTCGTCTTGCTTGGTAATAAAATCTGAGTTATTGATGCTCAGTTCAATAGGGGCATTATCAGTGGGAGTTCTAGGTTTACGGAAACCATTAATAATTTGCCAGCAACTTTTACTCATATTATCAGATTCAAGGATCTTACTACTAATGAAGTTTTGTTTAGCTTTTACTACAGTCTGATCATACAAATATTTTAATTTATTAAGTGCAATCTTATCAGATGCTGACTTACTGTGCTTAACTTTTTCAGTATCTAACTTAATTTGAATACGCAGTTTCTTTATGTCAGGAGTTATCCAGTTGAAGTTATTCATTTTTCTAATGTTTGATTTACGAGAGTGGATCAGTGGACAGCATATATTTATATAGTAGTTTAGAATATTATAAAATACACTTAATTTCTTATTTGGGTCCTGCTCACAATACACCCTGTCCCAATTTGCACCATTTAATAGGCAGCTTAGATTTGTTAAGTTTTGTTTGTTAAATGAATGAAATAGTGTCGAATGTGTGATATTTTTATGAATTATTTGAGAGTGTCTATCAGTGATTAATGAGATTTGCTGGGCTGTATGATCAGATATACAAGAGTTTATCACCCGAGCACTATACATACTTACAGGTGTATTAGTTATGATGTTATCAATTCCAGAACTGCATTTACTAGTAATTCTTGTAGGTTCATCTATTATAGGTTTGAGGTTAAATTCATTTAGAATATCCATTAGTCTAGCCTTACTGCGTGAATGTTGAAGAATATCAATATTTATATCACCCATTATTATTAATTTTTGGGTATTCTTTTTGAGACATTGATCAATTAATAAAGCTAACTTTTCCAAAAATGTATTGATATTCCCATTAGGTGGTCTATATATTCCAATAATGATTATCTGACTGCAATTTAAATTTACTCCCGCTATTTCAATATGTCCTTCGATGCTAAACTTCGCTACATTTAATACGGAGATCTTTTCACCAAGATTATTAGCAACAAAAATACCTACCCCACCCCAATTTTTTTTCGACCGACAAAAACTAGCTGCTAAGTTCATATTAAAGATTAAATTATTACAAATTTGATCATCCTTTAAACCATGTTCAGTAAGAATAAGAACATCGGGTAGAGACTCGCTTACAAATATATTTAATTGATCGATTTTGTTTGTTAGCATTTGAATATTTTGGTGAATAATATTGAGAGAACCACCACACTGATTGTTAGCAGAGAAGTTACCTAGTTTTTTGGAAGCAAAGTGGCAACATTGTTTTCACCCACTGTTACAACCTTACATTGGTTTTCATTAACATGATTATCCTGAGCACTGATCATGTTACCCAGGTCTTTATGCTCAGTTTTCTCTACTTGAAAAGTCTTTCTACCCTTATCCTTAGGAATACCTGCACTGCATTTTGTATTTATAAAAAAATCTCCTCCTACAACCTTGGGCTTCTTCTGTCTCGTGGATCGCCGTAGTTCTTCTGTGCTGGCATCTTGTGTTTCGGGGAATGTTGAGATGTCCCTTATTTGGCCGTCTTGTTCTTCTTTCTCAGAAGATGCTCTAGTTTTCCTTCTGTACTCCTGGGGTTCCACAGATTTTTCATGTATTTGCTGCTGCTGCTGCACCTGCTCCTTTGGTGACCCATATTGGACCTTATCCTGGTTTACAACTATTGGAGTGTTCTGTTGTTCATTTTTTCTAAATATTTCACTCACAACCTTTGCAATTTGTTTATTTATCTTTTCCTTACCATTGGTATTCATATGAAGGCCATGCCTAGTGAAATCACTTCTCTCTAAACTTATTTCTACCACTCGCACATGGCTATGTGTTTTCAGCCATTTTTTCAGTTTTCTGTTGTATGCCGGCACCTCCTTGTTCACACATGAAGATTCATGTAGATCGTACCTTTTTGGTGCCTCCATAACTATGATGTTTGTGTTTTTGTTTAGTTCTGCAAAATTTCAGATGTACTTTAGCCCTTCTTTGGAATTATTTCTCGATATATCATTTGTACCTCCCCATACTATTATGGCGTCAGTCTTCCCCAGATTATGGATTTCATCACTCGCAATTTGAGTCACTAACTCCATACCTACTCCTGGCCTCACATAACCACAAACTTCTGCATTTTTTTCCATCATAGAATCAATTTCTGCTGCAGATCCTCTTGCGTGACTATCACCGATTACTAAGATGTTGTGTTTCTTCTTCTGAATGTGTGTTTTGTTTGCCTCATTTACGAATGATATATGATATGATATGATATGATATGATATGATATGATATGATATGATATGATATGATATGATATGATATGATATGATATGATATGATATGATATGATATGATATGATATGATATGATATGATATGATATGATATGATATGATATGATATGATATGATATGATATGATGACATGACATGACATGACATGACATGACATGACATGACATGACATGACATGACATGACATGACATGACATGACATGACATGACATGACATGACATGACATGACATGACATGACATGACATGACATGACATGACATGACATGACATGACATGACATGACATGACATGACATGACATGACATGACATGACATGACATGACATGACATGACATGACATGACATGACATGACATGACATGACATGACATGACATGACATGACATGACATGACATGACATGACATGACATGACATGACATGACATGACATGACATGACATGACATGACATGACATGACATGACATGACATGACATGACATGACATGACATGACATGACATGACATGACATGACATGACATGACATGACATGACATGACATGACATGACATGACATGATATGATATGATGATATGATAGGGTGTATCTGGAAGCTTGTTGCTTGCAGCATGAACCAAAATTTCAACAGATTGTAACTTATCAATGTATTTTACATGGGCAGCTTTAAGAATACTAACTGCACTGCCAGTGTCCAGTAAAACTTGGATGTTCTCACATTCACAACACCTGGAATTTGAACTACATGACCTAAAAATCTGATGTGTTGCACTCACATAACTTTCTCTACTCTTGTCCTAAACGTTCTTACAAACTCCTATTGCTATATCTTCTTCGTGTTAGTTGACATAAACTACCGAAATTATCTTATTGCTTATCTTCTTGTAGGTACAAGGAGAGTATGGGAATGCAGTAGGCATTGAGCCATAGTCAAATCTTTTAAAGCTTTCAAATTCCGTTATCTTGCATGGTTAACATATAAAAAATTAATAACGATGTTCCATTTGACAGAAGTGTGTTCTCCAAAACTCACACAAATAACAAGGAATATCTCCGAAATGGTTCACTCTACAAAAGAATTTATTTAGACATAGATTGTGTTCTAGCAAGATACACATTTTTGTATAGTAAGATTTGGTTTATCTCTTATGGTTTACCAGTTATGCAAAAGTCATCCACAGTAAATAGGAATACATGGTCGATAGCCATAAAATTTAAGATACACATTTCATTTGCCATAAAAATATCTCAAACATAAGGCCTTATAATAAAAATCGTTAGAGCCATTTTCAAGAAAGTAAACATTTTCGAAAAATTTGTCATGTAAAGGGTAGTTTAGGGTGGAGCTATTTTCTTCGAAATCTTCGTGTCGCATCCTTGAAAGACATTAAACTTAAATACCAACTTTGGTTTTTAAGCGAATTTTCGTACTTGTGTTATGCTGTCTACAGACTGACACACAGACACAGACACATACCGACCTTTTTCTTCTTCTTCTTCTTTTTTTTTTTTTTTTTTTTTTTTTTCAGAGGGCCTCAAAACATAATGCAATGAAGTCTGGACATCGAATTTTTGGGTGGAATACTATACATCCTCTATTTTGCTATACGTAGGAGAGAAAGTAAAAAAGAAAAGTGCCCGAAACATTAGATGACTTGAGGTTCTTTGGGAGTTTTCTTGAATAGCTGGAAGCTTGGTGTTGGTTGTTTCTTGAGTGGTGTGGAGGTTGCTGTTGCCAATAGTAGCGTGCAATATGCTATGGTCTGTTACGTCTATAACATAATTCTACCTGCTACTGGGCAGTGTGACCTACATGAAAATGGTATTATCCTTGGCATCTGTGGAGGCTACATTGGAGTGGCCCGCAACCTGTAAAGCTCATTGGTTAGCATATCTACCTTACTTGACAAAATGGTAGCCATATCCTGTACAGACAGTGGTACTGGAAGGGAGTCCCCTTTCTATTGCACCTACAAGGGTATACGTTTGCAAGAGTATTTTGTACGAGAGTGAGTAGGGAAAGCCATGCGAGTGCAACAAATTGTATTGTAGAAAAACGTGGGGTGCTTTATACGATATTTTTATCATATCTTTACTTTTATAAATAGCTACCACTGAACTATTTATAAGGTTTGATGTGAGGCACCCCACGCTGTTTTAAAATCAAATGTATTGTTTTGTTAATATACATTTTTTATTTTAAACGTATTACAATTTTTTTAATTATAACGGACTAGTGTCCTTTACATCGCTATATAACAAACTCTTCATACTTAAAAATCACTTGGAACTTTGTAGCTCTGTTTGTTATTAAAGCGTGATTTTATTTTTTTGAAACTATAATTTATTTTTAATTTTTAATCTTAAATTTTTGCACCTATTCAATTACTCTTAAAAGTTTATAATTTGAAATCTTTTAAAATTTCTGAATTCGAAATTTTATTTCAAATTCTTGTCTGGAAAATTTTCAAATCACTCTTTTGGAACAGTTTCAGATTAAAATTACTATTTTAATTACACTAAAAGTTGTGGATTTTCTGACCCTGGGCACACTTCGATCCGCAATCCTTCCCCTGAAATTTCATCTCTCACTCAGGTTCTCTCACTGGGCATCTCCGAGTTTCAATATTTTCAAGTGAATTAATTCCTTTGTCCAGTGTAACTTGTATCGATTTCTAAATTACCAGCTGTTGTGGGTTTCTTGATCCTGGTTGAACTTCCGATCCTTCCCCCGGGCCTAGTGTTCCCCTCAGGCCCTCCTTCGGGGCATCTACGTCGTCCAACATATAAATACGAGTATATATGTATTTAATTAATTAAAGCAATTTTCAGGGTTCATGTACAAAAATGCCTTAGTGACATCTGTGATACCTGTGCTATTTTCTATAAATTTGACTTAGTCATTCTTTATCCCGATTATCTTGGTCCGGACATTTGGTCAAAGTATTGGCATAGGCCTGTGACACGTGTGCAAATTTTCAAGACGGTCCGACGATTTTAAGTTGGGGAAAATTACGTCGAAAGATTCCGTTACATTGATAAATTTATCTAAGTAAGTTTAGTTATCCTGATGATCCTGGTCAGGACATTAGGACAAAGTCATGATATTATTGTATTGTTATCGGTCCTTGAGATGAGTGCAAATTTTAAAGTCAATCTCGGGTCCTAATGACCAAGTTGTTGACGGGCCCTTAAACACACACACACACACACACACACACACACACACACACACACACACACACACACACACACACACACACACATTCCCACACACTTCAAGTCAATCAGACGACTCTAAGTTGATGAACATTACGACGAAAGGTTTCGTTATATTGATAAATTTAGCTAAGTAAGTTTAGTTATCCTGATGATCATGGTCAGATATTATTGTATTGTCATCAGCTCTTGTCACATGTGCAAATTTTCAAGACAGAGGACTCGAAGTTGGTAAAAATCACGCCGAAAGATTCCGATACATCCACCTATCCGTCCATCCATCCATCCGTCCATCCGTCCGTCCGTCCGTCCGTTCGTCCATCCGTCTATCCGTCTGTCCGTCCATCCGTCCATCCGTCCATCCGTCCATGCGTCCATCCGTCTATCCGTCCGTCCATCCATCCATCCGTCTGTCCGTCCATCCGTCCATCCGTCCATCCGTCTATCCGTCCGTCCGTTCGTCCATCCGTCTATCCGTCTGTCCGTCCATCCGTCCATCCGTCCATCCGTCTATCCGTCCGTCCATCCATCCATCCGTCCTCCACCCATCCTCACGTCCATTATCCGTCCGTCCACCCATCCATCGGTCCATCCACCTGTCCGTCCATTCATCCGTTCATCTATCCGTCCGTCCATTCATCCATTCATCCGCTCATCAGTCCGTCCGTCCATCCATCCATCCACCCATCCACACAGGTGAAGCTAATAAAAGCATGTTAAGAACAGAATATTAACATTTGAAAGGTACATCCATTGATAAAAAAATTATTTGACATAAATTGTATATCTCAATGAGCTCTACATTTTTCTGTGCAGCCTTTTGTACCTTTCTTATGATTTCCCAGGAGCAGAAAGACACTGAAAACGAGATGTCTTCACAGATTATTTTAGGACTTTTCAATACAGTGTTTAGAATAAAATGATATTTTAATCAAAATCATTAGTCATTCGTGAGAAAACAAAGGAAAGGTTGTCCAGATGGAGAATTATTTGGAGCAAAATTATAAGTGATTTGAAATTATGGAGTAAGTTGAAACCTCCGGAATACTTAGCATGGCTGTTTCCCCAATAAAGAGTTAAATATTTGTGGAAAATGGGCTCCATGTGTAACTAATAGCCCTCCTCCAATATAGTTGCGTGAGTGGAACATTTTGCATTACCCTGAGAAGTACCTAAGTGTTGCTAACCACGACGTAAACCTTATGATTATTTATCATTATGATTATTATTTAGTATTATTACTACTACTACTATTATTATTATTATTAATTATTATTATTATTATTATTATTATTATTATTATTATTATTATTATTATTATTATTATTATTATTATTATTATTATTATTATTATTATTATTATTATTATTATTATTATTAATTAATTAATTAATTCCGTCGAGCCTCTGGCGTCCCATAATTTTAAAATAATCATGTTTCACTTCTACAAGAAACTCGTGTACAAACAGATAAGCTATTTTGTGAGATTTTGTTCTTAAAGAAAGAATAAATAAAAGAGATTTTATTTCTGGGGTAGAAATGTGTAATACTGATATGTTTATAGTGAAACAATAAGTAAAGCTACATTTTCAGCTAAAAAGGAACCAGTGAAAGTTGAGAAAATATTCTGAGAAGTATTCTGGGGACAAATTATATTGGTATTTTTAGTTTAACGGTTTGGAAGCACAAAATATTTGCTAGTGTTGAAACATGTACATACTTTTCTAAAATAGCAAGAGGTGTAATTAAACTTAATTAAAATTTGGAACAATTATTTTCTGAATAAATCACACTAATTAATACCTTGAGCTATTATTAAGTAGCAACAACACAAATAACCCTAATATCCAAATTCGATGTCACGTGTCTCATACTCTGAAGCTAGTCAGCCAGACAATAAATTTAAAACCAAATTTGTTACCCCAATATTTTCATAAATGGAGCGCACAAGTAGGATTTGGGAAAACAAATAAAATAAACAAAGGAAATAGTACTAAAATTATAAAGAAACTGGGAGATTGCCTATAACTTTAAGAACGTCCAGGACGTCAAGACCTTCTGAAGCCGAAGAATCATCATGACATCGAGAGACAACAGAACTCAAGTTCCACAACGGAAATAAGAGACAAAAGAAGACGTCCGTGTTATCTTGCGCTTCATAATATAAATACCAAGTTAAATTTCTAAACAGTCGCAATTTGCAATCTGTATATTTTTTCGAAGACTAGTAATAGAAGTGGTAGAATAGTAAAAATTAAATCAAAGGAAATGAGTACAGAAGTAGAACAAGAAATGAATCTCTCAGAGAATACAGATAATCAGAATAGAGCTGAACAAGGTAATATTAGTCAGGAATATCTGAACATAACTACCTTGTTGAGATAGATGAAAAAAAGATAACAGAACAGAAAAAATCAGCAAGCGCCATCAGTAAAGGTAGAGAGGTAGAGTATATACAGAGGGGATTCCTACGGAGCCCAAGTTGGCTATTGTATGCCAGACCCCAAGGAGGAAGGGATGGGATGAGAGCATACTACGGGCGTGAGCGAAGCCGGGTGAGCAGCGAACCAACGTGAGGGTCCCTAACGTGTAAGTGACATTAGTGAGAAGCGGGATAAAGTATCTAAAAATATTACAGAAAGGTAGGCTAAATTGGTTAGGGGGGTCACTGAAAAGCAAAACAAATTGGCCAGTGATCAAGAAGAACTTTTCTGTAAAGTAGGACAAGATAGATAGGAATCTCAATGAAAGACAGGCCCAGATAGCTTGGGAAACATCAATAAAGCAGTATCAGCTTGCTACTGATATTAATAACAAGCATAGCCAGTTAGCAGCTGATATAAGTGTCAACATCGAAGAAAACAGACCTGAGTAAATTAAATTTCAGATATGAACCACGACAAATAAAAGATATGTTTAAGAATGAAATTAGAGAAAATTGCACCGCAGCATAAATAACGAAATTCAGAAGTTAAAACCCAGCCGTGAGATTATAGCTGATAGTGTTTTAAGGAAATGCCAGTAATAACTGAAAGCTTATATATAATTAGAACTGAAATGTTTGTACAACAGGACTTGGTTTCTAAAGGAGTAGATAAGGAAAGCAAACCTGAAAAACAAATTGGTAAACAATTAAACGAAATCACAGAAAAGGTAAGTCAATCTAATGAGAAATAAAACAAATTACAAGAGGTTGTGGACACACTTCATGTTTATCATGCACCTAAAAATGTGCATAACATTGTGTTAGCAATGACAATGAGGATTTACTCAAAATGAACAGGAAATGTATAAAAGTAACGGGTCGTCTTAAACTAATGAAATGTATTCTGATAAAGTAAACATAAACTACACAATTTTGATCTTGTAACGCAGTCTATTCTATTCCAAGCTTCTAATGTGCAAGATTGTAGCTCTAACTATGATGATGAGCAGGGGATATATCCAAAGTGATGTCTTAGACAGATCGAGGGGTATTTTGAAATAAGTGATACCACACGAATGGAGGATGAACGTAGTCCGAAAGAGTCTTAGAACACGGGCAGCCGAATCGTTACATATGACACTATCGGTTGATGAAACTTATGGCACGTTTAGGAATTTGCTCCGAACACGGTTCAAAATCAAATCACAATCGAACTAGCCACGGTCAAATAAAATTCCGAAGGTAGTTTAACAATGGTCGATTATTTCCTGACTATAGCACCTAAAGTAGGAACTTTTAATCCACCTATGAGCGATCCAGAAGTAATTTGTACACTAACCCGGCGTGTTCAAGAAAAGATTAGGAACAATCTGATAGTAACAATATCTAAAGATTTTTCGAATGAGATCGAATAGCTAACAGCGTTTCAAACGAAAGAAAGGAAACGCATAAGCGGTGTCCCCATCTAGGCGTGATGCTAACAGACTGATAATGAAAACAGAAACATTCATGGGGGCAAGCACAACATGATGCAGAGCAACCGAGTTCCAAAGCCTGTACATTTTCAGAATCAAAATTCCCGAGGGGAGGAAGATACAAATGCCTCATACAAATGGTTAAACTCCTAACATGCGATAATACGCTATCGGAACACAAGCCACGAAATGATGGGATGAGAAACGATTCTCACTACCTCAGACCAGCAATAGGCGTGGAAGAAACACACAAATAAGCTGCATGACGATTCAACGTGGCAATAGCATGTATGCAAATAATGTATCTCTGCACACTATTTTGAGGAAGTTTTTGAGGATCTAAGAGGAATTATCAAATTCCAAGATCGAAAGTACAAGGGAACTCTCAATAAGAACAAGATGAAAACCTTGCACCTGCAGCAAATGAAACAGCAGGTGCTATTGACAGTGAAATTGCCAATGAGAACCGGAATAACAATACAGGGAAACTAGGCCGAGGTTATGCCAAGGTTCGCATAGCGACGCCGTTTATTTATTCGTAAAAAGTGCTATTCGACTGAAAATAGTTCGCCGTTAGACAGTGGCGAGATCCATGATCGCTCTGGCGGGTAGAGTTCGGCGATTCGTTGATTTGCTTCTGTAGTACGTACCTTGGTAAAACAGAGAGATAACGTCAGAATTGACTAGATGGTCTTCTGTATCCAGTTGTATAGAATGCAGATTCTCGATTAGGATAAAAAATCCTCACACCGGTACCGGGAGTCGAACCTGGACTTCCTGCTTGTTAAGCAACTGTGCAACTACCCTACCCTAAGGAGAGGGCCTGATAATCGTAATAAGTACTAAGGGGAGGGCAAAAGTGAAAGTCATATGAAGGAGGATCGTAACGAGGACTCCAGCGAATTCTATACTTGCCCATTCTATCAGCGTTGTTAAATATGGAACACGCGTCTTATGCGCCTGAACTGACAAAATTATCATCATTAGTTAGGCTAGGGTGGGGGAAGACAACTTCGGGCCGTGTGTCGTATTTAAACGAAGAGCCAGCTTGTATGTTCGTGTGACGTCAGGCAAGAGCGGTGTATTGCTGTGCTGCCTAGATCACCGGCGCTACTTGCACGAAACTGAATGAATATGAAAAATGTTATTTGGGCATGTTTACAACACGCCCGGGCTGTTTAGGGAGAACCCTCTTCAGCCTAGTCTGAGGGTTTTTATTTGTTGTGTGAGGGATCTTAGCGGCGTTAGTGCAAATTTTGTTTTGTATTTTGTGTTTTTGTTGACGTTGTGTAGTGTTGTGTGTAGTGATTTTGTGTTTGTGTTCAGTTCCCCGTGTTTCACACCAGTTTGAGACCAGGCTTCAAGATGTAGAAACATTGTCAACTACGTTTCAGATCTTAGCGACCCCGTATTCATTGGATGTTAACAATGTTTCTAGCAGGTAGCAAATCGAATTGATAAATTTACAGTGCGTCGATTTGCTGAAGGACAAATATAAACACAAGGACGACTTTGCTGATTTTTATAAGAATGTTCCTCAAACCAGATTTCTGAGGTTGTATGCCCTTGTTGCACGGATATTATGTATGTTTGGTTCCACGTATGTGTGCGAAGAATTCTTTTCTGTTATGAAACTTTCTAAGTCAAAATCCTGAAGCATATTGTCAGATCACAATCTAACATGCAGTTTTCGGTTACAAATGTGCTGTACATTACGCCCTAACATTGACGAACTAGTTAAAGAAAAGCGAAACAGCAAATGTCGGAAAATGTCCACCTAATTGTTCTGTATAGCTCTCCTCTAGCTCAGGCAAAATAGTTATAATTTCTGTTCTAATTGCGTTATAACATGACTGTTCAGATAAACTAGAATTTATATATATGGCATAAAGCCGAAATGTAATTATTTATAATCTGCGACTATTCCGTAATTGAAACAGTCAGCATTAAAATTGCGATGTCCCGCACGCCTTTCGTCTTGCCCGCTCTGACGTCACACGTTCAACTAGCCGTCGTTGCGAGCATATGAGCTGAGTGGGCTGACGTCACAGCAGCGATACCTGTCTTCCCCTGGGCTAGGGTAAATACTTAATAACATTAATGTCAACCTTTCATTAGATAGACATTTATTTTCTGATCACGACCGTACAAAAATCCTATCTCTAAGTTACTTAGATTCCCAGCTATACATTTTTTTTTAATTTCACGTGCTTATTGTTGCTAAACATTCATTCAAATAGATAAGCCTTAAAAACAATATACACCTTTAATCTTCACACTGTTATCGCATTTATCGTGTTTCAACCTCCATTTGATATAGTGTTAATATATAGATTAAGTTATTTATTTCTATTGTCCCTCTATGTTCGTAATACGAGTATGTGAACATGCCCATCGAAGCTGGGACAAGTAATCATTCTATTAATAAATGTGAAGTGATTCCTTCATTAGGCAAACAAATTGTATTTAATGCATACAGCGTTTAAAAAACTCTCCAATCCAGAATATAGGACAACTGTAGATTTTTCAAACACCAAAGAATTGACTGTGGAAGTTTGTGGCGTAGGTAGCATATACACGTCACATGTTTGTAATGAAGCAGTTTCATTCGAAGAAAAAGGTAGTGAACCTGTACTTCAATCTATGGTGGGGGGGAAGCACAAAGGTGGAAAAAAGCGATTTACTGTTTGCACGATTTTGAAAAACGTTTCCTAGTTTAACAATATCAAGGGAAGATTTTAACTTTTTAAGGATATTTAATGTGTTGTTTAGTTACGGAAACCTTGGCCAGCGCCGTGGCTTGTGTATAAAACGAGCTCTGTAGTAGAGTTACCGTCGGTACACGCCTAGTAGGTTTGGCAATAGAACCCCGCGCGAGCACTGGCCAGTGTTCATATACCTAAGTTTTGCACTTTCTCTAGTGTAATGTATTGTTGTTAACAGCACATTACGAATTCACGAGAGCATAGAGGAATAGAGAAGTGGAGCAACGATACCGAGGGGAATAATCACGAATGGATGGGAAAGAAAAGTCAAATAGTCTAACAATGGACCAAGAATATTTTGCTGTTAGGTTTATGTGTAAATACTTGTGGATGTATAGAGGGAACAATCTAGTGGCAGTTCCTAAGAATCCAAAATAGAAGCCGACTTTACACTTAACTGAAGTACTAGGTACCAACCTTAAAGTGGGAATTATTGGTTTCAAGTCTGTCAGCAAATCAAGCGTTGCTTTTAAACAACGCAAGTTGATTAAATCTCTTCCTGTCGTTAAATGTAGCATCGTTTGGCACTTTCTGGGAAATTGTGTTGTAAAAAAACATCAATTAAAATTGTGGAACACTTATGTAAGCACTAAAACTATTCCAAATAAACGCACATGTGAAACACAAAAGCATCTACTCAACCAAGGAGCAAGTATTTAAACATTTTGACCTTCTGTAAGATAATTATCACTACTGCCAACATAATAGCTTCAATTAACACCAACTACAACCAATTATTTTCCATTCATATATTAGGAATAGTTTCTGGTATTCATGTGGACTGAGCAAATAGAATATCACCAAATATAACCAGAGAGAACTTAATGGGGTAAACATATCAATGTAGTTTTCGGTGAACTCCAGTAGTTGTATTCTCTATACTTGAGTGTAATTTGGGAACGGTTGTTTGGAGCCGTTATTTGGAGCTGGGAGGGTTGAAATACTACTGGAAATCAATCGTTTTCCCACTTTTAATCGCAAGGATTTCTGCTTCCCTTGGAACGAGCTTTCTCCAAGTCCTTCCATTGAGTACCTATACATTTATAAACACAATCCATCCGCTGTAAGAAATAAATAAATAAATAAAATAAAGAATCACCCGGATGAAGCATCGCTCCATGTTTGCTGCTCAATCATGTTAAACAGAGTCCAAAGTTAAATGTTTGCTGGAAAACGAAATCAATCTTGGAAGATCCAACAGCACACCCGGGACTTGAACCACGGGGTTTCGGCCAGTCTCGTGTAGCCACCGAACTCCGGTCCTGACATTTGGTTTCAGCTTTCCAACTAAATTCCTGTACATAGATAGGGTGGAACAACAAGATTATAAATCCTAAACAGTTATTGCAGGATTCCACTGGAGGAAGGATTGTACGCTCTACATCGAGCTTTCGTGTCAATGCATGTCAGAAAAGTCCACTGAAAATAAAAAATTTCAGATGTTACTCCATGTATGTTTGTACGTGTATATGACTAGTGTGGCTTAAATCGAAAAATCGTAGATTTGGTATTTTAAGCCATGGCGAAAAGGAACCACTAATGCCAACCTTAAGTATATATTTTTATTGTTGTGTACACAAACACATACACGCACACGAACTTACACACATATACAAGACAAAGAGCACATAAATGAGAATAGAAGTATTTTCATATTGTAAGGTAGCTATGGGCCTCGGCTATCGCATAGAAGGCGCCAACGGAAGACCAACTGGCTCGGTGAAGAGATAAGCCGACGGGGTAGCGTTCTCGTCCAGCGTAAATACCACAAGTGCTATCGAGAAATAACGGGTTATTTGCAACCTTCTCTCCCCCTGCCACCCGAACATTCAAGAACTCTCTCGAAAACTCCAGTGGCTATACAAGCGAGCCTGCTCGGAGTGAGCCTTTTAGCTAGATAGTGAGTTGTTCTTGATGAGACTTAAAGTGGTGGTCATTCACTGCGTTACCCGAGTGAGATTACAACGATAATTGTAACGCACAGTGGGTGCTACTGCGAGAGGTAAGAGAGGTCTTGTGATCGACTACCCAGGGAGTGAAACGACCTGAAGAAGGGGCTATTTCGCGTATATTTCATTACACCGCTACTTCCTGAAGAAAAGTGAAGTGACAGAGAAAACAGAACTACACTACATTAAAATGGTGACATTAATAACTTAGTTATGTGGCAGTGAAAACTGGACAAAGTCACAATATAATTTATTTATGAAATAATAAAAATTATTTGAAGATTTCAATTACCAAGAAGAATGTTTTGCTGGAACTGTGCAAGATATAACAATCCAAAATTCTGTCTGATCTCTTTAGATGAGAGAGAAAGCATAGAAAACACGAGATGGGCCTGGTAACACAAAATGTGAGGAGGTATATGACAAATCTGAAGCTTTATACCTTAATTTGAGGTGTCATTTGAAAAATTGTTGTAACAAACCACAGTGCTATCCTTATTGTCAATGCATTAATTCTATAGAAAACAAAAATGTATACAAATCGAACGTCTGAATCACATGTTTGTAGTGCTACCCATAGCATGGAGGATAAAGAGAATGACCACAAACGATTATTATCCCGATTAGCTCATATGTCATTCCTTTTATTAACCTCGCTCATATGTAATTTGCCCACACACTTAGTGAGACGTCGGGTTTGGTGCTCAACAAAGAACGGAGGGGCCGAGCTATTCACATCGCGTGTCATGCCGGCGAGCGCGCAAAGACGTTCAAGGTCGAACTGCCTCGCGCGACTGCTTTGTGTATGTGACTGTTAACAGTCGAGGAAACGAAAACATAAGGGTTGTGGAGAACGTCTGCGAGACTTTTAGCTGAGCCATTTCCGGTGTGCGTGTGTGTATGTGTAAAAATCAAGAAAGGTCCGTGTGACTTCATCCCCAGTATACACATAAGGAGGCCAAAGAAGAGCAGAACAGAGAGTTTTAGAGTCGAATTATGGATATGAGTCGCTCAATATGTCAGTGAGTATGAGACACCTGTGTATGTGTGTCGTGAGAAGATTCAATGAGCAACGAGAGATTGTAACGTCGTAATTAAGGTATGATAGACAGAGCAAGCGAAGAAACACACTAAAAGGACTGAGCAAGGTTATGAGAAGAATAATTGTGAGTTGTGAAGGCTCGAAAGACCGTAGACTGTGTTAACTGCGAGAAGAAAACTGTGCATTTGTAATAAAATTTTAGAAGACAATAAAGTGATAGTAAAATAACCGGACTGATTTTGTCATTTTGTCACATTATTTTTGAGCATGGTTATAAGCATTAGGCTTTATCCACTACTGTTTACCTTTGGGCTTCAAGTCAAGTATTCTCTAATGTATTATAATAGATAATAATTAGGCTAAACATTTGTAGACACCCTGTTTTTATCCCTCATCTGAGAAAGTATGCATTAGTAATGAAAAATATTTAGTTATTCAAAAAGATTACTATAAGCATTACTTCAATGTTCCTGTTTAAAACCAATATTCTCTTAGTTTCTCCCTTCTTCTGCAATCTCCCCATTCTTTCCTCGAGCTCTTCATTAAATTTCTCCTCACTCATACACCTCGTGAATTGCTCTTCCATTTCCTCAGCTGCGTTCCATTCGTGGCTTGAGTTTTTAGATCCTTTAAACTTGGTTGATTCGTGGCTACAATATGCAATAAAGGAATATTATAAAAGAGGGGGTTTCTTCATGAATTTCTATTCACGAATTCTCCTTAAATTCACATGCAATGCATCTCTTTTTGTATCCGCATTCACAGCACGGCATTTTCACTGGGAATATCTGATGCAGAGGCTACTCACAAGCTTGCAATCAACCGCTATGGAAAAATAATTTTACGAGTCTTTCATCTCGCTCGGCAAATAGCATACCAATACTCAAAACTACAAAAAAAGAACTTCGCGAACGGTTTCTGTATTATCTAAATTCCAATACTTCCCTTAGGATTCTATTCTTACCCAAAATGTGTGATACATACAGGATGGAAGGGAAGTCATTACATTCCTTCTAATATGCGTTCGTAGAAGCATTACAAACAGAGAAGTCGAATACCATTTTGTTCTCTGGTCAGCCGATTTCGAAAAAATAAATAGTTTTTTTATTCAAATTGGATGCATAATTCCACAACAATGTACGAAGATAACAGTTTGTTACTTGTAAGATGTGTAGAGTAATGTATTTCTGACATGGCTTCAGTAGTAATTATGGGATTTCAGACAGGGCTACGAAATAATTTATCACTTAAAAGACGTGAAGGAATACTCCGAGCTGCTCTTTTAGACGTGCGATAAGTCGAAAACGTTGTGTTGAAGTTTGTCAGGGAATTAACCTGGTTTGTGAATGTAAACCGGTCGGGCACTTTCGCTTTCGTGTAATATTTTGGGAGCTAACGCTTTTGATTGGCCTACACTTGCACAGTAAACACGGAAGGACAAGGCAGGGTATGAGTTTGTTTTCAAGAAGCACCGTTACGGTGTTTGTTCATGTACTGAATTAAGGAAAGTGACACCCACACAATCTGCAGCGTTGTCAGTTTGTTTTCGACAAAACCAAAATACCTCCGTAGGAAATTGTCAGCAACAAAAACGTATGATTCAAAATGTGTTCCAAATACCCAGATCTACCACTGGTTTAAATTAATGTAATGACTTCCCTTCCATCAGGTATGCTTGTCTGGTATTGCATAGATCCATTCTGGAAGTTAATGGTTAAAATTAGTACAAGGATGATTTTTTCAAAGTGGTGAAAGCCTACAGTATTCACTCGTACCTAAATCCCTAAGAATCCAAAATTTCTCCAGATTGGTGCCCAATGACCTACTTGTCTACGGGCCCTTAAGCTACACTCTAGTTTGGTCAAGTGCAAGTTTGTACATAAGGAATCGAAAATGTGAGTAGCAATAGTTTTAACAGCTGTAAGATATCTAGTAATTCTCGTCAAGTAGCACAAGTTCACAAAATTCTACCTGATTGGCCAAGCAGTATGGTTCTGTCTATAAGGAGTTGAAAATAAATAGTGGGGATAGTTTCTAAAAAATTCGAGGTACTAAATAAGGGCAAAAAGCAGTTGGCTGATTTTTTGTGTAATTTGTAGGGCAACCAGATCCTATAGCATAATTGTAGAATATTTCTACCATATGGATTAAACGCTACATATTTCTTCTTAAGGCGTTTAAGCTAGTTAGGGATAGCATTTTAGAGTTACAAGACAACTCTTAACTCTTGTGAAGTCCAGTAAGATAAATGTACTAACCTTTGCCTATATAGACCAAAGGGTGTTCATATAAGTATATATCTGTGTGTGTGTGTGTGTGTGTGTGTGTGTGTGTGTGTGTGTGTGTGTGTGTGTGTGTGTGTGTGTGTGTGACAAATAGCTTATCAGTGTTGTCAGTTTCTAAAACCCAAATGTACCAACTTTTGTCAAAACGATATAAAAAGTAAAAGGACACCTTGATAAAATCGTAGAGCGAAAACAGGGACATTTAGTGATATGAATACGATGCGCAACACCCCATCCCCTATAATAAATCAACTTTAAAATGCTTTAAACCTCCCCATTTTCACCGTTGGGCTAGAAATAACTAAAAATCTGCCATGTTTGCAATAAAATGTTAAAATTGTCCCGGTTCATTGAACACAATATTCACATTTACACACACACACACACACACACACACACACACACACACACACTCACACACACACACATACACACACGCACACACGCACACACGCACACACACGCACACACACACACACACAAACACAAACATTTTCTATCTTCATAATATTAGTCTATATATAGTAAAATCGCCACGGTAATCAAGCCTAAAATCAAAATATAAGCGGTAATTATCGATTTTGGAAAAATAACAGACGTTAGCATTAAAATTTACCATGTTGAAGTGCAAAAACTGTAGCTGTAAAAGCGTTTATTCATTTTTATATACGTACACGCGTGTCTATGTGTATCTGTGTTTGTATGGATATTCTTTACCTTATTCCTAAAGAATGACTTAACTAACTGCAGAGAATAGCACATGAAGTTCTCACTTAACGAATAAGGCAGGTCTGACGAATAAACATTCCTTCCTCAGGTAGGCAACCAGTACGACGCTACCTAGCAGAATTTACTACACAAGCACTGCAAAAGTTTAAAATAATATCAATGCAAACAACTGTCATTTTCTACTTACTTCGTTTTGATCATGTTATTATTAGCAGGGATTTAAACAATCCCTTTATTTGCATAATTCAAAAACAAAAAGTCAGTTCGTATTGTTCAACATTTTGCAAGAATGCGACACAGTGATTTTCACATTTTCCCCACCCCAAACTACCCTTTGCAAGGAAAATTTATCGAAAATTTATATTTTCTCAGAAACGGCTCTAACGGTGTTGATTAAATAACATATTTTAAGATATTTTCATAAGTGAAACCATATGTTGAATTTTCTGGAAGTAGTGTCTGAAATGAATGACTTTACACAACTGGTAAACCATAGGAGGTAGACAAAGTTTTACTGTACAAAACTGTAGCTCTGGTTAAAGCACACAGTTTATGTCAAATAAACATTTTGTGAACCTTATCATTTGCTTTCCTTGTATTCCTTGTTATTTGCTTGAATTTTGTAATACTTTTCTCAAATAGGAAATTATTTGTTTTTTATATTTTGGTCACACTAATAGATCAAAATTTCAAAGCTATCACATAGCCACCAGCTCTTAAAGGATTTTACTATCGCTTAAAGCCTACTTTATTACCTTGTTACCGTTGTACACAAAACGAATTTAGTAAAATGGATTGTTTGGGACTATCAGTTTCTTATTGTCTTACGCGGTCTCGCAATGGGAGGGGCATAACTTATAACCAATGAACTTTGGACAGTTTGCAATACGGAGCTAGAGGCGTGGGGCTGTAATGAGGACAAGGCAAGGTGGGAGGAAGGGTAGTTACACCTGATCTCGTAGAAAAGCCACGTTTTAATTTTCTTCAGATTTTTCTCCAAATTCTTAATTCTACAAATTCTCTCTATATTTATACTGGGATTAACATTGCTATCGAAAGGGCTTTAAAGATGTTTGTCTATTACGTTATATTACAATACAATTTCTGCTTTCGAACAAAAGTTTTCTTGTAATACGTATGCAATAAACCGCCTTTCTTGCGTGGCATTAAAATTTAATAAGTTTCTGAAATTTGTCGAACTGTGTTACCAGCTTGCCATAAACGTGTAATTTCTGATGTACACGACATGCTGTGAATCAAGCAACAATTGAGTGACCACCTGGTGAGCCTTCAGAAATAATCAATACATTCCTTTCATGCCCACGAGTCATTGGCTATAGCTGTGCCCAGCCAGTAGTTTGAATACTGCCCATTCATTGGAGAAGGGTAAAGCGAGGGAAAGAAGGGAAAGCTACCAAGGCTTGTTAAATAATCATAACACCCTTGAATTTTACTAGATTTGCTTTATGTAGCCACAGGAAGAATGCAATAACATAATTTCTGCAAGTATTTATCTCGATTAATATGAAGCAGATAGAAGAATTATCCTTTATAAGAATCCTCGAAGAGGAATACAGAATGCCATGTGAGTACAACATATCATATTTCACAGCGTGATGGTTTAGAATCCTTAGCTGAAAATATGAAACAATTAACCGTTTTTTGTGTGTAAATGAAATTAAAACGATTATAGGTGCTCGTTGCTTAGAGGACGTTAAAAAATAAAAATTTGTGATAATTACTTTGCACAGAAGACCAAAAACAAAATCGAGACACACTAAAAGCACCTTGAAGTCACAGAAATATTAAATTAAATAAATAGTTCATAAGCGATACTTTTAAAAGCTTTCTTGGAGATAGGTAACTTCTTGTAGATGTCCCCATTCTTGAAGATAAGAGTATATTCAGAGTAGGTAATAAATATAAATGCATTAGCGCAGTTGGTAGCGCGCTTGCCTCTGGCGCGGAGGACCTGGGTTCGACCAACTGAGGAGTTATTTGATGGAGAAGTAACGGCCCCAGATCGAGAAGACCGTATAACTGGCTGGGACGGCTCGGGGCGCCGACCACGTCCCACCCTCCAGTACTGCACCTCACCAATGACGCCTGTAGTTGGCAGAAGTGGGGGGGGGGGGAGGACACAGTGGCTGGGTGGTAGGCCTTGGCCCTACTTGGGCCGTTGCGCCGGGGTTTAGTTAGTTAATAAATATAAATTATTCATATTAGTGGCTTCATTATCATTTGCCTGTCATAGATAAAAATAAACTAAACGTACTTAAACTCCACACTGAACACTGCGATGCCTGCGCTTGCTATAGAAATATTCTCTTTTCTTATTCCCCCAAATAAATGTAAACGATTACCTACAAAAGAGAACACATTTTATACAATTTCTAAAGGTACTAACTAAATTTCCACCTTACAGTGAAATTAGCTGCCAAGTTAGTGACAACAAGCTTAATATCATATGATACAGCGCGAATGCCTAAGTGAAGAATAGCGGAGAGCGTTGAGTCACCGAGTGTGGAATTTAGAACTGCTAGATGCGGGGGTCCGATCCTCGCCTTTTACATGTTTACTTTCTGAAATACGAAATCAGCAAACATGTTTAATTCTCTACAGCTTTTTATCAGGAATTGAGACTCGGATGAAAGCACACTGCTACCAATTGAGTAGAGTTGATGGGGACATGGCAACATTGTGTAGTGCTTGGAAATGAACGACATGGCAACGTTGCTAATTGGAAAGTTTGCTTCATGCTGAAGTAATCTCCATGTGCATTCTGATCTGTTTAATGTATCATTAATTACATTATTCGCTAGCATCCAGATCTTGTAACAATGCTATTTTATATCGATTAAAACCGTATTTTATACTGTTGAACGCTTGTATATTTTAAAATGGTAATATCTACCAAATGTATAGAAATACTTTTGAATGCGAATATTCAAAGGGAAATATTAATTTCGGGAGGAATGATTGACAATTCACGCAGGCGCATTCCCTGCTTGATTTTCAGCAATTGCAGTTAACATCTTGTAAAGCATTCAGCTGTAAAGTTGCAATCATACAGGTGCATTCATAAGCCGGCGAGACAACTTACAACACTATGCCGAACAAAAACACCTAAAGGAGGAGCTTTACAAGGAATACATTCCATTAGTTTGTATAATTTTATATTTCGCGCTGGTCATATAAATAGTGATGTTCTACACAATAAAGATAAAGGAAAATGGAAAAAAAAAGGAACGTTAAATGGGAGTCGAGCTTATGCTAGCCAACCAGTGTTGGTTTGAACGAACACGTCTTAGTCAGTTCCACTATAGCGAACACATGAGTTCCGTCTCACTGATTAAGCTTACGTCTGTAAGCCTGGCACCCAGCACTGGAATTATTTTTAGTTCTAGTCCACAACATAATAGAAACGCAATAAGAACATATTTCCTGCAGATGCACTGAAGTTGAATTTGCAATGTTTGCCCGTTAATGAAGAAGGATTTCTGAAATATTGCGTTTTAAAACTGCAAGGTGAGCCAATGGCTACCATGTCCTCTGAACAGCAAGGGAAGCATATGACTAATTTAATTCTCACACCATCCAAGCAAGTAAGCCTTTGAATTACGTGACCTTTCGCGCAGGTCTCATTGAAGTTGGGTATGTAATTTTGTGAAAGGCAGTACAAATCTTGTATTGCGGTTGATTATTTATTTTATAAACAATCCAGTTTTCATTAGAGGATACGGTAGAGTTGTTGAGCCTCTTCTCTATGTGGTACGGTATGCCATCCTGCTTGGAACCTCTGTGGCAGGCTCGCTGGCCGTGACTGGTCTTCGTCCAAGTGTGTTGACGGGCCATGTCGAGCACAACATGAAAACGGCCCCAGGTTTCCATCATGACCCTTGATCTTCCTGGTGCATCGTCGATTAAGAAGTGCATAAGTATAATTTAGAAATGTTATTTCTTACTTTCCTCTCAGCATTGCCCGAGTAAGTTTACCAAATACTACAGTACCTGGCTGGTTATGGACCTATGATAGTTATGAGCAGAGTCCAAACCTCCATAAAATAAATAAAAGGATGCGTGGTTTGGACTATAGGAAGTGGGAGGGGTAAGTCTGTCATACGATCACAACACAGAGGAGGCAAGGTACAGTCGGCGTAGGAAAATTGTAGATAAAGCTTTTGCCTAACCTACATTCAACGTTGTCACTATTTGCAGTAAAATATTCACTCCCAAATTTTTGTACAAGTTCAGCAATACGTAAATATTTCGATTTTCGTGCTGCAGGCTTTTAGTGTATGGAACTAATGAACACATTCGGGAGAGACTGTGCAGTGTGCTTTGTGCTAGCAGTGTAGCCGCACAATGACGTCACGCTCTGCCACGGTAGAGGTAACTTGTAACCAGCTCATTTGGCAATATCTGTATAAAGGTTTGGACCCTAGTTATGAATGACTAAAGCCACAACTCATGTGCATGGGATGTTTCGTTCAGTGTTATATCTTTGGTTTCCTAGAAATAGTCTCTAAAGGCCTTTTCTATCCGAACAAATGCTGTACAATTTTGTATAATTGATAAACCATAAGAGATAGACAAAACCTATTTCTCAAATATTGTTCATCTCTTTAAAACGCCCAATTTATTTCAAATAACGCTGTACATTAGCCACTTCCGAGATTTTTGTTGTTATCGAATTAAGCCATTTTTAAGTGCTGTCACTATAGGCAACTGTTTTTCACGAAGCACAAAATCGCTAACCTTTTGCAAAATGAAAACCCCGAAATAATCGACGAAATTAGAAAAAAAATCACTATTTGAATTTGGTGCGTGATTGGTCTCGAGCTGTGGCCATAGAAAAGGACTATCGATCTCGAGAAGCAGTCATGTCACATGGTATCGATAGGTACTTTCCGCTTCGGCTCTGGGGCGGGTTTTCTCCGGGTGCTCCGGTTTCCCCCACCATCTCATTCCACCGGTGCTCCATCTTCATTCCATGTGTCATCAGTGTCACCGCCTGCGGTGCCGTAGTAGTAAAAGCGGCCGTTAAACAC
The DNA here is from genome assembly GCA_030765045.1 of Tenodera sinensis. NCBI lineage: Eukaryota > Metazoa > Arthropoda > Insecta > Mantodea > Mantidae > Tenodera > Tenodera sinensis. The sequence continues at coordinate 206,119,234 of CM060962.1, read as the reverse complement.
TACCACAACCACAACAACGCTTCCGCTCTCGCTTGTTTCAATTCTGCATTGTTTTTTAAATTAATTAACGTTCTCAACATAGTATCATATTGGACTGTGAATGAATGAAATGGGTGAAATGAGCCCGAGGTCCATAGAGCTTTAAGTTACCCTACATTCGTCTTCGCCAAATAAAGCGAAACCTCGTGAAAAAAACCTTACCCAGATAACTCACCCAAGCGAGATTCGAACGCACGAGCTCTTGGACGTGAGGCAGACACCCTACCACCACACTACAGGGTATTAATGCAATCACGTCAACCCAAGTGCAGTACCCTTGGCAGTACTCCGGCATGGGGCACTCCGAGACAGGCGGTGGTAATACACACAGGTAGCGGCGGCGTTAAGGAAAACATAGGAAAACACGGGTGTACAAAGTTTGAAGGGAAAGTGAAGTCAACTCTGTATTATTGTGTTTCTTCTTGTTTGGTTTAAAAGTATTTATTTACATAGATTCTGCGATCATAAGATTTTAATATGATTTAGAATAATAACGCAATTCCTCAAAGTAAATTAGTATTCCAAAATCAAAACATTAACACCATAAAAGATAAGGAACATTCATGTACCTTTTAACCTTAAAATTCAAAAGGAAATGTGGAAGTCGCTTCGCTTTGTCAATGATTGTACAGTCCGGATTAACACTGTTCCAAGCAGAGCAAGCAGGTGATGCTGTTACGGGCAGCGTGGGCATGCTAAGCTCCAAAGTACGCGCTTGTGCTCAAGCGCACCGTTTGACATCACTGTATTAAAGCTTTGTTTCTTTCTTTGGAGGGTGTAGTTTCCTTAAGCTGCCTTAATTTTGCATTTAGTGAAGTCTTTTTGTGACCGCCTCCGTAGCGCAGTTGGTAGCGCGCTTGCCTCTGGCGCGGAGGACCCGGGTTCGATCCCCGGTACCAGCATGGGGATTTTATCCCCTCTGGGAGGTCTGGCACGGGGTGCACTCAGTCTCGTTAGGTCCCGGGGGGACCAATTGAGGAGCTAGTTGATGGAGAAGTAGCGGCCCCAGGTCTAGAAGACCGCATAACTGGCCGGGAGGGCTCGGGGCGCTGACCACGTCCCACCCTCCAGTACTGCACCTCACCAATGACGCCTGTAGTGGGCAGAGGTGGGGGACGCAGCGGCTGGGTGGTAGGCCTTGGCCCCTCGTGGGCTGTCGCGCCGGGGTAGAGGTTGAGTTGAAGTCTTTTTGTGCCGAAGTTTAGTGAAATGATGGTTACGGTATTTGACCGAGAAAAGGAATTTGCATATGATTTTAGGTTTTCGATAAATGAATGTACGCTTGAGTGGCTAAGAAAAGACACATATCTAAAACATCAATGGCAGTGTTGCACATAGTAAGAATAAAATGATGGCAACCATCGTACACTGGAGGTCAAGGGACAAGCTGTTCTAACAAATATGCCGATGGCAAGCGCAGTGTAACCCAACATGACAAAGAAGAGTGTAATGTCAACAGCGCGGGCATTCATGGAAGCATACATTACATATACCTACACATGCATAGTGCATATTCTTATAATATGAGTATAGATTATAAATGTGTAATCGAAATAAGGGTGTCTTATTGGAGAAAGTTCGTGTTAGAGGAAGAGAGGTAGAGCATGTGCGGAGGGGATACCATACTGTCATACCTTTGGGATGAAGGGATGGAAAGAGTGTACTACGAGCGTGAGGGAACCCAAGCGAGCAACGAGCCGACGTGAGAGTCCCTAATGAGTGCTGGAGACTCTTCATCTCGACACCAGTGTTCACCAAGCAGCCAATAGCCCCATGGGTTTCGACAGTGATCCTCCCCGGCAGCCACCCATCCTTCGAGAACAGCAGTTAGGGTGTGTAAATCGCCCACATGGAAGCGTTAACACTTCTGACCCTGAAAGACGAATTGAAAGGAAGGTGAAATGAAATGGAAGGACAGGAAATTAGGGTGGTATAATTATCCTTCTTAACATTCGCCTAGAAACCTGGGAAAACACCCGAAGAAACCCATGGGTCAGGAAGGCCGACCACGGGAATCGAACACTCGAACTTCCGAATGCGAGCCACACACGTTACCGCGCAGCCATCTCGCTCAGTAAATTGGTATTAAGTCCAGCCACTTCTTTCTGATGAGGAGATAGTCGTTGTGTTAACAACAAAATTATTGTGTAGAGGTAATCGGGAGTAAAAATCAAGAGCAGAAGAGAGCTGAGAGCGCCAATTTATAAACGAGAAAAATAGAAGGTTAAGAACCACCGTAGAAGCACTGAATACCTGAAAACGTGTTTGGAAATATGCAATGACCCTAAGGAATATGTAAAAGTCGCTGCCTTTCATAAGCTGGACGCTATATACTCATAAGCAGACATAGGCATTTTTAAGCAGTCGGCTCCAAGTTAGCTAAGCTCAAGCTATTAATCCTAGTCCCACATTCGTGGTATGGGGGTATGTATATGTATTCAAGAGGTGTCCAGTTCGAATCTCGGTGTGGGTGAGTTTCTGGATAGTCTTTTCCTTATATTGAGAAGACGAATGACGAGTAACTAAGCTCCAGGGACCCCGGGCCCACTTGAGTATAATTTTAACCATTCCGTTCGTTCACCGTCCGATATGACCTACCCGGTTAACGAGCGTTAATTAATTCATCAAAGCAAGCATGTTCAACCTAATTTCTTCTCCTCCTGGCTATATGGCAATAAAGAAAATAGGTTAAGCATAAGTCTACTCTCAAATATCTTTTATTAAAAATATGTGGGTAATCAATCATCAATTTAATATATTTTAACTTTAATTGCAGTAGTTATCATTTAATGTTTATATTGGACCCTACAGCAAATAAATTAATGCTTGGAAATTCTTGCGCCTGGTCAAAGGTAATATTACCGCTGGTGGTTCATTTTGGCCTCGTGCCAACCAAAACAACACCACAAATTCTACTCTCAGAATCGACAGGATTCAATATTGGTGCTGTGAATGATGTTGGCACACCTGGGAGGCGTCTGATACATACGTGACACCGTGCTAGATTGCACCAAAAGGACAATTTAGGATTCAAACATAGACAGCAAAAGAGTGCAGTTGAACCATCGCTATTCATCAATAGGCGTATCCAACCTGGCATGGCTCGTTCAACATCAGTTTTAATATAGGAACCAATATTTGAGAGGTCGAACTGGAACTTAAAAATTCAATGCCACAACTGGGATTTGAACCACAGACCCTCTGCTTACTTCAAACCAGTTCGTATTTCTCCCGGTAAACCACAAAGGTAGGCTCACATCAGAGACAATTACAACAATGGTGACTTATGTACCATAGGAACCAATGTTAAATATACATTTTTTTTTCAAAATCCCAATTGCGATGAATATGTCTATATTCGTTTGTTTCAGAGCATTAGAAAATATGAATTAATGACACAGCACGCTAAATTTTAATAGAAGGAAAAAAAAAACGATCTGACGCGTTATATTCCTATGACTTTATCTACCCATTATAATTTATTCTTCTATTGGGAGAGCAAAAACTCCGAAACGTCTGGGCTGTTTTTCCCCATGGGGATCATGCCAGAAAGCTGATAAAACGGCACTTAATAAAACAAGAAAAACAGTGAATAGAATATCAAATAGCAAAGAGAATACTACGGGAATAATCACAAATGTAAGTAACAGTACCAAGGAAGTGATACGAAAATTAGTGGACGTAAGAACAACCCGGTTTGAGAATAGAGAACGAGATTAAGTTTAAAAAAACATTGAGGTTAAGCACGAAAAAAGGAAGAAAGAAAGCTCAAAGAAGGGTTGCTAATCTGATTGAAATGACGTAAAGACAAAGAAGAATAAAACTAACTGATAAGCAGACATTAAGCATTTTATTTCTTTAATATATATTTATAATTGAAGGAGAACTAATGAATGCCCACAGTTTGATACCAAACTAAAGGGAGTGGATGCATTGGATCGTACTCGAGAAATAAAGAACGTGAGTTCTTTAATGCACGTGAGTAAGAGAACTCTGTAAATCAAATATTGAGTAAGTGGTAAAAGAGCGACACTGAACAATATAAATGAGGTTAGGAATATCTGGAAGACTACGAATCACAAAGGAGTACCAACATAAAGAACACTGCTGCAGAAACGACAGCGCAACAATGACAGGGAGAAGATCGACTAGAAAGACAACGATCCAAAGGCCACTAGGTTCGCAAGCCCAAGTTTAAGTGATGGAGCAAACGACAATACCACCGAGAAGAGCATTCAAAACATGCTCATAGGCAGCCACAGCCAACTCGCTTGCCGCGGTGCATGTGCTGGGCTACAAGTACCGTGTTGCCTCAGTTCGTGCTTCGCAGCGGTAGCTGTTGGTTTGTCTTCCTTAGCAGTGGCGGTCCGTACTCCAGTGTCAGTTTGATATGGAAGGCCACTCATTAAAGCGAAGGACAAAAATAAAATAAATAAATAAAATCTGAAAACTTCCATCCCGGTACCTAATTCCTTACACCGGGACGTAGCTTCCAAATTCCATACATTTATTAATAAACTATAAAAAAGTACAAATCTCCAAAACAATTTTTCGGATAAAAAAATAAAAATTATATATATAAAAGAAAATATAGCAAAAAATTAAAAAAAAATGACAAAATAAACTACCAATTCAAATACAGAATAAATATACAAATAATACTGATATATCCAGCATTAAAATTAACTGGTATCCAGTTAATCCTCTACTAAATTTTAAAAAAAATTAAAATTTACAAACTTACAATTCTATAATAGAAAATACCGGTAACCGATATTACAAATACTGGTATCCAGTATTTAAAAAAGAACAATTTTTACAACTAATTAAATCAATTAAATTATACAAATACTAAAATTACACACAATTCTCCATAAAATTTCAAATTATTCCAAAACATTTCTCTAAATTCATAAAATTAACCAACCACTAATTTCAATCATTAACAAATTTCAAAACAAAATTTACTATGCTTTCAAATCCTTAAAAGCCATAAGCTAAAAATTTAAATTATACAACATTTAAAACTATAAATATATAACAAAACATTTAAATATTAACTGAAATATAAAGATTATTAGTACACAATTAATAACACTTAAATAATATTAAAAATATCAACATTATTAATTTTTAAACTTAATAATTTAAAAATATTTGATAATATAAAATTTCAAATTTTAAATTAAAAATAAAATTAAAATTCTAATATTTCAAATTTTTTAAAAAATTACCAAAAAAACTCAACATAATTTAAATTCAATACCTAAATTACAACAAAAATTTCAAATTATTCCTAAACATTTCACTAAATTCATAAAATTAACCAACCACTAATTTCAACTAACTTACAATTTTCAAACCAAAATTTACTATTCTTTCAAATTCTTAAGAACCATAAGCTGAAAATTTAAATAATACAAAATTTAAATTTAAACTTTTAACATTTTAAAAACCAAAATTTTAAAAGTATAAATATATAACAAAAATATTTAAATATTAATGAAATATAAAGATTATTAGTACACAATTAATAACACCTAAATAATATCAAAAAATATCGACATTATTAATTTTTAAACTTAATAATTTTAAAATATTCAATAATATAAAGTATTTTAAATTTTAAACTAAAAAATAAACTTCAAAATTTTAATATTTCAAAGTTTTAAAATTACCACAAAAACTCAATTAACATAATTTAAATTCAATACCTAAATTACAAAACAATTTTTTTTATAAAATATATAAATTTGTATAATTTAAACCTATTACCAGATTTCCAAAACAAAATTTACTATTCCTTCTCTTAAATTTTTTTAAACCATAAAATTAAAACAAAACAATTTCAAAAATCTAAAAACAAATACTAATTTCAAATCTTAAATTTTAATAAATTCACTCAATTTATAATTTATAAGAACACAAACTTATATAATTTAAACTCATATCCAAAACTATTTCAAATATATTTCACAATTTCCTCTTTAAAAAAAATAACATTTACAACAAAAAACCAAAAATTGCAACAAAATTAAACACACACACATACATATATAATATTATTCACTCAATATAAATCATATATCTTTTACATCCCTTCACATCACATAATATACCTCCACTTCACCAATCCACTTTTTATGTAAAAAAAATAAAAAGAAAACATTCTCTCAAACACCTAAACAAAATCACTAATACACCACATCAAAACATTCACATAAACTAAAAATTTACAAAACCGTCCTCTAAATCACCAAATCACAATCTCCTCTCATCAACTCCAAACAAACTCCTAATCACACATATAAAATCTCATTATACTTATTACAGCTTAGCCCCTCCCCCTTTTAAAGCACTTTACCATTCTGCAATTTTATTTATAAATTATAGATGGGGAGGGAAAAGTCCCTCCCCTCACTTCACTACACTCACTCACTCATTTGGGGCAATATCACCAGCTCCCGGACCCATAATGTTACGAATTTGCAAAATAGTCGGCTCCTCGTTCCACTGCGACGTCTCTTCAAATTTCTTACCACCCGCGTCCACCATTGCCTGGCCGTGACTGTTTCTGCAAAACTGCAACACTTCGCCGTCTGTTCCATCATTGTTGTCGTGAGAACTCCAAGAAGTCCTCTTCTTCCTCCGAGCTAGATTGTTGTGCATCTATCTCCCAGATGGAAAAAATTCATTAGTTCTTCTTCCTTCGTTAACAGAATCCCACTCCTCTTGTCATTCCGTAAGTAGAGATCTTTTGATTTCCTGCTTATTCACACATCTTCTACCAGCTATTTCAAGTACTTTGTTCCAATTTTTCTTCTTCATCCAAAACATGGCACCTCTTAGTCTAAGTAAAAGATCAATTGGCCACATGCCCGTAATAATCAATAAAGCCATTGTTGAGGTGGTGCAGACCGCCCCGGTGTGCCTTTAAAATATTTTTTTTTGAGAACTTCTAAGTTTTCTTTTCAATGTAATTCTTGTCATTTTGTCTGCCCACACCCCTGCAGCATAATTGATTATCGATCTAAAAATGCAATAATGGTAGGCAATTATATTATTTAGGGATATTTTAAATTTCATGTTCACAATTCTTGACAGTTTCTGCATAATTATTTCGGCCTTTCTTCTCACATACTCTGTGTGTTGAATATAATTTAATTTCTCATCTAGCATAACTCCCAAATATTCTGTTGCATTACACCGTTTAATGGTTTGATTGTTATATTTTATAATTGGATTCCTTTTAAAGTTTCCTTTCAGTAGCACAAAGTTCGATTTGTGTGGAGAAATTTCGAGTTTCGCATTTTTGCACCAAGTTGCCAATTTATCAGTAAGATATCTTGCTTTACTTTCTAATTGAACTCTCGAATCTCCGTCTATTAGAAAAATTACGTCAACAGCATATGCTGTGACGTTATTAATTTCAGCATCTTTATCAAATTCTTCTAATAAAGATTCCATTACTATGTCCCAGAACGTCGGCCCGAGTACCGAACCTTGTGGGCATCCTTTGATAATTCCTTTCCATATTTTCTGTCCTATACCTTGAATGAATACTCTCCTGTTGTCACAGTAGCCCTTCAAAATAGTGTATAAGGTTTTGGGATAATTTTGTTTTCTTAGCTTTTCGAAGAAAAAGGGCCACCATAGATTATCGAATGCTCCAGAAATATCAAAAACGATACCAATTATATGCTTTTTATCAGTCTGATTAATATTTTCCATGGCGTTATATACTGCATCTTCGGTAGATCGTCCTTTCCTGGACCCATATTGTCTCTCATTTGTGCCTATCATAAGTCTATATTAATTTATTCTTTTATTGATTAAATGTTCAAAAATTTCTCCAATTGAATTAAGAAGACAGATAGGTCGATAGGGCTTAGGTTTTACTGGGTCCTTATCTACCCCTTTGTTCAGAATAAGAACTCGTGCTACTTTCCAGCATGCTGGAAAACAGCCCTTACACAGACAATCGTTAGAAAGTAAACACAAATAAGGAATTAAGGTATCTTGGAGGCCCATTAAAACTTCATTTGGAATATTATCTGGTGCACAGGATTTCTTTTTCTTTAATTTTCTAAATAGCTGTTTAATTTCAGAAATATCAACAGGCAATATAACGTTGTTGTTGTTGTTGTTATTATTATTATTACCTATTATTATTATTATTATTATTATTATTATTATTATTATTATTATTATTATTATTATTATTATTATTATTATTATTATTATTATTATTATTATTATTATTATTATTATTATTATTATTATTATTATTATTATTATTATTATTATTATTATTATTATTATTATTATTATTATTATTATTATTATTATTATTATTATTATTATTATTATTATTATTATTATTATTATTATTATTATTATTATTATTATTATTATTATTATTATTATTATTATTATTATTATTATTATTATTATTATAAATCGTATTCATTTCTATTCTTTTAACTGTATTTTCCATAATATCCGAGGATATGTTGTCATCCGGTAATAATGTTTTCAAGGAAGGACACCCACGCTAACACATTATTTCAATCCCGAGTGGGAAGCTGAGTACTTCTTCATGGAATGTACCAGTGGTGCTATTTGTTTAATTTGCCAGCAAAAATTTCAAGTGCTGAAACGATTTAATCTTCAGCGACAATTTTAATGCATTGCATGCTAATGATTATTCGGCCCTAGAAAAAGAAGAAAACACTGCAGAAATACAAAAGTTAAGAGAAAAGATCACATCGCAGAAATAGGAACAGGAAGAAGCGGCTGGCGAATGGCAGAAACCTCAGTCTACGTGAGTTACGAAATAGCACTAGAAATTGCCAGTCCTTCTAGTAGTTTTTGTGATGGTCCACTTATTAAACGATGTATGCTTACAGCTGCAAGTAAATTCACCCCTGTCAGTGTTCGCCAGTTCGAGAGTGTCAGTCTGTCACCTCATACTGTTTCACGCAGAATTCAAGATCTGGCGGACAACATTTACACACAACTTATTGAAAGAGCAAGAGAATTTGTTGCATTCTCTGTTGCCATTGATGAGAGCACTGATTTATCAAGTATGGTTCAATTATGTATTTTTATTGGTGAAGTAAATGAAAATTTGGAAGTTGTGGAAGAAATGCTAGATCTGGTGCCAATATAAGGCACAACAACAGGATCAGACATTCTGAATTGTGTAGTAGAAGTTGTGGAGAATGCAGGGGTTCCATGGGACACACTCATATCAGTAGCCACCGATGGTGCCCCAGCTATGGTTGGTACACACAACGGATTTATGACCCTCCTGAAAAATAAACTAGCAAAAGAAGTAACAGCAGTTCATTGCATAGTTCATCAGGAAAACTTATGTGCCAAAACACTGAATGTAAACAATGTAATGAGTCTGGTTGTGAAGATTGTAAAGAAACTGAGGTCCCACAGTCTAAAACAGACAATTTAAAAGCTTCTTAGAAGATTTGGAGCATGAGTATGGTGATTAGCGTATCATACAGCAGCTAGGTGGCTCAGTCGAGGCAAGGTTTTAAGCAGATTGTTTGAATTATTGGATGAGATACGTATGTTCATGGAAATGTGCGGAGAACCTACTGAAGAGCTCACGAATGTTAAGTGGAAATGTGATCTTGCATTTATGGCCGGTATAAGTGAACATTTGAATACTTTGAATGTTTCACTTCAAGGGAAAAGCAAGTTAATCACAGATATGTTCTGTAGCATTGAAGCTTTTAAAAATATGCTCTCTTAGGAACGTCAACTGTCAAATGGTGATCCTTGTCATCTTCCCAGGTTGGAAAGTGTGATCCGTGATTGTGATTCCCTAGAAATGGGATGATATGTTGAAAATCTGCACATGCTTTCCCGTGCGTTTGATGAAAGATTTCACGATCTCAAGGGCTTAAAAATGGATTTTTATTTATTCGCTACACCGTTCAGCATGAATATTGATGATAAAGATGTTCAGCTGGAGCTTATCACCTTGAAATGTGACATTGAGTTAGCTGACAGTTACAGAAACAGAGGAAGTTTTCTAGATTGCTACAGGTGATTTCCAAGATCAAGATTCCCTCGATTACACAGGCGTGCGGCATCTATGATTGCAATGTTTGGTTCTACCTATGTATGTGAATCCTTATTTTCAGCTATGAAACGCATTAAAAACCCTCAGAGAGCCAACATCAGTGATCATAACTTGAAGTGTGCATTAATGGTCCAGAGCTGTGTTTCACTGTTTCCAAATGTGGCAAATATTGTGAAACCCAAAAGATGTCAGAAGCCAAGAGTATCTATCGAAAACTGAATGTATAAAATTCTTAATTGAAACGTGTATATTCGTTTAATATGAAGTATTCTGTGTAATATTAGCACTGTATAGTAAATATTATTTTGTTATTTTATATTTTTCAATTGTTTCAGGATCAAAAATGTGCTAATTTCCACAAAGTACTGTTTCATTCTTATTGTCAGAAATATTGGTTTTATATGTGATCATTTGGTTGTATGTATAGGATTGAAGGCTATAATAATCTTACTGGTATTGGGTTGTTTTATCATCATTTACTAACAAGCACCAGAGAGATATTAAACCACGTATTATACAGTTTCTGAATTGTTCCTTCACTGCTACCCTGTCCTTAATTATTTAATGGTAACGCAAGTGCAGATTATGGAACGCCACTGGCATATCTCCCTAGCACACGCCAGCAACGACCAGACACGCCGGCACTGTGCGACCTGTATAGGCACACCGAGCATGTCAGTTGGCTGTCCCTGCTCTTAGGTGTTCTGAATGAGAATAGAGAAATAAAACAGAAAACACAGATTTTTGAGAATAGACCTAACAAGTCTTCTCCGAACAGAAACAGGAAATACGAAACATGAATCAGAAGGTAGAAGAAAAATGTTCCGCACTAGAAGATAAATTTCTAAACAAAGACAATGAAACAAGGGAAGAAATCAGAAAGCTAGAACTCCAAATAAAAGCATTAGAGGAAGAGGAAGAACGTAGACAACGAAGAGAAAGAAAAATATAATGTAATAATTAAGAGTAAGGAAGCTTGATAGACACAAAGTACGTGAGGATACTGCAAAAAGTCTACAGCAAAAGTTTTGCACAGGTGAAACCGGAATTAGAAAGTCAACCATTCCGCCTAGAAAGAGGAGTTCGCCATGCAATCTCCCTAACTTTTCGCCTCTGTGATGGAAGATATATTTCAAAAAATGAAATATGCAAACAATTTTGAATAAATTTTAATGGAAGCAGAATAACGAATCTAAGATTTGCCGACGATGTTGTTCTATTCGCCAAAACACCAGTAGAAGTACAAAAAATGCTAGACCAACTATGTGAACATAGTATGTAAATCTGCAGGTCTGTCGTTAAACAAACTGAAAACGAGATCATATCTAATGGACCAAGAGCACCAATATTAACTGACGAAATACCCCTCACCTTCATAAACCAGTATACATCCCTGGGACAAATAATATCCTTTCAGGACAAAATGGAGAAGGAAATACAAGGGAGAATCTCTCTAGCCTGGAAGGCATTTTGGGGTCTTGAGTTCATACTCTTAGATGAAACGCTAAGCAGGCGAACTAAAGTTCACGTATTGGAAATCTGTGTGTAACTAACAACACATCAGAAAAGCAAAATCCAAATATGCCAACGGAAGATGCAACGCAAACTCTTGGGCGTATCTCTGAAAGACATAATCTCTAACATTAGATTACACCAGTTATCACAGACAAAAGACCTAACCCAATTAGTCACAAGACTGAAATGATAATGGGGAGGCCACGTGGCGAGATTACAAGACAGCACAAGTGGACATACAAGGCTATTACCTGGGATCCCCGTACAGGAGAACGACTACAAGACGCAGACGGACAGACCTCTTCAAGGAGTACGCAGGACAGCAGTCTTCACGAAAAAGCGACTGGAAATCCTTAGAGATACATCTGTGTAGAGACTAAATAGTGAATAGTGAACAATAAGCATGTGCGGCACCTAACGTGGTGTAGGATAAATGAGCTTTCCCTTTTGATAGGAGGCCTTTGCCCTTCACGGAGCATTTTGGGCTATTTTCATTTCATTGAATGTGGAAACATGATAACGCACCGCTGCTGTGAACAAGACCACGCTGCCAATGTGGTTTTGTTTTGCAGTATTTAGTTAACGGTGATGTGATATGATTCAGTTATTACGAGTGATTTATTAGTTGTCCTGTGCTTACAGTTAGTCACAAACTGTATTATGGCTCAGTATATGTTTTCTATTGCACAGCTTTTATTTATTTATGATTCGTATTTATTTATGATTAACCCACGGTAGCGCCATGGCCGAGCGGTAAGACCGTCCGTCTCTTACCAAGGCAGCCCGGGTTCGATCCTAGGGAGCCGCATGTGATATTCGTAGTAGACGAAGCGACGTCTGGACGGGTTTTCTCCGGGTTCTCCGGTTCCCCCGCCACTCATGCCATCAATTGCTCCACCTCCACCACCTTTCAAATCACCCGCTTCGCCTGCATTTCATATCATCCTCTTCCTCACTCTCATGCCTGGTGCTGGGCTGACCACCTGCTTCCAGATCTTCACTCTGTCCGGTCCATAGGTTCGTCTGCTCACCGACAGGCGTCTGACCCTAGTCACTGGCGTGTAAGTCCTAGGGGGTGTAAGTACTCATAAGGGGAGGATAATCAGGTAAAGAAGATGAAGAAGAATGTCCTAACTTAGTCAGCTCGCCAAGAGAAAGTACAACTTGCAGATATATTTCCAGTTGTAAAAGTTCTAGGTGGTACAACAATCCATTAACCTTACAATAATTTTCAGGCCACAGGAAGTGTTCAGACTAAAAATCTAAAAGACGGCGTACGGTTCTTACCGAAAAAATATTAGACGACATCGGTCATCGTTTGAAGAATTCCCCTAGAAATGGCTTAGCCGTCTTTCACAACAGGTAGGCATTTCTTATGGCTTTTTGCGAACAGCTACTAAATTGCTGAAGCTAAAACCACATAAAATAACTGTTGTACACTCTCTTCAACAAGGTGATTCTGTAATTAGCCGAATATTTCGTGGGTGGACTCTCAGTAGTGTATACAATAGTGAAAAAGACACACATTAAATATTTTTCACAAACGAGGCTTGGTTCACCTTCATGGGCTTGTGTGTACGCAAAATAATCGTTATTGGAGCTCGGTGAAACCTAATATTGTTCATGAAATACCTCTTCAGGACGAAAGAATTGGTGTATGGTGCGCCATTAGCGTAAAAAGTGTTATAGCTCCAATTTTTTACTTTCTCTACTGGTAAGTAGAGGAAGTATTGTATTCCACACAAAATTTCGGTGTCGATATTTCACCGGAAATGTATGTTTTGAGAACCCTGAATAAAAAAGGCATTTTTAAAAAAAGGCGCGCGCGTGTGTGTGTGTGTGTGTGTGTGTGTGTGTGTGTGTGTGTGTGTGTGTGTGTGTGTGTCTGTGTGTCTGTGTGTCTCTGTGTCTGTGTCTGTCAGTCTGTGGACAGCATAACTCAAAAATGAAAAGTAGGTTAAAAACCAAAGTTCGTATTTAAGTTTAATGTCTTTCAAGGATGCGACACGAAGATTTTGAAGAAAACAGCCCCACACTAAACTACCCCTTACATGGTAAATTTTTCGAAAATTTTCATTTTCTTGAAAATGGCTAACGATTTTGATTAAAATGTCATATGTTTGAGATATTTTTATGACAAATGAAATGTATATCTTGAATTTTCTGGCTATAGCCCCTGTAGTCGTATTTGCTCTGGAAGACTTTTGCATAACTGGTAAAAAGTTAGAGATAGACCGAATAGTACTGCACAAAAAATGTAGATCTTGCTAAAATACACAATTTATGTCCCAATAAATTTGCTTGTAGGGTGAACCATTTCGGAGATATTCCTTGTTATGTGTGTGAGTTTCAGAAAACAAAACTTTCGTGAAATGAAACATCATTGTTCATTTTTACTTTCTCTACTGGTAATTAGGGGAAGTAATTTCCACGGAAATATATGTTTTGAGACCCCCTGAGTCGAAAAAGAGCATTTTTAAAAAAGGTCCTGAGTCTGTCTGTCTGTGTCTGTGTGTCTGTGAGTCTGTGAGTCTGTGGACAACATTACTCATGAGCGAAAAGTAGGTTAAAAACCAAAGTTGGTATTTAAGTTTAATGTCTTTCAAGGATAGGAAACGAAGATTTTGAAAAAAATAGCCCCACCCTAAAGTACCCTTTACATGGAAAATCTTTCGAAAATGTTTACTTTCTTGAAAATGGCTCTAACGATTTTGATTAAAATGTCATATGTTTGAGATATTTTTATGACAAATGAAATGTACATCTTGAATTTTCTGGCTACAGCCCCTGCAGTCGTATTTCCTCTGGGGGACTTTTGCATAACTGGTAAACCGTTAGAGATAGACCAAATCATAGTATCAAAAAATGTAGATCTTGCTAAAATACACAATTTATGTCCAAATAAATTTTCTTGTAGGGTGAACCATTACGGAGACATTCCTTTTTATGTGTGCGAGTTTCGGAAAACTTCTGAAATGGAACATCGTTGTTCATTTTTTATATGTTAAGTGTGCAAAGGGAACGGAATCTCAAAGCTTTAAAGGATTTGACTATCGCACAAATATTCCCCTTGGACCTACAAGGAAATAAGCAAAAATGTTTATCTTAGCTAGCACAAAGAAGACAGAGGAAGATAGAGAAGATAGTGCAAGAGTAGAGAAAGTCATGTGAGTGCAACACATCAGATTTTTTTTTCTAGTCAACAGTTGACACCCGCATATACGTGAATACAATTTTACTCCCCTCCCTTTTTTAGAGAATTAACAGAGCGGGAGCGTGGTTTTGCCATTTTTCCAACAAGACTCTGCAACAGCTCATAAGTCAATCTTTCGATGAGAACAATTGAAAGTGTGTTTCATGACAGAATTATTAGTAGAGATTTGTGGCCCCCCTCATTCCCCTGACTTAACCCCCTACGATTTCTATCTAACCTAAACATAAGTAACCTAAAACACAAAGTGTACAAGACAAACCCACACACCCTGGAAGAATCAAGCAAAATATCCGTCTCAACGTGAACTACGGCGAGTGATGGATAGTTTCCTAAAGAGGTGCCAAAATTGTATAGACAACGACGGTGGCCAGTGTCAGCATCTCATTTCGTAAAGTTGGTAAGTAAAGTCTTTAATAGTCGTTTTAAAATGTTGTATGGTTTTATCCGTGCCTTTCTATGATCGCAGCAGACGGCAACGAGCGCCGAGGACGTGGACAGGCAAAACACCGCGCAGTACGTTCTTAAGCTTTTTGTTCCCCCCGTATAACTTGCATACGATTCGTACTTTAGGTAATCGACATAAACTTTTGTATAAATAATTAAATTACATATCACACTATATATAAGTGGTAGATAGAGAAATTCGAATAGTCAAATGTTTAAAACTGAGCCACTATATGCTGGCCTTGAAATGTAATACTCTTTCCATAACACCGTGAAAATCAACTAAATAGCGACAGTACTTTAAAAGATGATAATGTTTTGAAAAATTCTAATTGGTAGTTACGGATATCTCAGAAATGTGTGATGCCACAAAAACCGTATCTGATATAAATTGCATACTTTTAAGAAATATATCATTTTGGTGTAACACTTCTTATCTATCACTTAAAATTTGCCAGTTATCAAAATTGTACTGAACTCCTTCCGAATGAAGTAGACATCATACACCATTTCCAGGAAATTCAATATGCACATACATTTTATTTGCCAAATGAATATCTTAAATATATAGTATCTCCTATAATCAAAATCGTTGGAGCTGTGTTTGAGAACACAAAAAATTAAAAATAAATAAATAAAATTAGAAAGTAAAAAAAAAAAAAAAAAAAAAAAAAAAAAAAAAAAAAAAAACAGAAGAAGAAAAAATAAGGGACATTTTTCCAGGCAAATGGTATGGTGTGCAACTTTTATTTAAAATCTTCGGTCACATCTTTGGAAATTACTAAACTTCACATGGAAAATGTTTTTAAAATTTTGATTTTCTGGAAAGTGCCACTATTTTGATTACGATAGTTTTGCCACAAATGAAATTTGTACCTTGAATATTCTGTGAGCAGACCCTGAATTCCTCCTCATTTTGGGTGACTTTTACATAACTGGTAAACCGTAAGAGATAGAGAAAATCTTACTGCACAAAATATGTAGATCCCGTTAAATCACACAATTTATGTCAAATTCATTTTTTATGGAGCTAACCATTTTCGAGCTTTCCTTGTTATTCGTTTGAATTTGTAAATATCTATATATATATTTTTTTTTCAAATAGGAAATCATTATTTTTCATCTATTGTTATTTATTTACCACTTTTTTCACCAGATGCAGTATACGTAGAGGTGTTACATTCCACCCAAAAATGCGATACCGATATTTCACTGAAAATTCACGTTTTGAGGTCCTTTGAATCTAAAAGAGGAAACGAAATAAGTAGCAATGATAATCATGGAATGGTTAGTATTGTACAGGTATCGAGGCAACTTCATATGACTAATACCACAGTTTGGATAATTCTAAGATGTAACCGTATAAACAGAAACCAAAGTTTGCACGTAAAGAAAGTGACAAGCGACAAGTATAATTTTGCTTTATTTGTGTTAGCAGAGATTAAAATTAATAATATTTGGTTGAACAACGGTTTTTGGGCATACAAAGCGGACTTCTCTTTTAATGGTAGAGGTAACACACATAATTGCAGAATTTGGTCAGAAGATGACCCACAACTGTTAAATCAAGAAGGTCTACATGATTTAAAAGTTACTGTATGGCGTGATTTCAATTCACAATTCATCATTGGCCCTTATTTCTTACAAGAAGACAACAGTGGGATAAGACATACTGTTACTGTAAATGGTGAGCGCTACTATGGGAGGCTACAAAACTTCGTCATTCCTAGCCGATATAGAAAACATTAACTTCATGCAAGATAGTGCTCAGCCCCATACCTAAACCCCTGCAAAACAATTAATAACCCTGATCTTTGGTAATCGTCTCATCTGTAAACACTTTCCAACAAAGTGGCCGCCGCGATTTCCAGATTTCAATCCGACTGGCATTTGGTTGTGGGATTGCCTTAAAAAACAAGTTTTCCTAACACATCCAACAACCCCACAGCAACTGAAAGATGCCATCCTGCTAGAAATTGCTAATATTCCAAGACATCATCTGCAAATGGAGACGCAAAAAGAATCGTGTACTTTGATCAAGAGAACGAAAGGCATATTTGCAGTGTTTTATTTAACACCATTTTCCGCCAGTATGCGACTTCTTTTGTGTTTTCCTATCTCAAATATTATAATATGTATAACGATTTAACGCTTTGAGTCACTTTTGAAAGATCCTTTATATGTAGAATTTTCTGGGAATGCCATCAGAAGTCCTCTTAATTCTGGATGAGTTTTGACAACTGGTAAACCGTAACAGACAGAAGCTTACTATACAAAAAATGTACAACTGGTTATTTCAGATAAAATTTCTTGCGGAGATAACCATTTTCGAGATATTTCTTGTTATTTGTTGGAATTTTCAAATACATATACTTTTGTGAAAAGGGAAATCGTTATTCGTTTATTATTTCTCTACCACATACATATCAGGTAGAGAACACATTACATTGCACCCAAAAACCCCATACCGAGATCTTAGTGTAAATACACGCTTTGAGGTCCCCTAAATTCAAGGTAAGCCATTTTAGAAAAGGTACTACCCGCGTAGCTCAAGCTCGGCATAGCTCAAAAACGAAAACCCGGTTAAGTACCAAACTTAACATAGTTCAAGAATGTGACATGGGGTTTCTAAGAAAATCGTCTGCACACAAAACTACCGTTTAATGGAGAAATTTTTGAAGAAACGTCTAACGATTTTGTTTAAAACAGAAAAGTCTCTGAAGACCATTTTATTTGGATGATTCATTCTGAATGAATGATTTTTGTATAACTAGTAAGCCGTAATAGATAGACAAACTCCATCTATAGAAAAATGTTCGTAGATATCACTACAGCCAGTTTATGTCAAATATCTACTTTTTTAGTGCAGACAGCAAATTTCGAGGTATTTCTTGTTATTGATTTGAATTTTTAAATATTTATACTTTTCTGAAACAGGAAGTCATTATTCGTTGGTGTATGTCCTGCCCATGCAAGGAGAATGGAATATCAAGCCGTCATATAAGGAGCAGCTCTTAAAAGAGTGACTCGCTTACACTTATTGCATTCTCTTATTTCCATTTAACCTATAGGGGAATATATAATAAAACAATTTCTACAAACGTTTATCTCGATTAAAATGAAGGAGGTAGAACAGGAAGGCTTATTTAGAATAGATTTATGAGATTGAGTAGGGAAAGTAATATGAGTGCACACATCCATATATATATATATATATATATATATATATATATATATATATATATATATATATCTTTCTTTTTTTTTATTTTTTGTGTGTGTCCAGGCTATGTAAAGAGCCATCACATAGCAACCAGCTGTTAAAAGATCTAGCTATCGCTTGAGCCTACTATATTTTGTTATTTCCGTTGTATCTACGAAGAAATGCATAATAAAGCAATTTCTGGTGTTAATCTCTGTTAACATGAAACAGACAGATAAAAGAATAAAGCTTTGTAAAAAGTTTTAATAAAAGGAGAGAAACTTATACGAGTGCAATACATCAGATTTTTATGTTATGCTATGCACAGATACACACACGCACACATATACACACGTATCCTCTAAAAAATGAGTTTCTATTTTTTGGCTTCAGGGGGCTTAAAATATGTATATTCGTTGAAATCTCAATATCGAATCTTTGAGTAGAATGCATTACATCCCCTACCTCAGGCATGGGTAAAATTGCCTCAAAAGGGCCAATCCACTGAAACGCGTTCTTGCCTCCCTCCACCGGTCATACTTCCCCTTCACTTCCATTCAGCTTCCGACACGCCTCATCCAGTGGCGAGTATGGCTTCATAGGGACGTCTGTATTATGAATAGTGACATAGAGAATTTCTTGTAAGTTACAAAAAATGGAAAGTAGCTGTTTAATATGTGGATTTAAATCTGCAAATATAAAGCGTTTTACAGTGCCAAACGCCACCTGGATTAGAAGCATAAATCAAACTTTGGTGATCTTACAATTTACTTACAATCTGAAAAGGTACTTTATGAATACTCGTATTTGCAAATATATAAAAAGGATGATATGATTCAGCTTCTTAGAGATTTAGTTTCATATTAGTTTATTAGGTATCCGGAACTGAACTTATCTAAAAAGTTGAGTACATACTAGATCTATTTGATGTGATTTAATGCGTAATCCTATAATATTTATTGATACTTTATCTGAAGTATATTTTAATTATTTCTCTTAGGATTGGAAAAATACCATAAGCTTAACGAACTAAAATTGAAGTCATATGCACCCTTAGTGAAACCTCCAGAGGAGACATTACGCATAAATGATAGATAAGTTATTGTATTTTGTCATTCAAAGTTTGGATACAATATTGAGTTTAGAGCCAAATAATTTATTATATTGATAAAATAGTTTTAAAATATTTAAGACTAAATAGCAATGGAACTTTACTGCTTTATTTTTTGTGAAGGAGAAGCAATTTAGTATGTTAATCATAAGGCAGCGTATGAATGTTACGTGCATAAAACAAAGGAAGGTTATAAACTTGAAGATTATGTAATTTGCCTAACCACAATAGGTGGCAGTAATAACTATTTTATGCAAAATATGTTAAATATAAACAAAATAGTTAATAGCAGCGTAAAAATTATTAGTACCACGCAGGTGGAACGAAGCCACCACTGCGCTTCTTGTATCAAAAGAATCCTCACCCGGCAAGAGAATGTGGGGTGAGTAAGGCAAGTAGCTACCTCTCCTCTCGTCCCCATGCCTGCCCTACCTACTAATGCACATGATACAGAAGGTTAAAATATCCCGATAATTCTGCAGTTGTAAAAATTGATAAAATATGTTCAGGAGAAGTACAAAATTCCGCTAATTTTCATTATAGGGAACAAATCAGCACAAGTCAGTGAAAAAGCCAAACGTAAACTTGCATTATTTACCTCTGTTGATTTTAATCTTACATAAAAGGCGATAAGTTACACGTACCCCGGATTATTCTTAGTACGCTGTTCACAAAGGAAATCGTTCACTTAGAGCTAAAGTTTTAAATGATGCTAATGAAATTGTAAGCTCGTTAATTCCATTAGCGAATGGTGTTCTGAACTAATCTAGTTATACGGCAATTGTGACCTCGGGCTGTAGGTTTTGCGATCAAGGTATTTAAAGGCAACATGATCGCAGATACAGACTAACGGAATCCATCGCATTATGTGAAATGTAGCTAATGTGCATGGTCGCACTTTCTAATGCATTTATCCTTAAAATGGTCTCTGGCAATGGAGAATGCAGGTTCCCATTATTCCTTCTAACGCTAGCCTTCCGGGTTACCTCAATCTAGGGAGGGATGACAGGACTCATTTCTGAGGTGGAAACACCCAAAGAGATCCATCTATCTGGCAACCAGAAGGCCACGATTCCAGGCATGATCTCCCACAGGAGCAACCAAGATGACGGCACGACCATCCAGTACCACCGGCCACAGAAGGCCTGAAAGGGACAGGTGTCTAAGTGGCCACCAACACTTACCATCCTTATATCGCAATATAACATTACATTACAACGGAAGTTGGACTGATTCCAGCGCTTTACTCTATTAAATTATAACGTACGCACTACAAATTATTGAGGTGGTAAAAATCAACGAGTAGATTTGATTATACTAATCACAATATTGTTAAGTTTAAGGGTGTGAAAATGCTAGAGGCCTAGGCCTTAAAAGTACGTAATATAGGAGGGTAGGTTAAGTTGGTACCGTACATGTGAATACGAGATCATTTATTTACCTGCAATGTCAATATAACCGAAAGGCCATGAAATCGTACTATCTCCCAAAAGATAACCGACGTCATACCGTTCTACCTTGTGTCGCTCACTTAAGTCGCCGACGTGGAGTTAGTTCTCTTCTCCCTCACTTTTCCCCTCTTTCTCTCCATGTATGCTAGCTAAAAGAAGGGGAAGCTATAGACTTTCTTTCGGCGAGAAAGAATGTTGATTTCAGGTCATAGAATGGAACAATCCGTCCATATTTCCACACTAATTAATTCAAAGAACTGTCTTTTGCTCCCTGTCAATGATATATCTAGTTAACAATACGTTATTTTCGCGCCTTTAGGCAGTTTCAGTCTGTCTTACAGTACATCACTCGCGGGTACCACCACGAACTCCCGAATAATTTGGTTTCTTTGGAGAATATCACTGGTATAAACTTCCATCCGTTACACTGTAGCTTATTTGTTGTCCATTTACAGTTGCGTACACATAAGCACATGCAATTGTTGTTTACATAAGATGGTCATTAATTAACACTACTGGTGTTTATTTACTGGTTCCTCAAGTATTTTAGCATGATAACCTAAAGTTCCGGACTAAACATTGGCTAAAATTCATATTCCAATTTCGATTCCTAAATGACTAAAAGACTAAAAAAATTGTGTTGCCCTCACATGACTTTCTCTACTCTTGTACTAACTATTCTTACAAACTGTTATTCCACTATCTGCTTCATGTTGGTCGAGATAAGCATTTGCAGAAATTATCTTATTGCGATTTTGTTGTAGGTGCAGGAGAATATGCTAATTGAGCGATAGCCAAATCTTTTATACCTTTCAAATTCTGTACTCTCTGTACGGTCAATAGATGAAATAGGGAATAACTATCTTCCATTTGGGAAAAGTTTCAAGTATGGCAAAGCTCACACAAATGACAAGGAATATCTCCGAAACGGTTCACTACAAAAATGCATTTGAACATAACTTCTGCGTTTTAACGAGATTTACCTACATTTTTGCACAGTAAGATATGGTCTAGCTCTTACGATTTACCATTTATGCAAAAGACATCAGGAGTGAAGAGGACTATAGAGTCTATAGCTGGAAAATTCAAAATATACATTTCATTTGCAATAAAAATATCATAAACATATGGAATTTTAATCAAAATCGTTTAAGAAAGTGAAAAGCTTTGACAAATTTCCCATGTAAAGGGAAGCTTACGATGGAGAAATTTTCTTCAAAACCTTTGTGTCGCATTCTTAAAAGACAATTCAACCTAAATATCACTTTGGTTTCTAACCGACTTTTCGTTTTTGAGTTATGCTATACACACACACACACACACACACACACACACACACACACACACACACACACACACACACACACACACACAAACAAACACGAGCGTACGTGCGGATTTTTTTCTAAAACTGTCATTTTTTCTTTCAGGGAACCTGAAAACATGTATTTCCGGTGAAATCTCGACATCTCAGTTTTGAATCGAATACAATACTTCCCCTACTTACTGTAGGTAATACAGAAAGTAAAAATAATAAACAGCCAAGAGTGCTTAACTCCAAATAATATACATACCTAGGCACAATTTAGTAACTAAGAAAGAAAAGAAAACATGAGCAAATCTGTTCACAACGGTATGATAATAATATATGCGATACCTGTGTCACAGTCTTAAGCCGATGGGTTTTAAGTGTGCTTAAAAATGACAGCTCCATGTCACTAAATTTACTGGCATGTGTAAGAACTCCTGCGGGACGAAATTCCGGAACACCGGCGACGCTGATATGATCCTGGCTATTGACAGTGTCGTTAAACAACAAAATAATTTAATTTAATCTGTACCTAGTTTGTAATGAAGTTCATTGCTAGTACATTCTAGCGTAACATCAAAAATTGTTAAACCGATATGTATTATCAACAGTTACGATGATGATGATTATTATTATCATAATTATCATCATTATAATAATAATAATAATAATAATAATAATAATAATAATAATAATAATAATAATAATAATAATAATAATAATAATATATATTATTATATTATTATTATTATTATTATTATTATTATTATTATTATTATTATTATTATTATTATTATTATTATTATTATTATTGTTATTGTTATTGTTATTGTTATTGTTATTGTTATTGTTATTGTTATTGTTATTGTTATTGTTATTGTTATTGTTATTGTTATTGTTATTATTATTATTATTATTATTATTATTATTATTATTATTATTATTATTATTATTATTATTATTATTATTATTATTATTATTATTATTATTATTATTATTATTATTATTATTATTATTATTATTATTATTATTATTATTATTATTATTATTATTATTATTATTATTATTATTATTATTATTATTATTATTATTATTATTATTATTATTATTATTATTATTATTATTATTATTATTATTATTATTATTATTATTATTATTATTATTATTATTATTATTATTATTATTATTATTATTATTATTATTATTATTATTATTATTATTATTATCTGTCTGGGAATCTTCAAATTGACAGTGTTGCCACTAGTTCGTTGTATGTTAATGTTGGGGCTTTCACCGAGCGAGATAAGCATGGGGAGCTCGCATTCTGGAGGTCACGCGTTCGATCTCCATTGAAGGCGCTCCGACATTGGGTTTTTCATGATTTTCTCTGAGCAATAAGCGAACATTTAAGTGTGTTCTCATCTATGACAATTTATTTTCTATTTCCCTCTCATTTCTTCGTTCATCTCTCTCTCTCTCTCTCTCTCTCTCTCTCTCTCTCTCTCTCTCTCTCTCTCTCTTTCTCTCTCTCCAGCTCCAACAGTTAGACGGGTTTTCGAGCCTGGAACTGAGGCCTGTTCTGCCTATAACCTCCTGTGGTTCCTTCACTTCATCCCCTCCTCTAGGGGGGTGATAGCTACAGCAGATTTATGTAGGTCGCCGTGCACAAGGTGTGTTCCTCGTTGTATAAACTATGGGGGCTTTTATATAATGTAAAAGCTGTGTAGCCTTTGTTACTAAATGACAGCGTAACATAGATTAAAACGTTCATCTACTGCGATTATGTGTAGTACTACCACGAGAGGGTTTCACACGACGATAATTTTACGAGCGCAAAGTGCGAGAAACATTGTCCCAAATATAAAAACCTGGAGTGTTACTTCTTTAGAGTAATCCGCGAAATAATTCATTTATTTAATACTATTTGATGTTAATAGTAATTTAAAAGTAAACAACTTACAACTTACAATAACATTCACACATTTTAATTGAGATTTATTTTCACAGTTGATACTCCTAGTAATTCGGTAGGCTGGGAGAACAACAACTACCACGTGTTTACAGCCCCATCTCCAATGAAATTAGCCTTCTGTTCAACTGGTGTTTCCGCTGTGAGTTCGTAACCTCTTTCGTTGCAAAACATTTGAAACTGATTCCATATAAATGGTCTGCTCTTCCCCGTATCTTTGGATTTCACATCTTCAATTAAAATTTCAATATCCTCACTAGACTATTCGCCAAATCATTTGTATGGCATCCTTAAATCTACCGCTAATTGTTTTTACTGCCCATAAATATCTCAGATGTTCAGAAACGCAGGAAAATATTTAGGTTGGCGGAACCGTAAGGAGGAGGTGGTATAACCAAAGCGGTAATACCACGGCGAGAAGGTGATAATTCAGCATAAGTGGTATAGTCTAAAACATTACTCTACTACTTGCGTAAGTGTTTCACCTATAAAAATGCTTAATGACCCAATTAGATTATTTGGAGGGCTTAAAGGACTGTCGGAGGAGTTAACGAAATTAGAAATGCAACATTTGCCGATATTTTAACATCATTTTCGATGTTGTGCGACTTTTCATCCGTTATTAAGTAATTATGGGAACTTTACTGAGTTATAGTTTTGGGTAAAGCGGATTATTCATCATGAGAACCTTTCAGGTGATTATACAGTAGTTTGATAAAGAATGCAGGAAGAACGTAAGTTAAATTAATAAGATTGTCATTTGAAGCTTCTAATGCCACCCTTGCAACGTCGATTAAGCCAGCTCGTATGTCGTGCTAATAATTCTAAAGGTGTTGATTCCCATTTAGTTCCAGGCACCCTAATACGATATCGTGACGATAAAGTTAGAATTTGGGTAAACATTTTGAAATAAAAGAATAAGTAAATAATTTTAATTATTTAGGATTTAATGTATCCTACTGTCAAAGGAACGACATTAATATAAAATTAAATAGGTTTTATAGTATGTGTGGAAGAATAAGAACACTGAGAAATAAAACATTAAGAACAGCTCAATTAAAATTCTATAAAACAATGGCAGTTCCCATGTTGACATATGCATGTGATAATTGGACACTTGTTAGATCAGATAGAAGAAAGATAGAGACAGCGGAAATGAAGTTCTTACGTTCAGTAGGGCGGCGCCGTGGCCGAGCGGTTAGCGCGCTCGCCTACCACCTAGGCGGCCCGGGTTCGATCCCAGGGACCCGCATGTGGTATTCGTGGTGGACGAAGCGGCGTCAGGGCGGGTTTTCTCCGGGTACCCCGGTTTCCCCCGCCATTTCATTCCACCGGTGCTCCATCTTCATGTATCATCAGTGTCACCGCCTGCGGTGCCGTAGTAGTAAAAGCGGGCGTTAACCACTACAACAACAACAACAACGTTCAGTAGCAGGTTACACACTTTTAGATAAGAAACACAGCATGGAAATCAGGAAAGAGCTACAAATATACAACATAAAAGACAAAATAAACGAAACAAGAACAAACTGGCTGGAACATATAGAAAGAATGCCAGAACACAGATTACCACAGATTTTACTTCAACACCAACCAAAAGGTAGAAAAAGAGTGGGACGTCCACTCACCAGATGCAGAGATTCCATTTCTTGATGTGGAAACAGGTCAAAGGTCTAAATCCATGAAGGCAGATGATGATGATGATTTTGAAATGCCATATGATATTTTCATATTGACGGAGTGCATGAAAATTGAATGTATGGATAAATCCAAATTTCTTTATTTTAATCTTGCTTACTTGACTCAAACAGTACCGACATTTAAAAACTCAGATTCTCGGGTGGATCTATTTGCGATTAGAAATAATGGCATATTAATTTACGGGACAAGCACAAGTTTTGTAAGCAGTGGAGCATGCAAACATAATTGAAGAGAAGGTAATTGAAATATTTCTAATAGTGTGTTTAAAAACACCTACTATCACTTATTTGACGTAGCTAGAGGATCAAATATAAATTTAAATGCTCAGAAAACGTTGGTCCAGGATGTAAATCACACTTTGTATTTATTTATGGAGAGGATGTATTTCCAGCGCAGTTTCTGCTTTTCTTCTCAAGTATTTTTAAAAGTTAAAACAATTACTCTCATGACTGCTATATTTAAAGCAGTAAACGCGAAAAAAAAAAGTGAGATTTGTGGAATACAGAGAACCTTGTGATATTTGATGTGTGACTGATACAAATGTTTTAGAAATATTTCGCTGCGGGGATTAAAAAGTTCTGTCCATTCCTTTGCATCTTTTGAGTTCACGAACATTAAATAATATATACTTGTTTTATTTGCAGTTGACTTTCATCACATAAGCTCCCTTATAGGAAAGAGTGAATTATCTCCTGAGACAGTTTCTGTGTAGATGTTTCACACAAATATACCTTTTAATGTAAGTATAAAAGATTTATGGTTCTGAATCGGTAACAACTAAAGGAAACCCTGAGTTACTTACTTGTCAGAATCGAGCAATATGGCTGCATGTTAAAATTTGAGATTAGCATTCGAGAGGTTACGGGTTCGACTCCACTCTGATTGGGTTCCACTCTGATTGAGGGTTTATTCATGGTTTCTCTCGTCGGTAGGCAAACACTGTGATGGCTCATCTATCACGACGTTCCTGTCCATAATTTTCTATGCCAAGCATTTCCTTCTTCATAATCTGTTTTAGGATTGTAGGACCCGGCGACGTATTGTTGCTGGGTAGTGGTGGCACTTTGTGAAGGTTCGTCACAGGGATCAGCTGGACTGCTCAAGGACCCGTCCACTAGGTGCTTACTATACAGACTCCTCTTAGGGAGTCTTGGGCTTATGGGTGGACTTGAGCAGTGTCCGATTCGTTGTATATGGAAACGTTACAGGCCCCGAACTCGTTTGCGCACGTCTCTCCCGCAGTTCCTCCTTATCCCTCCTTTCCAGGGGTCACGTTCTAAACACGAAGAGCCACATCGGCCTGTGTGCGGTGCTCTGACTCGGTTTCGAGGACTCCTTCATGATATGTATCTTTATCTACCTTTACTTGTCGGATTACTCCTTTACTTTTGTTGCAAAATGTCAAATACATTTACTTTCTCTACCTGATAGAAAAGGTATTGTATTCCACTCAAAAATTCTTTATTGAGATTTCACCGAAGGTGGCTTCCTATATGATAATAATAATGATGATGATAATAATAATGATGATGATGATCATAATAATAATAATAATTAAAATAATAATAATAATAATAATAATAATAATAATAATAATAATAATAATAATAATAATAATAATAATAATAATAATAATAATAATAATAATTAATAACAATAACAATATTAATAGTGATGATGGTGATGATGATGGTGATGATGATGATGATGATGATGATGATGATGATGATGATGATGATGATGATGATGATGATGATGATGATGATGATGATGATGATGATGATGATGATGATGATGATAAAAAGAGGCCAGAGTGAAATGTTTACATACTGAACAGCCTCAAGAAAATAGCCGGCTTGATATTGGATTTCTATCACAGCAAAGAAAAAAAGGACAGGCCATTTGGAATTGCAGAATCACTAAAAAATAGGAACATGGAATGTGAGAGGGATATCCACAAAAGAAGAATTACTAAAAGAAACAGAAACCATGAAGGTAAACTTAATGGTACTTACTGAAGCTAAAAAGAAATTAAAAGGCACAGAAAAGATAGGGAAATGCACTTTAGTTTATGTTGGTGTTTCATCAAAGCAAAGGCCAGCTAAAGAAATAGCAATATTAATTGATGAAAAATGGATAAAGAGACTTGAACATTATACTTTTATTAATGAACGAGTAATACAAGTAACGTTTAAGATACCCAGAGCACATCTAGTTGTTATAGGACTATATAGTCCTGAAGAGGGAAAAAAGGAAAAAGTTTTAGGATTCTATGAATAATTACAAAAATAACTAAATAAAAATAAAAATGAATATGTGATAATTCCAGGAGATTTAAATGCAAGAACTGAGAAACAACCTACAACTAAAATTTTAGGAAAATTTGGAGAAGACCACATTAATGAAAATGGCAAATAACTACGACAATTTGCAACTTTTAATGATCTAAAGATTACAAATACGTTTTTTAAAACAAAAGATGTTCACAAATATACGTGGAATGCACGTGGCCAAAGATCATTAATAGACTATATTATGGTAAATAAAAAAGCAGTATCACAGATTACACATACCAGAGTCTACTGGGGATGTGATATATCTTCTATAAAAACTAGGTAGGCCTAGTTTTGAGTTTAGTAACTCTGAACATTCAGTGCCTAATTTTCGAAGTATACTCTTAATATACTGCGCAATTGTGTGAATGTAATCAGATTCTATGACTATTAACATATTATACCAGTGGAAGTGTTAGGAACGCTGACACCAAACGATTGTGCAGAATTTTGCAAGATTAATCTTCTCCGTGTGCTCTACATCAACTTGTGTTAAGCACGTTGAACAGTAACATATGTTAAAACTGTGAAAATTGTGTTTTCTGAGTGTTACAGTGGTATCGTTCTGGCACACTTAAGTTGTGTTCAACTTTCCACAGTAATATCTTTCATACCCTAGTGGTAATATTTGGAAAAAACAACTTTTTATACGAAATACGGCAAAGGCCATCTAAAACATTTGCATTGTTTATGCATAGCAAAACTCGCATTTCGTTAAATTTGATAATTCCAGTTATAATTGCGCTATATAAACTACCAGTGTTAAGCTATTAAGCTTTATTTGGTGCACTACTATAATATTTAGTGTACTTATTAGACATAATTCAATCTACTGTGAAATACGGAACTTAAAATGACAATGTTTGATGTTTGTTACCATTAACATTTTGCGCTTTTAGTGTAATTGTAATGAGAACGATGAACCAAAAGCCTGATACACCAAGTAGTGGTACCAGAAAGGCCAGAATAGCCAAGAGGGCGACATCTGAACCCAGAGATGTTCAGAGGTCACCAGTTAATATGGCGGTTGGAGACATAGAGAAGCCCAAGGTTAACCTGGCGTTAGCGAACAATGTGGTTACAACAGATGCCACTCAAGAAGACTACCAAAACCGAGAAGTAGCACCATCTGTATCTGATAGCTCTTCAACTGACCAGCAGCATAGAGTGACACAAGAAGCAGCTAACAAACACCAGATTAGTGGAATGACAAACAAGAAGGTGAGATCGATATCCAAGAAGACTAGGAAGGAAGTGTTGAATGTTGTGATGGACACCACGGCCCCATCCGAGGACCATTTACCTTCTGTGGAAAAGGATAAGATGGACGCACACCAACGTCTGTTAGGGCTGGAGGAGGTCCTTCACCAATGTGACAAACTGCCTAAAAGTCAAAAATTGCAACTTAGGATGAGCTTTTATAAGATTATAGAAGAATATCATCTCCTTCAAGGAAAAACTCTAGAGTTGGAACAAGAAAACCAACGATTACGAGAGGAGAACATCAGGTTTAAAACATCACCCGTCATACAACCTCCTTCCTATGCAATGATGGCAGCAAAGCCAACACAGGGTAATAGAAAGGAGACTGTAATTGAGAGGACCCTGGCATCCCAAAGCGGCGTGGTGCTTTGCACTTCGAAGGCAGATGATACGGCAGAGCAGCTACAGAGGCGGATAACTGAAGCTATTCATCCTGCAAAGGATCAGATCCGGACAAAGGTCATCAAGAAGTCCGGAAGTGGGAAAGTACTAATTCGTACGGAGAATGAGGAAGATGTGGAGAAGCTCTTGATTCGCCCCAAGCTTCAGGAGATGGTTACTGTTGAAAGACCTAGAAAGTGGAGACCACGGCTAATTGTGTATGAAGTTCCCAGATGGATCACACAGGAGAAACTCCAAAAATTGATCCGTGAGCAGAATTTCCCTGATTATGATCAGGAGCATTTCCAGAGTGAGTTTGAACCCAAATTCCTCACCGGTCCTAGGGAGAAATCGACAGTCCATCATGTTGTGGAGGTTGCCCCTGAAATGCGGAAAGAGATTCTAAGAAAGGGACGACTCTATTTAGACTTTGGGTCATACACGGCAAAAGACTATCTGGTGGTGCCATGCTGTCACCGTTGTCAGGACTTAGGGCACGTCCTTAAAAAATGCCCCGTGGACAAACAGGTCTGTAACAATTGTGGCGAAGAAGACCACCTCAGGAAGGACTGCCTGAAAAGAAGGCAAGCGGAGATCTGTGTTGCGTGCAATGCACGTAACAAACACTCCTGTGGAAATCCTAATGGAAGAAACTGTGCCACATACAAAGCGTTGCTGGATCGTCTCATCCTAAGAACAGACTATGGCCAATAGCACCAACAACCATAGGAGAGAGGACAATTTAAATATACTACAAATAAATGCTGCCAGGAGTCGCTTAGTAATGCAAGAATTACGTCGACTTGCAGAAGAAAAACACATTGATATATTGTGTATTCAGGAACCCTGTGTTATCAATGCCATAGTTCCCTACATGCCGGTGTCCTCCAGGACAGTTTTGACTGGTGCGGCTCTTATGGTGGCAATAGTGGTCTTCAACAGGGCCATTCGTCTTATTAAGTTGCAACAATTCAACGACACCCACATGGCTTGTGTGGAGCTAATGTACAGGGACCTTCACATTGGACTGGTGAATGCATACTTTCAACCCAGTCAGGAGATTGAACCTCATTTGCAAAAACTGGAATCAGTTCACCAACATCTTGCACTACTACCCACAATCTACACAACAGATGCAAACGCCAAATCGCCCCAGTGGTATAGCTGCTGTCGGGATGAACGAGGCAGTAGACTGGAGGAAACCCTAATGAGTCTGGGATTGCGGATTGCCAACCAACCTCACAACCCGCCAACTTATGTGGGGTGGATAGGGGTGTCAGTGAACATAGATGTCACGCTTACTAATTGTCAGGCCGAGAACCTTTTATGGAACTGGAAGGTGGCTGACCAGCAAACCGCGAGTGACCACAATGTTATATTTTTTCAACTACACAAGGCGCAAATCAATAACCAACAGAAGGTATCCTGGAGGTACAATTATAGGAAGGCCAACTGGAGTAGATTGAGGGCTACATTAACTGTGCCTAATTGGATGTCAGAAGGAGTGAACATTCAAACAGCGGCTAATAACATTGAAAAGGCCATCAGGAGCAGCATGAATGCCACCATACGTATAATCAGTGCTAGTTTGCATAAGTAGAATGCCCCATGGAATGGTCGTTTACAAAGGTTTCGACGTAATGCTCGGCATGCTAGGAAACGATACCAGAAGGCAAGAACTACACAGGAGCGTGAAACGTGGCTCCTAGTTTATAGGCGCAGGAAAGAGGCCTATGCAGAACAACTCACACAGACTAGGCACAGGTGTTGAAAG
Source organism: Tenodera sinensis (assembly GCA_030765045.1). Lineage (NCBI taxonomy): Eukaryota > Metazoa > Arthropoda > Insecta > Mantodea > Mantidae > Tenodera > Tenodera sinensis. The sequence goes on along the minus strand of CM060962.1, from coordinate 206,087,423 downwards.
CGGTTTACAGAGGATTGTCTACAACGGGATCCATGGGGTGTACCGTACAGAATTGTGCGGGATAAGTTTGGAGGTAATGTCTCCTGCACGCTTCTTCGACAGGACGGTACAAGCACGAAGAACTGGAGTGAAACCATGGATCTTCTCCTGGACACATTGGTTCCCCAAGACGACGACCGGGAAGATAGTCAGACGCAAAAAGAAGCGAGGCTGCAAATGGCAAGTGAATATCGTACAGAGGGAACATGAGATCCTTTCACAGAGGAGGAGATCCTCATTTACATTAACCACCTAAAGAACAGAAAAGCTCCTGGCCCAGAGAGAATTGGTAATGAGGTACTGAAAGCCCTTGCTAACCTCATAACACCTTATTTGTGCAATCTTTACAATGAATGCCTGAGATTGCGCAAAATGCCAGAGAGTTGGAAAGAGGCGAATTTGGTTATTCTTAAGAAAGCTCCTGAAAAGGATCCTAGAGAACCCGGCTCATACAGGCCTATTGCACTTGTAAATGGTATGAGCAAGTTACTGGAAAAGCTCATATGCAGTAGGCTCCAGACAATTAGGGAAACAGCAGGTCTTACATTGACCCAATTTGGTTTCCGAAGAGGAAGATCTTGTGAAGATACTATAAATCATACCATCAATATAGTGGAGGAAGCTGACACCAAGTATATGTTGGGTCTTATCATTGATATAGAATGGGCCTTCAACAATCTATGGTGGCCCGCCCTATTTGCTGAACTTCGTAGTATGAACTGCCCTGGGAACCTGTATCTGCGCCTTCGTGATTACTGCTACGGTAGAAAGGTAACTTTACGCGATTGTAAGATCTCGAGAGCAGTAACCAAAGGCTGTCCACAGGGTTCAGTATGCGGACCTGTGCTGTGGGATATTGGGCTTGAACCGATACTACATGAACTAAATCGACTTCAGCACTCAGTGGGCACACTGCATATGCAGATGATGTTGCCATCATCATTACTGGTAATTCTAGAACAGCATTAGAACGTGGTGCTGCAGATGCCCTGGATGTCTTTCATCGGGAATGTATGGAGCGCAAGCTGACAATCTCCCCGGTAAAGACTAAATATGTACTTTTGAAAGGCAAGCTAACAAGAGATCCAGCGATATCGCTTAATGGAATAAGAATGCAGAGGCGTCACCATACAAGACATCTGGGTGTTAACTTGGAAGAGGGCCTGTTGTTTAGGCAGCATATAACTGAAACAGCAAAAAAGGCACTTGCCATAATGGTTAAACTTGTGCGTCTAGCACGCAACTTTGGGACAATACCTTATGGAGCTATTCGCTTATATAATAATGCAATCCTGGCTTCTGTGATGGGCCATGCTGCAAGTACCTGGACACATAGACTGTATTTAGCCACTGCCAAACGAGAAGCGCGCAGCCTTCAACGAAAAACACTGATTTGCTTCAGTGGGACTTTTTCAACAACCCCAACAGATGCCCTATTAGTCACCTTAGGTATCCTACCGCTCGACTTGGAAATTAGAAGACGTGCCGCCTGCTACTGGCTTCGCCATCAACACCCGGTGCGAGCTGCAAAAATTGCAGGAGCTCCAGTGCAAGATGAACTAGATATTAGAGAACGACTTATCAGTGAATGGCAACATGAATGGGAGACGAGCACCACGGGTAGGAGAACCTATGATATTTTCCCAGATGTTGCTGAGAGACTCCGCATGAGATACTTCAAGCCTTCAAAAGGATTAATCCACTACATCACGGGACATGGACCCTATGGTGCGTATCTCATGCGGTTTGGTCTGAGGGAGAGCGGCAATTGTTGCTGTGATGCCGTAGACACGCCCGAACATGCGCTATGGGAATGTCTGCTGCGGACGAGTGGGAGGGCTACGGCCCTCTCATACCTACAGGACAGAACTATCTATTCGGTGGTACGTCGGCGAAGACTGTGGACGTGGCTAGATAAACTAGCGAACTCCGTTTCCACAAGAGAGGCAGCCAAATTTAGAAGAAATCCATGACCACAGAAAAGACAACACCGGATTTGACATTCACCTGATTGGATCTACTGGGCATGACATTTGTAGTTATAAGCTTAGTTAGGACGTAGGTTAAACATTAGTTTAGATTAATATACTGTGTATTCTGTTTTCAATTGTATAAATTGTGGTATTGTTCAATAAAGATAAATCAACTGAGGCATAACATGTAGCTATATAAATGGGATAACATATAATAAGTTATGTAAAATGTAATTAGGTTATATATTCTTAATATATGAATTGGTAATGTAATTATATTGCATATTTAAAACTGTAGCACTGAAATCGTGGAATAAATATGAAATTAACTGGGGGGATAACATTTAATTAGGTTATGTGTAAACATTATGTATGTATTAGTACATTCATTCCTTCCTGTCATATAAATTGTTGCAGCATTGTAAATGAGTAACCTATAAAGATGCGCAAATAGTTCGGAATATAAAAAGACACCGAACTAAAAAGATACAGGAGCCCTCTATCCTGCGGTTGCGCAGGCTAGGGGGCTTTATATATATCTTCTATCGAAAGTAGCATTATGGACAAGATGGAGAAAATCAAAAGTGAGGATAAATGAACCAAATGAAACTATTTTTTAGAATAAATCTACTTCAAGAACCTAGTACCAGGGGACTTACAAGAACGATTACAAATTCGCCTAGAACATACAAAAGAAGAAGATGTAGATAAATAATGGTCCAATATAATTAAATCAATAAAAGGAGCAGCAGAAGAGATAATCGGAAGAAGAAATAAGTATAGAAGAAAAATTTGTCTAAGAATATGGAATGAAGAAATTAAACAAGCTATTGCCGATAAAAGTAGTAGCGTATAAAGGTTTCCAGAAAATAAAAGAGAACAGTCAAGACAAAATTATAAATAAAAAAGAAACTCGCAAAAGAATTACTAGAAGAGGACATCAGAATTCATGGGAGAAGTTTATTAGCCAGATAGAAAATGGCATACATGTCAGACAACAATTTGCCTATAAAGCGATTAAGACATTAACGAAACAAGAGAAAGATAAAGTGAGAATAAGCAATATATCTGAAGAAGAATGGTTGAGGAATTATGGTATAAATCAAAAGTCAACGGAGGATAAAATAAGATTAAACTCATCTATAGACTTAATTACTGAGGAACAATTACAATTATCTTTACAAAACACGAAGGATAGAAAGGCTCCATGACCAGATGGAATAATTGCAGAATTAATGAAGTACGGAGGAGTAAAATTAAATGTAAGACTGCTTCATTTTATCAACAAATGCTGGAAAATGAATAGAATTCCTAAAAGTTGGTACGATGCACAAGTTATTAATATATTTAAAAAGGGCGAAAGAAACTTCTGTGGTAACTACAGAGGTATACGTCTCCTGAATACAGGCTATAAGTTGTACTTAAGACAAACGTCTTAAGTATAATTACAGAACCATTATTACTAGAAAACCAAATGGGATTTAGAAAAGGAAGATGCTGCATAGAAAACACATTCACTCTTAACCATATTATCGAAAGGAGAAGAGAATATAATTTAGAAACACATATAGCATTTGATAAGGCAAGCAGGACAAGACTTTGCCAAGTATTAGACAAAAAAGGTTATCCAAAACAATTGATAGATGTACTCAGGAATATATATCAAGAAACAGAAATAAAAATAGTTTTAGGAAATGGACGATTATCACAAGATATGATAATTAATAATGGTTTAAGAGAAGGATGTAGTTCATCTCCGCTATTGTTTAACATTTATATGGACGATATTCTTAGCAAACTAAAATATGAAATAACATTAGGAATAAAAATAAATAAAAATAATTTATTAAATATAGCTACTCTTTGCGGAAGACAAGATGTTAATACAAGACAGAGAGAATAAGCTGCAAGTAAGTGTGTACAAATTACAAAAGTTAATCCAGGATTATGGTTTAAATATATCAGTTGAAAATTCGAAGGTCATGGTATTTATAGGAAAACAAATAAAAAGTTTAAAGATAGTGTAAAATAATATAGTGTTAGAGCAAGTGGGAACATTTAATTACTTGGGTTGTAATGTGACATTTAGAACAAACAATGAAGAAATAAGTAATACAGTGAGTAAATTCCAATATATCTATTTGTGGAATAATAGTTCGCGCCTTTAAAAGGGAAACCCGAAAGCATACAAATTTAAAATTCTATAAGACAATGGCCATTCCAATTTTACTGTATGGATCGGAGACATGGACACTTAAAAAGAAGTCGGTCTGGGTGGCTCAGTTGGTTAGACGCTAGCCTACTGATCCCAAGGTCCTGGGTTCAAACCCAGCCCAGGCCGATGGTTTTTAAGTGTGCTTAAAAACGACAGCTCCATTTCAGTAGATTTACTGGTATGTAAAAGAACTCCTGCGCGACGAAATTCCGGCACACTGGCGACGCTGATGTGATCCTGGCAATTGACAGCGTCGTTAAATAAAATAACTTAAAAAGAAGGATTGGAACCAAATGCAAGTGGCAGAAATGAAATATCTCCGGGCAGTAAAATGATGTACAAGACAAGATCATATTAGAAATGAAGAAACAAGGAAAGAATTAGGCATATTTTCGGTAAAAGAAAAGATAAAAGTAAACAGAGAAAAATGGAAAGGTCATTTGCAAATAATGGATAACTCTCACATTCCATTACAATCTTACAGATATCAACCTTCTGGTTACAGACCAATTAGTTGCTTCTCGCGATGTCTAATTCCTGATGCTAGTAAAACTGTTGTATTTAGAAGGGGAACCTGTAAAGCATTAAAAGGAATAATTCCTTCGAAAGAGTGGAATAGGCCAGCATATAAGCGACTAGGTTTTATACATCTTACTATCGATTTGGTTTTTCTGTCCTCCTTTACCTTCAATGAAATGTTTAATGAAAGTATTTCTTCAAAGCGTTATCTCATTTAATATGAAGCAGATGAAAAACTAAGCTTCCAGAAGAATAGTTTGCGGAAGCTATATAAAAAAAATCTGATGTGCTGCATTCGTATGACTTTCTCGACTTTTGAACTATTTTTACAAACGCTTATTCTTCTATTCACATCATGTTGGTCGAGATAAAAATTTGCAGAAATTATCTTACTAATTTTCTTGTAGGTGCAAGGGGTATATGTATACAGAGTATGCTTTGAGCGATAGTCAAATCCTATAAAGCTGGTCGCTATAAGAAGGATTTGAGGTTCTGAACTTTTTGCATGGCCAAGAGATGAAAAAGTGAATAACGACCTTCCATTTGAGAAAAGTATAAGTACTGCAAAACTCACACAAATAACAAGGAGTATCTCCGAAATGCCTCACTGCACAAAAAATGTGTGTTTTAACGAGATCTAGATTTTATAAAGCAAGATTTGGTGTATATCTTATGGTTTACTAGTTATGCAAAAGTCTTCAAGAGTAAACAGGGCTACATAGGCTATAGCCAGAACATTCAAAATATACCTTTCATTTGCCATTAAAATATCTTAGACGAATAGCATTTTAATCAAATTCGTTAGAGTCACTTTTTGAGAAAATTAAAATTTTAGACAAAGTTTCCATATAAAGGGTAGTTTAGGGTGGAGGAATTTATTTCTAAAATTTTCGTGTCGCGTCCTTTAAAGATATTAAACTTAATTTTTAACCGTTTTTGAGATATGCTGTTCACAGACAGACAGACAGACAGGCATACACACACAGAGAGACAGACACACACACACACACACACACACACACACACACACACACACACACACACACACACACACACACACACACACACACACACACACACAAGCGCGCGCTCGAGGATCTTTTTCTAAAAATGCTTTTTTATTCAGGGGGCCTCAAAACATATTTCCGGTGAAATATCGATATCCAAATGCTAGGACAAATACAATACTTGCTCTACTTACTGTACGTAGTAGAGAAAGTAATAAAGTAAACGACAGTAAGTAGAGAAAGTCATGTGAGTGTAACATCATATTTTTAATTGAATAGACCGTGTTGATAAGCACACACATTTCTAACCTCAAAATATACTCAGTGGATATGAAGAGCAATGTTGACTTTTGTGCACGGAGCAAGAAAGGTCGCATCTCAAACAAAATGTAAGTTATCTCCGAAAAAGAAGCATGTTATGAAATGTCTGATACAAGGAACAGATCCATATGTTGTTCATCAGGAGCAACATACCCGGCAGCTGCTGCAGAGTTATAGCGCAACAGGTGCACACTACACACCATGACCAACCTTCCCTTTCACATCAGTAAACCTGTACAACGCCGCACAATAAAGTGTGGTGAGCCAGTAACACAACTCCCGCGATCGAACGACATTGCTTTGCTACCTGTCTCTTGACGCATAAACTTACCTACGTGATAACATGCACTAACCATTTTTCCAATGTACCATTTAGTTTAGGATCGTGTTAACGCACTTGTAAACGCGTAGTGTTAAATGTTCTGTTTCGCGTCAGTGCCAACACATAACATCATATACAGGATGTTAATGAACTACACCGAAATAACTCCAGAGATTGTAGATGTGACTGATATAAGTAATTTGAGATAGGCAATGTATGGTCCGCGGCTAAAATAATAATCATATACTGATAAGTAGGTGTTAAAGCAAACCCTGATGAAAAATTGGTTTTGAATGTCTTTACAACTGCTGTCCGAGTATAGAAATATCGACTCTCAGCAGCTCGTTATCAGCGGATTCAATGCCACAAAAATGTCTCAAATCTCGGACTAATCACCTGACAGTGCAGCACTGAACAACGATTAGCTGCCTTCTTACATTTTGAAGCCTACTCCAGAGACATTTCTTTAATTGCTCTTGGGGCACAGTTTGTAACGTCAACGACTGTAGTCACAAAGGTCGTGGGTTCGTTACCTATCATGAAGTTACTAATTTTGCTTTCATTTTTTATTCCATATGAAGAAGATCATTAACACTTCTATCATTTCCTTATTCGACTCACACCAGAAATCCTTAATAGGGTACCACAATCGTTCCTTCGCCGCTGCCAATTTTGCCATGAAAATTCAGGTTACAATTTCGAGCAGTTCCTATAAAACTTATATAAAGTCTTAGATGTTTTTATGCTTTTACTCTTTCCTTCACCCCTTTAACTACTTTCTACTTTCCATTCTGAAGTGCAGCATATGAACGTGTTAAGCAGGTTTCAACTTTTTTTAGTAAAATTATAATTAAGTGTACTGCCATGTTGCAATAAAACTGCATACATTGAAATATAATTTAAAATCTAGATCAAAACAGCATTAATATGCTCTACTCAAAATAAATGAAAGAAGAAATAAAAAAAGAAAGAAGAAAACGAGACAAACTCGAAAACCATGACAACCTTATGCTCGAACGCTAAAGTCTTTTCGTGTGTTACGGTCTCGAATGATTGATATTAGTCAGTGGCGTACTGGCACTTTAGAAACTTATAGCCGTAACTTCAAAATTTGAACTAACAGGCCATAAATCTCCTATCTCAAATTGATTGTTTAAGACATCTCCATGTCCTCTGAAAATATTTCGGTGTAGTTCATTAACATCCTGTATATCGGCAATCCTTTTTAGCTTACTTGCCATGCGTGAATTCCAAGTGAATTCTTAGAAAATATTAAGGATGATTCCAAACAAGATAAATAGGGAGGTACGAAACATTGAGGTCTAGCTACAAAACCTCAAGGATAGTATCACAGACCACACTAGAATCAACAATGCGTGAGGGTATTATTATTTTAACATCTACCATGATGGAAGATCCATGACAGATTGCGATAAGCTGAAAGGCTAATTAGCAGGCGTAAGAATGCTTAAGCCAATTCCTTGTTTCAAGTTATCGTGCTCAAGTCACTTATCCCTACAAAGAAGACAAACAGCAGTAGCGGATCACTGACAGGCGGATTAAAACTGGTTGGAGTGCTGTTTTCCGGGTCCAAACGATTCCCTCCCAAAAATGTGTTTCTGATTCCCTCGTAAAAAAGACTGCAGTCATATTTCCTCCCAATTTTCTCTTGTTCAAATTAAGTGTAATCCAATTCCCTCCAAGGCTTAACCGCACGGTTTTCCGTCACACTTTACACAGGCTTCAGGTGGCTAAGGATATTAACCGCAATAACCAATCAATACCCTTGGTGCGTTTAAAAATAATTTTCATTAATCAATTAATCATGTATACTAACAAGTAGAAATCCTCTACATAAAGATATTGCAAATTACTTTGTAAGATATCGCATTACTATCCGTTATCTAATTGTTGAATTTTGAGCTCTAAATAGGTCATATTCTGTATATAAATATTTTTCGTATTGGCTGAGTGGATAGCGGACAAATTTATTTTAATATGTTATATGTCTATATTTTGGATAAAGCAAAAAATTAAAAATATGTTGGGGTGTGACGTGCAAAAGCAGTTGTTGAATTTTGCGTAGAAACTTTCACACGCGTTCGTCGTTTGAAGTGCAGTAGCACATTTTGCAGCCCATTAAACTGGTGGGAAAGGGGTTACGTCATCGATGTAATTGTCTGTTGGATAATCACAGAATTCTCTCACTTTTGCGCAATCAGGTATCTGCGACATGAAATGATCGACAAAACAAGTTTGGCGTCCGGCGGGTTCAAATATGTTAGTGTAAAACATGTGCTATCTTTCACAAAAGTAAATACCCACCTTCAGCTAAACCTGCGCATCATTATTTATATAACCCTTGTGAAATATAACATTATACAAAGTAATGAAATCTATTTCTTTACATACTTTTATTCCGCATAGCGTTGTAACTTTCCCGCCGTGCTATGAATGCTGCAGTACGATTTCAATTTTAAAACTGAATGCTTTATAAGATATTAATTGCAATTGCTGAAAACAAATCAGGGAACACGCCTGCCTCAACTGTCAATCATGCCTCCCGACATTAATATTTCCCTTTAAATATTCACATTCAAAGGCATCTCTATCAATTTCGTAGACTATCACCATATTAAAATATATAGTAAATGCGTAATAGTGTAAAATAGGTTTTAATGGTCATAAAATGCATTGTTACAAGATGTGGATGCCAGGGAATAATGTAATTAGATGATACATTAAATAGAACAGAATGCAGTTGTAGATTACTTCAGCAGAAGCAACTTTTGCACCTAGCAAGGTTGCCATGTCGTTTATTTCCAAGCACTACACAATGTTGCCATATCCCCATTAACTCAATTTCCAGCAGTGTGCCTTCATCGGATTCTCCATTCCTGATAAAAAGCTGCAGAGAATTAAGCAGGTTTGTTAATTTTGCATTTCAGAAAATGAACATGCGAAAGGCGGGGATCGAAGCCCCGTCAGATGTCCTGATTTTCATGGTCAGCGCCCACACCTCTCGGCCATTCTTCACTTTGTCATTCGTCCTGTGTCATATGATATTAAGGCTGTTGCCACTCACTTGGCAGCTAATTTCAGTGCAAGGCGGAAAGTTCGTTAGCACCTTTAGAAATGGTTTAAAAATTTGTTGTTGTTTTCCTAGGTATTCCCTTACATTAATTTAGAGAAATAAGAAAAGACAATAGTTCTATAACAAAGCACGAGCATCGCAGTGCTCGATGTGGAGTTTATGTCCGTTTTGTTTATTTGTATTAATGACGGACAAAAGATAATGAAATAGCTAATAACAATAATTAATTTATATTTATTACCTACACAGAATCTACGCCTATCTTCAAGAACAGGAACGTCTTTAAGACGTTACCTATCTTCAAGAAGGTTTTTAAAAAGAATCACTTATTAAATATTTATTTTATTTAACATTTCTAGCACAAAAAGGTGCTTTTAATGTAAGAGTCTCGTTTGGTTTTGGTCTTCTGTGCAAATAAAGTGATTATCACTGCACAAAGTTTTATTTTTTGACGTCCTGTAAAATGGAACATCAGTAATCGAATTGATTTCACTTACACACAGAAAATGCTTAAGTGCTTTATATTTTCAATTAAGGTTTTCAAATCATCAGACTCTTAAAGATTATTTTCAGTAAATTTCCTAAAAATGTTCAAAGCCGCTGCCTTAACAGAGGTGCTCTGCTATTTTTCACACGAGCCTTAAAGTTTGGGTCAGTCTAAATATTAACAGCTACGAAAACAACCATCATCCCATTGGTGTATAAGGATCATGATTCATCACTCTCATTTACAAAACACGTGTTCGAAACTAATATATGCTCTTAACGTTTCCCTTAACTCTTCCATTAGATATAATAATAGTAATAATTTGCGGTTTTAATAATTACTTATACCACAAAACAACTCATATCTAAAGATGAATGACTTATTATGGGTGTTAGAATTAAATAAATTCAGACATGAGTGAAGCCCTGAAAGGAAGATAAAGTTACCGATTCGTTGCAAACAACATTTAATTTTAATCTCCAGTTTACAAAGCAGATATCTACTCCTACACAACGTGGAGGGTTTGACTGCTAAGTTAATTTTAGTGAACTATAATACCTATCAGATAATATCACCTTTTATGTTTAGACTATCATTGCCCCTGTAAATAATCACAAGTGCTACGAACTTTCCGGCTTGCACTGAAATTAGCTGCCAAGCTAGTGGCAACAACTTTAATGCCATATGATACAGCATGAATGCTCAAGTGAAGAATGGCTCTAGCTGCTGACCACGGAATTCAGGACTTCTAGCTGCCCGGGCTTCGATCCCCGCCTTTCGCATGTTTATTTTCTGAAATACAAAATTAACAAACCTACTTAATTCTCTGCAGCTTTTTATCAGGAATGGAGAATCCGATGAAGGCACACTGCTGGAAATTGAGTTAATGGGGATATGGCAACATTGTGTAGTGCTTGGAAACAAACGACATGGCAACCTTGCTAGGTGCAAAGGATGCTTCTGCTGAAGTAATCTACAACTGGATTCTGTTCTGTTTAATGTACCACTAATTACATTATTCCCTGGCATCCACATCTTGTAACAAGGCATTTCATGACCAGTAAAACCGTATTTTCCACTATTGAGGACTTATGTCTTTTAATATGGTGATAGTCTACGAAATTTATAGAGATCCTTTTGAATATGAATATTTAAAGGGAAATATTAATGTCGGGAGGCATGATTGACAGTTGAGGTAGGCGTGTTCCCTGATTTATTTTCAGCAATTGCAATTAATATCTTATAAAGCATTCAGTTTTAAAATTGCAATCGTACTGCAGCATTCATAGCAAGGCGGGAAAGTTACAACGCTATGCGGAATAAAAGTATGTAAAGAAATAGATTTCATTACTTTGTATAATGTTATATTTCACAAGGGTTATATAAATAATGATGTTCCCGCTAAGAAAGAAACAAGGAAAAGGGAAATAAAAAAATAATGTTGAGTGGGATTCGAAATAATGTTAGTCCACCACTGAGGATTTGGACAAACACGCCTTAGCCAGTTGCGCTTTAGGCAACACACAAACTTCGTCTCGCTGATTAAAATCACGTCTGTAAGTGTAGCACCCAATACTGGCATCATTGTAGTTCTAGCCCACAATTTAATGAAACATCATAAGAACACCCTTTCTGCAAATGCACTGAAGTTAAATTTGCAATGTTTGTCCGTTAACGTAGAAAAATTGCTGAAATATTCTTTTTTAAAGCTGTGAGGTGAGTGAGCTAAGAGGTGACATTGCTGCCACGTCCTTTGAACAGCCAGGGAAGCACATGACTGATTTAACTCTCATACTATCTATACAAGCACGCCTGAGAATTAGGTGACCCTTCGCGCAGGTTTAGCGGAAGGTGGGTATTTACTTTTGTGAAATATATTACCTTAGAAGTTAAGCAATATACCAGTTATAGTCTTTATGTCGGTTCCAATCCTTAACTCTGGAGTTTTTTCCACCAAGCTTGGCCGAGATGTAAGCGGCAACACTTGATGTTGATATTTGGGAATACCGACCAGACTGCAGTGTGAATAGCTACCTCAAGATACAAGTAATTCTGGCGGTTTTAACGTAAGATTGAGCTTTGTACATTCTCCTACTAATAAATACAGTACAGTAAAATATGCCTTCGTTGTTTTGTTAGTTGACAACATGAAATCCAATGGAATATAGTATCCGTTTCTCACGGTGTGCAAAGTAAACATTTGCTTAAAAAATTTGGAGCAATATTGAAACATCCCGTCCACAAACTGACACTGTAGAGCATAATTTAAGTTAGATACACAAGTAAATATGACTATCTGTTCATCTACGTTATTCACCAGCAAAAACTTTTCACCTGTCATTGTTTTGATTTCAAAGGTATTTAGTACACTTTGCACGTCATCTATAGTGGAGGCCTTACTGTTCTTGCACCGAAAATTTCTTTCGCTATACACTGGATATCCGTCGTAGTAAGAAAATGTAATTGTTCTTGTCTTATCTCTTTGTGAAGGAGTTTCTGCTTATATCTTCAACTGTTTTCCTTTTAACACTGTTTCTAATGATTTATCTATTACATTTTCCAGCAGTTTCACAATCATGATTAAGTTGTAAGTTTTGTACTATGATCACTTCATCATTTGAATGTTTTTTAAAGCACCTACACGTTTTTAACACACACGTTCACCTCCTAGCATCATCGTTCAATATTTTTAGAAGTTCAAGTTGCCCCTCCACGTGTGCCAGACACATTTGTCTACAATCAATGCACTGCTACACTGTTGTTGATGTTTTATTTAATGACGCGGTATCCAGTGAACTCTAGATTTCAGCGTCGTGTGGCATTAATGCTATAGAGATGTAGAATATGACGTTGCAATGTGGAGATGTGCTCTTACTGAGATATTAGAATTTTAGCTTCATTTTGCATTTCCTAAGGAAGCGTAGAAGAAGTGGAGCAATATGACGGATGTCAAAATGTAAAAGAGAGGCAATACTCCAAGAGCCGAGTCCAGCATGTGAGCAAAGGTGTGAATAAAAGGAAGTCAAGTGGTGGTAGTTTCGGGGACATTAAAAATAAGATGCGATCGGCACTGCCACTGGCCACAGTCACAACAGGCTGTATCTCGTTCCCATATCATAAATAAATATACCGAAATGGATTCTACTCACAATTTCAGTTTTTCTGCAAGGGAGGTAGCGTCTTTTTGTAAATTACCAATTAAAATCCAAGGTGGGATAGAGATTCCGGCATATGAAAGTATGTATCTATATGTTGCAGAAGAAGGTGTTGGACGTCATGGATGCGTATTCCATGGGAGGGGTTGGGGGAGAACTATTGGCAGCTGATTTCGCTAGGGTATCCGCATATTCATTGCCTGTTATGTTGGAATGGTCGGGGATCTAGAGCATGTGTACAATGGTATGACGTTGAGATAGCGAATTTATTTCGTGAAAACATTTCCACCAATCGAAAGTGGTTTGTATTTGGAACCTAGTAAGTGTTTGTGTGCCACTACTAGAGGATGTCGAAATGATACGTGTCACGTAGAGAGTATAGGACTTGATGGCGTAAACTTCTGCAGAATAGTTAGAAAAGTGAGGTGAAAGAGGTTGTAAGGCACCGGTAGTGCATGAAATATGACGTGGAGGCAACGGGGTTGGGCTCCCCAATGTCATCCTTGAATATATTTAACAGTGGAAAGAAGATAACTGGCGTGGCTTTTTTCCAGGATAGGTTATGGTCGAAATATAAGCCTAGAAATGTGGCTGTTGGCGTAAGAGGCAGAGGATGTCGGTCAAGCTGCACCGGTGTGCGCAAAATCGGTCTAACGCGTTTAAAGAAAATAGATTGACTTTTAACGACATTGAGCTATAACACTAAGCGTAAGAGGGTCTGCACTAGTAAGTCTAAGTTGTGTTGTATATTGGACGCTGAGAACTGGATTTCCTGAATCGTTGCCGGTGAATAAAGGAGAATATCGCCAATAAAAAGGAGAAGTTGACTCTGTTTAAAAGGAAGAGTGCTAAGTTCAGATAAGTAAATGATAAACAGAAACGCACTAAGAGAACCACCCTGAGATAAACCTTGGGATCTGTAGCTTAGGAGTAGGAGTAACGCGGAGATAATTGTAATCGTCGGTCAGTGAATAGGTGGTATATAAGTCTGACGATAGATGCAGGAATGGAGAGTTTCCTTAACATAGGAATGAGAAGGTCTAAGTGTAGTGAGTCGTGTGCGTGTGAAACATCCAGAAATGAGCCAGAAGTCTTCGCTTGCGAGTTCAATTGACGTCTTATTGACGTGAAGGAGTTCTAAGAGGTTGTAAGAAGCAGTGAAGAGCCTGTATAATCCATATAGTTCTTTGGGCAAAAAACCGTACCGTTCCATATAGAAAGCGAGACCGGTTTTCAAAATTTGTTCAAAAAGTTTGCGAAGCGTGTTTGCTAGAACAATCGGTCGATAATATTTGGCCAACCATCCCGTTTTGTCCAGTTTCTAAAACGGTGACATGACTCGGGGATATGTCCCATGTAAAGAATAAACGAATAACCTTATGAGATCAAAAGGTGTAGAGAAAAAAGGTAAAGGTAAAGGGTACAGACAATAGAGGGGGACAACTCACTCACGTCGACCTACACAGATCTATTGTGGCTACCACCCGCAGGAGGCAAGAATTAAATGAGGGAACCGAAGGTGCCACACAGGGTCGCAGCTAGACAGGCCATAGTGACGTGTGGAAGCCCCTAACAAGTGCTGAGATCTCTTCACCCTAACGCCAGGCCCCACTGAACAGCCATCACACCGCAGGTCCGGTGTCGCACTGAACGTCCCCCGTCCCCCGACGGAGGACAAGGGTCGCTAAACGCCACCTAGCGCCGAGAACAGCAATTACCATGCACAGTTAACAACGTCATCTGCTCGGCACTGACAACACTACACGACTGGAAGTACAACTGAAAGATGATAAGGAATGGAATGAAGGGAAATGATGGAGAGGAAACCGTGGTATGAAATAATGCACCCCAGCATTCGCCTAAGTGACTTGGGGAAACCACGGAAAATCCCATATCAGAGTGCGCGGCCACGGGGATCGAACCCGCGACCTCCCGAATGCGCGCCACAGACGTTACCACCTGATCCATCCCTCTCGGAAAGGTGTAGAGAAGGTGGAAAATGTTTAATCATGTCATATGTTAATCTAACGGGTGCTGGAGAAGTGGATTTATGGTGAGCATTGAGGGCATAAGTCAGTTCGTGTGTTGTAATGGGAGCCATGAACGTAGGTGCGCCTTCAAATAAAAGTTCTTCCCGTGCCACAGGCACAGGGAAAGAAGGGAGGTTTGGTACCGTATCTGGAGTATGTTGTTCAAGAAATTGTTGTCGAACGGATGTATCCATATCGATGGGGGTGGTAGGGTGTTCGTTATGGCGGATGAACAAACATAATTTACGCCACATTGTGGAGGTAGAAATTGAAGTCCATAACTCAGCACAGAACTTTCGCCAACCTCTGCGTTTATGACGCCGGAAGATTTGGAGAGTGGAAGCAAATTGAGCTTTTAAAGCGAAAAATATGGTATGTGTCGGTGTCTGCTGGTATTGACGTAATAGTAGTCTACGTTTAGAATGGCCTCCGAGTACTCCGCAGACCACCATATATCTTAATGAGTGTTTTTGCTGGAAGAGTATGAGTGGGTTGGAGAGAGATGGGACAACCTTGTATCCTTGTATGGAAGACACATGATCCATAGGTTGCTCCTGTGTATAGGATAAGTTGGATGTTAACAGCGTCGATGTCAGACTATGGGTAAAGTCGTTTCAATCATGCATATACGGTCAACGAATGGAAGTTCTACGTGCAGCCGAAAGTGGAGTTTTATCTATGGTGATAAAGATAGGGAAGTGATCACTGCCATTAGAGTCAAGGCGCACTTTCCGATGGGTTTTATGCTAAAGTGATGACGAAAATAGTGAAAGATCTGGGGAAGAAGGATGTTGATGCGGACGTAAACGGGAAGGGGAATCCCCACTAAACAGAAGGAAGTTGTGGCCAATTAACTGATGAAGAAAGGAGAAATGATGTTGGTTAATTAATTAATTAATCTTCTTCTTCTTCACTTCATGGATTAGGCTCTCACCTGGAACAGTCTTCACAGTGTCTCCTTCCATCTTTTCCTCGGCCTCCCTACGTCCCTCTTTCCTTTAGGACTATATTGGAAAACTACTTTTGGCAGTCTTGTATCATCCATTCTTCCAACATGTTCAAATCATCTTCTTCTGTACCTATCCATTCTTGAGGTGATAGCTTCCACTTGTAATTAATTTCTTATATTTTCATTTCTAATTCTATCTTCTCTTGTACATCCTTTTGTTCTTCTCAAGAATCTCATTTCGCAACTTTGTATTCTGCTGATGGTTCTTTGTGTAGGTACCCACTTTTCGCATCCATAAAGTAACGTTGGGACCGCCATGGTATTATAAAATTTTATTCTTGTTTCAGATCTTGTTTTATTCTTTAGGGTTTTGTGAATTGTTCCACAGATTGTTTGAAATCTCATTAATTTTTTGTTCGTATCTTTATCTTTCTCATTGCTGATTTCACACCCTAAATAATTGAAGGAGGATACTTGTTCCAATACTTTATCATCAACGACTATTTTCGACCTTATTGGTATTTTACCCCAGTTTCCCATTATTATTTTTGACTTTTATATTGATATTTCAATATTAAAACTTTTGCATATTTGGTTAAGGTGGTGTATTGAACGTTGTAGATCATCTTCTGTTTCTTGTATAATTACTACGTCATCTGCATATAATAAAATATTTAAAATTTTTCCTTGGGCTACTTTTATGCCTGCGTCAATTTTCTGTCTCCAATTTTGGATTATTTTATTAACATAGATGTTAAGTGTCGGTGACATTGGGCACCCTTGTCTGACTCCTTTATTAGTTAAAATTTCTTCTGATTAATTAATTAATTTGTTGTTTAACGACGCTCTCAATTACCAGGATCACATCACATCAACCGGTGTGCCGGAATTTTGCCCCGCAGGAGTTCTTTTAATGTCAGTAACTGAAATGGAGCTGTCGTTTTTAAGCATGCTTAAAAACCATCGGTCTGGGGCAGTAGGCCAGCGTCTAAGCAACTGAGCCACCCAGACCAACGAAATGGTGTTGGGAACAACGATGTGGTCAGGGATACGGCCGAGATTGAAGTCGCCACAAATGATGGTACCTTTGCCTGGTATCAACGGGATATGATTGATCCAAAGTGGCAGGGATATATAATGTTGAGGACGTTATACAGTGCTAATAGCTGTAAATTAGGAAGTTGAATTAGTAATGTCCGAAACTGCTCATCGGAGCTATTACTTGATTGGAAAGTGGAAAGCAATAAATAGAGGCGAAGAAGAACAATGATTCCTCCCCCCCCCCCCCCCCCACGTAAGAGATCTTGACGTAAAACCTGGAATGGAGACCACCGAAATGTTTGTGGTGGAGGTCAGCCATGTTTCTGAGATCACTCTAATATCGACTTTATACGGAAGTTCCAATGAACTATAGTTAATGGTGCCATAATGTGCCAATCTAGTTAGCTCGAATGGAGCAGATTAACTTACATAAAAAATTGCTTAAGGTATCGCTAGGAACAGGTTCGGGTTTTCTAGTGACTTTACCCATTTCCTCAAGGTAATTAAAATAGTTCACTGTCCACTTTTTGGGTGGACAGAGGAGGAGGCATAAGAAGGTTCTCAAACGAAGAAGTCTCCCGGAGCTGCTTGTACTGAGGATAGACAGGAGGACGTCAGTCACGGGTATTATCTCTCCCAGTAAAATAAAATGGTTGAGTAGTAGGAATCTGGAAGTGAGGTTTAGTGGTAGTCGATTTAACTCGTTTATATGGTGAAGGCAGCTGGAGTTCCTCGAAGGGTTTATGTTTATAAAGTTTGGAAGCATTACTGCGAGGTACGGTGGGTTTATGCTGAAAGAGCTGGTTCGCTCTGTGGGGAGAAGGGTTAGTGGTAGGTGTATCCAAGTGGCTAAGGGGTTTACTAGCATATGATTGGTTCCCTTGAAGTAGCTGTATAGCTTCATACCTGGTCAGATGTAAGTAGGATATTTTGTCTGGATATTTTGTCTCGCAGAAACACAGGGCAATGTCTAGTATTAGCGCGATGTGGTAATTAGTCACATTCTGTGTTCGGGTGGGCTTCCACACAACGCATACCGCGACACGTTTTAGTGCAGTGTCCGAATTTGGCACCATTTCTTTGTAGGGAGAAATGATAAATTGACCGTAATATAATCTAAATATTGTGGTAAGTGTTGAGATCAAAATGTCAATAAACATGTGTGAGTGGGTTCTTAAGTAATAGTTCCCATATCCGAAAGCACTCGTCGTTTAAAACGATATATGTACATGGTGAATCGGAACACCTTCCACTGTATGTTCGTGTTGTTTGATTTCATCTTCTGTGATATATGGGTCAATATTATGCATGATTCCCTTAGTAGGTATGTACGTAATGATGTGGAATAAAGGACCTGAGATGGTTTGCAGATGCGAGGTCTGAATCTATAAGCGCATTGGTGGCATATACAGAAGGGAAATATACTTCCAATCTATTTTTTCAAGTGTTGTAAGTTTCTGCACAGCTAAATGTTAGTGTTTTTCAAACAGAAGTTTTCCCAATTTAAGGGGATGCAGGTGAGCGAGTGAACCCATTGTACTATTCAATACTACAAATGGTACTGCATCGTGTTTTTCGTAATATAAAGTAGGTTTAACTATAAGATTCAACTATAAGAGTAGTTTTCATTGTCACTGGTTAATTTGTATCGTGCTCGATAACGTCAGTTAGTGGCGGAGGAGCCACCCTTACCATGACTCAAAAAGATTTTCTGCAACACACGAGTTATGTCGTGGTAATGTGTAAGGCACTAAATAAACATCACGAGTTCGAAAGCCAAAATGGTAACGACTCCCTACTCAATGACTGTCACTGAACACTCTACTATGGCACTCGAAGGAGTCACAACCACACTCCAATGCGCAATGTGTCTCCGCCAATTTACTTGACAATAACGCACTGCTACATTAAATGAACAGGCCTACGACGAAGGTCAAGGACATACGAAGCGACCGAATCAATTGGTGTCTTTACTATAGACTTGGATAGTAGGTATTACCAATGCCAGCTAAGGACAAGATCAACTTACCGGAGGGAGTCGGAATATTTAAATCCAGCAGTTCCTTTGTGATGCGGAGGGAATCGGCGTATCTACAATTACTGCTTTGGAGGGAATCGGGGAAAAATTGACCGCAGGAGGGAGTTGGTAGCCACCCCTGTTTTCAAACGCCATAAGACTGTGACGTCCCTGATTATGGTCTAGAACAGGGATGTCGAACCGTAATCAAGGAAGTGTTTGACATAAATTGCGTGTTTTAACGAGGTCCACATTTTTACTTTCTCTACTGCTAAGTAGAGGAAGTATTGTATTTATTTAGTAAGCTTTGGTCTGTCTCTTACTGTTTACTATTTATGCAAAAATCACCCAGAATAAAGGGGTCTTCTGAGGACATTTCCAGAAAATTCAAGGTATGACTTAGAAATGGCCATGGAATCGCCCATTTGTGGCGTTTACTGTATGCTGACTGTCTGTCCCTCCAACTGAGAGTGAAGTGGAGATAGCCACTCATTACTCACTGTCCGTGATTTTTACTTTCTCTACTGCTAAGTAGGGGAAGTATCGTATTCCACCCAAAAATTCGATGTCGAGATTTCACCGGAAATACATGTTTTGAGACCACTGAATCCAAAAAAAAAAAAAAAAGAAAAAGCATTTTTAGAAAAAGGTCCGTGTGTGTCTGTCAGTCTGTGTGTAGTCTGTGTGTCAGTCTGTGTGTAGTCTGTGTGTCAGTCTGTGTGTCAGCCTGTGTGTCAGTCTGTGTGTCAGCCTGTGTGTCAGTCTGTGTGTCAGCCTGTGTGTAGTCTGTGTGTCAGTCTGTGTGTCAGTCTGTGTGTAGTCTGTGTCTCAGTCTGTGTGCCTGTGTGTCAGTCTGTGTGTAGTCTGTGTGTCAGTCTGTGTGTCAGCCTGTGTGTCAGTCTGTGTGTCTGTGTGTCAGTCTGTGTGTAGTCTGTGTGTCAGCCTGTGTGTCAGTCTGTGTGTCAGTCTGTGTGTCAGCCTGTGTGTCAGTCTGTGTGTCAGCCTGTGTGTCAGCCTGTGTCAGTCTGTGTGTCTGTGTTACAGTCTGTGTGTCTGTGTGTCAGTCTGTGTGTAGTCTGTGTGTCAGTCTGCGTGTCAGCCTGTGTGTCAGTCTGTCTGTCAGTCTGTGTGTCAGCCTGTGTGTCAGTCAGTGTGTAGTCTGTGTGTCAGCCTGTGTGTCAGTCTGTGTGTAGTCTGTGTGTCAGCCTGTGTGTAGTCTGTGTGTCAGTCTGTGTGTTAGTCTGTGTGTCTGTGTGTCAGTCTGTGTGTCAGCCTGTGTGTCAGTCTGTGTGTAGTCTGTGTGTAGTCTGTGTGTCAGTCTGTGTGTCAGTCTGTGTGTAGTCTGTGTGTCAGTCTGTGTGTCAGCCTGTGTGTAGTCTGTGTGTCAGTCTGTGTGTAGTCTGTGTGTCAGTCTGTGTGTCAGTCTGTGTGTCAGTCTGTGTGTAGTCTGTGTGTCAGTCTGTGTGTCAGTCTGTGTGTAGTCTGTGTGTCAGTCTGTGTGTAGTCTGTGTGTCAGTCTGTGTGTCAGTCTGTGTGTCAGTCTGTGTGTAGTCTGTGTGTAGTCTGTGTGTCAGTCTGTGTGTCAGTCTGTGTGTCTGTGTGTCAGTCTGTGTCAGTCTGTGTGTAGTCTGTGTGTCAGTCTGTGTGTCAGCCTGTGTGTCAGTCTGTGTGTCTGTGTGTTAGTCTGTGTGTAGTCTGTATGTCAGTCTGTGTCTGTGTATCAGTCTGTGTGTAGTCTGTGTGTCAGTCTGTGTGTCAGCCTGTGTGTCAGTCTGTGTGTCTGTGTGTCAGTCTGTGTGTAGTCTGTGTGTCAGTCTGTGTGTCAGCCTGTGTGTCAGTCTGTGTGTAGTCTGTGTGTCAGTCTGTGTGTCAGTCTGTGTGTCTGTGTGTCAGTCTGTGTGTCAGCCTGTGTGTCAGTCTGTGTGTAGTCTGTGTGTAGTCTGTGTGTCAGTCTGTGTGTCAGTCTGTGTGTAGTCTGTGTGTCAGTCTGTGTGTCAGCCTGTGTGTAGTCTGTGTGTCAGTCTGTGTGTAGTCTGTGTGTCAGTCTGTGTGTCAGTCTGTGTGTCAGTCTGTGTGTAGTCTGTGTGTCAGTCTGTGTGTCAGTCTGTGTGTAGTCTGTGTGTCAGTCTGTGTGTAGTCTGTGTGTCAGTCTGTGTGTCAGTCTGTGTGTCAGTCTGTGTGTCAGTCTGTGTGCAGTCTGTGTGTCAGTCTGTGTGTCAGTCTGTGTGTCTGTGTGTCAGTCTGTGTCAGTCTGTGTGTAGTCTGTGTGTCAGTCTGTGTGTCAGCCTGTGTGTCAGTCTGTGTGTCTGTGTGTTAGTCTGTGTGTAGTCTGTGTGTCAGTCTGTGTCTGTGTATCAGTCTGTGTGTAGTCTGTGCGTCAGTCTGTGTGTCAACCTGTGTGTCAGTCTGTGTGTCTGTGTGTCAGTCTGTGTGTAGTCTGTGTGTCAGCCTGTGTGTCAGTCTGTGTGTAGTCTGTGTGTCAGTCTGTGTGTCAGCCTGTGTGTCAGTCTGTGTGTCAGCCTGTGTGTCAGTCTGTGTGTCTGTGTGTCAGTCAGTGGACAGCATAACTCAAAAACGAAAAGTCGGTTGAAAACCAAAGTTTTGAAGAAAATAGCCCCACCCTAAACTACCCTTTACATGGAAAATTTTTCGAAAATTTTGATTTTCTTGAAAATGGCTCTAACGATTTTGATTAAAATGCCATATGCTTGAGATATTTTTATGACAAATGAAATGTATATCTTGAATTTTCTGGCTATAGCCCCTGTAGTCGTATTTACTCTGGTAAACCGTTAGAGATAGACCAAATCATACTATACAAAAAATGTAGATCTTGGTAAAATACACAATTTATGTCTCGATAAATTTTCTTGTAGGGTGAACCATTTCGGAGATATTCCTTGTTATGTGTGTGTGAGTTTCGGAAAACTTAGAACTTTCGTGAAATGGATCGTTGTTCATTTTTGTATATGTTAAGTGTGCAATGTCAACAGAATCTCAAAACTTTAAAACATTTGACTATGGCACAAAGCCTGCTGTATTCTGCCTTCCCCTTGCACCTACAAGGAAATAAGCAACAAGATAATTTGTAGAAATGTTTATCTTAACTAACATGAAGAAGATATAGGAATAAGAGTTTGTAAGAATGGCTAGTACAAGAGTAGAGAAAGTCATGTGAATGCAACACATTAGATTTTTTTGTAGATTATTATTTTGTCATTTAACGACGCTGTCAATTGTCAGGATCCCATCAGCGTCGCCGGTGTGCCGGAATTTCGTCCCGCAGGAGTTCTTTTACATGCCAGTAAATCTACTGGCATAGAGCTGTCGTTTTTAAGCACACTTAAAAACCATCGGCCTGGGTCGGGTTTGAACCCGCGACCTTGGGATCAGTAGGCCAGCGTCTGTGAACCATTTCGGAGATATACCTTGCTATTTGTGTGAGTTTTGGAGAACATACTTTTGTCAAATGGAACATCATTAGTCAAGTTTTTATCTATTAACCGTGCAAAGAGAACGAAATTTGAAAGCTTTAAAAGTTTTGACTATCGCCCAAAGTCTACTGTATTCCCATATTTCCCTTGTACCTACAAGGAAATAAGCAATAAGATAATTTGTGCAAATGTTTATCTCAACTAAGACGGAGAAGATATAGGAATAAGATTTTGTGTGAAGAGTTAGTACAGGAGTAGAGAAAGTCATGTGAGTGTAACATATATTTTTCTTTTGAGTGAAGCATTTCAAGGATATTATTTCTCATTTGTTTGAGTTTGCCAATAATTATACTTTTTTCAAATAGTAATATGTTCGGTTTTTTATCACTTGAGCTTTCAAAGAGAATGGAATTTCAAAGGCATCATAGAACAACCAGCTCTTAAAGCATTTGACTATTCCTCCAAATCGAACTATATTAAAAGTCTGTATCACAATAGGTTACGCGACGATCTCTTGGTGTATCTTCTAAGGTCATGCACTTCGACTTTGTCCCCAAATATTGAAAGACTTCTTAAACGTAAGCAGCACGAAAGAAGTCAGTATGAACAGTGTTTATCGCATAAGATTTGGAAGTGCTTTAATAAATGAAACGCTACATACATATAACCAAACCGCCTCTGCAATATAATGCATTGCTGGGGGTCGAAAAGTGGCAAAGTCCGTGTACAGTGGAAGGAGGTAAACCCAACCTCTTCTCATTGGCAAACGTTGGACATCCCTGGTATAGAAACAGTTCCAACTTTATATTCTTCCGTGCTGGCTTTAATGCTAAGAAAGTGTACAACCGCTCGAAGGCGGTTTCACAATACTGAGCTGCGGCCGTCTCTCTGGATGCGTGGTTCAGAGAAGAGAAAGTGCCTCTCCTTGGCCAGAAATCCATGCTTGTTCAAATTGGAATCATAAAATACGAGGGCGACACAGAAATGTTTAGAATGTCATGTTTCTAAAAACAAATACAATTTGTTTATATTTCACAGCTACTTTTGCGAGTTTATTGGCCTATAGTTTGTTCCACTTCTGTAAAAGTTTCTTAATTATCATTTAGGTACAGATTTTGTGTTCACCCAAAAATGAATTTGAGTAAAAAATTTCCGGCCTATGATTTTTTTTTTTAAGATCTTAAATCGTCATTAGTACATAATCAATGTGAATATCGTCTTAGAAATGCATTTGGCAAAGAAGGTCAACAATTTATAATTAGTGCAGGGAATTTCAATGGTAATAGTTTTTTCTTAGTGATGAATTTCGTGAAGGACGCCCAACAACCACTGTTGCTAATTAAAACATCGTCGCTGTACAGTAATGCTTGAGCAAGATCGATGGACATCATATCAGTTTGTTCGGGCGATATTGGGCATTGGCATGAGTCAAATCAAAACATTTTACATCAACAGTAAAACTTAGAAAACGTTGCTGTTGATGGATTCCACATAAATTGACTCATCAAAAACCAACAACGCATTGATTGGTGCAGAAAAACTTTGCAAAAATCCAAGGCGGCACTTCATACTCGGTTGAAAATATTACTGCTGGTGTATCTTGGATGTATTGTTATGATCCTGAAAAGATTTTTGGTTTTGAAGAACTCCAAAAAGTAAAAATAAGTTAGCATCACGATAACGCATCGTAGTATACAGCAAAACTAACATGAGTACCTGGATGCCCTAAAGGACATGGACCCTACACCATACAGCCTTCATCTAACACCTTGTGACTTCTTTTTTGTCTCCAAAAATTAAAAATAAATGCGTGGAATCATTCTTTCACCTTCGGATGAAGCAACGGAACATTATAAAACATGTTTTCTTAAGTGCCTCAAGAAAACTGCACCATTGCTTTAAGGACTAGTTTCATCGGATGCAATCGGATTTTCTAAAATTTTAGCCTTTTCTTTATTGTTATTCTGTGTATTGTCTGCTTATTTGATCAGTTCTGTTAATTCAATATTCATACCTATCTGTAAGAAATAACTTACACACAGAATTATTAAATGTAAACTATGAACTGGTTTACGTTTCCATTGTTTTCCACATACTGGAAAAACAAAAAACGAGGCTATCAAGGTTCCGAAATAACCCAGTTTGCCACTATGCTTTAGTTTACATATTACTAACGCTATGAGTGCTACGGGTGTCACGAAGGGCCCCCCCCCCCCACAAGAGAGGCCACTGCTCTCCTTGGAAATTAGTGAATTTAATGTGCAGTCAATTACTGAGTATTAGGATATTATTTTAATGCAAAAACTTCTTGGGTTTTCTTCACCTTTCACCAAACTCGAGGGAGTTGAAGCATTTTATATTTGCTAGATGAAGTTAAGAATGTCGTTAATCATGGCATTGTTTTCTGAAAATCGAGTTTCAAGTGATATTATGAGGGATTCCAATATGCGGCCCCCTCTCCCTCTGAAACAAAGTCTCTCTAACGCCCATGGCTAAGGCCCGGAAGTTTAGCTCAAGTTAGTTGTGCACAAGGCATGCCAAGATTGCTATCTGAGTGTGTTGCTGGTGGCGGGTCACGGCAAGCAGATAGGGAATACACTTCCAGTTAAAACCAATCATGCATAAGCGATGACGTCCTCCCCCTTCCCCCCCCCCCAAAAAAAAAAAATCAGAAATCACAACATGCACTCTGATGGCCGAATATTGTTGAGTTGTGTGCAAAAGACATAAGGGGTGTCTACCATAAATATATTCGTAGAGCAAAATTTAGAGCAAAAGCGCGTTGAATTTTTTAAACAGAGAAAGTGGGAGCAAACATGCCAACAGCGTGTAACGTTAATGCAGACAGGCACAAGACCTTTTGTCGTGATCTGTGCGACATGGTGGTGGGCGCAAATATCCTCTTCTGGAAACTTTCTAGAGATGTATATGTATTAATAAAATATTGCCATACGGCACAACAATACGCAAGGTATGCGTGAAGCTACGAAAGTGTACGAGATGAACTAGAAGGTTGTAGAGGAAATATTAACTCATATATAGGAAACAATAGCACTTCACCTTGGTTTAAATTTCCCCAATGAAGTCATGCGGTGTAGCCAGAAGCTTTTCACAATACAGATAGAAGTTTGTTTTCCTTCGCAAATGCATTGTAACAAAGCATGGAGACAGGCTTAGTGTATAATATGTCTCCTTTTCATTTCTTGTGCACATTGTTAGCATTAATGGTTATTACATATACCTATGTATGTTTTTATTCATATTATTAGAAACTATATTTTGGTTGTATAGTTCATGAATAAATGTGTAATATATTTTGTGACACTGTTCGTCATTTCCTAGGTTTAGTAGATTGACGTAGTTCTTGTCTGTTGCTGTATGTATTACGTGCGCGACTGCAAGTTACTGCTCCCCCTCCCTTATGTTATACGTGACAACGGGTAGCATATAACCCGTCGCTACTAACCTGTTGTAATGTTTTTGTAGCTAAAGCCTCGGTCATTATATATTACATACCCAAACATAACCTAGACCAAGTTACGGGAACATATGAATTTACTCTACCTGCCATTAAGTATGCCCGTTGTATCCTGCCGTGCATGCTACTTCGCGGGGTATTTTACTAACCTTCTCAGCCGGCGCGTAATAGCAGGGAAGGGGTGTGTGGAGCTTTGTGCCTTTGTTGTTCGACCAAACAGTGGTATATCTTAGGAACCCTAGGACTAAATTTTTAGGTGAAAATGACATTTTGAATTATATCATACAATTTTATTATATGCAGATGACGTGGTTTTAATACAAGAAACGGAGGATAAACTACAGCATGCATTACACCGCTTGAACCAGATATGCCAACAATATGATTTTAAATAACAACAGAAAAATCTAAGATAATGGCCTTTTGGGGAAAACAGCACAGATCAAAAATAATTTTAGAAAATAAATCATTGGAACAAGTAAGAGAGTTCAACTATTTAGGATGTACTTTAAATTACTGAAAGAGACATGAGCAATAAGCTTGCAAGATTCCAAATGATATGTGGAACAGTGCATAAAGCCTTGAGAAATAAAACAAGAAGAGGGATAAGGTTAAAGTACTACAAAACAATGGCGGTCCTTACCCTACTCTATGGAAGTGAGACGTGTTCTCACGAAGAAAACGGAAAGTCAAATACAAAGTGCAGAGATGAACTTTTTAAGAAAAACAAAGGGATGCATTAGGTTAGATAAAATAAAAAACGAAGATATAAGAGAACAACTCAATAAGTAGCAAAATTGGAACTCATCGAAGGGAATGGATGCAACATAAGCAAAGAATGTCCGAAACAAGACTGGCTAAAATTACATTCCAGTATTAACCAAAAGCGAAGAAAGATGTAGACCCAAAAAGAGGTGGAATTGTGAGGCGGAACGGGCACTCTGCCCAGGCCGTGAAGTGAAGAAGAAGAAGAAGAAGAAGAAGAAGAAGAAGAAGAAGAAGAAAGAAGAAGAGGAAGAGGATGAGGAAGAGGAAGAAGAAGAAGAAGAAGAAGAAGAAGAAGAAAAAGAAGAAGAAGAAGAAATCATATAAATACTCTGCAAACACCTGTGAATTATTTTGGTCAAACACTTTTCCTGACCCGCCATTTTTGAAAGTCCAGCGACATATTTAAGTCATCCGTGCGCTTCGTTTTAACCACATGGGGGTGCACCACACTGGCGCTCTTTTTACTGTTTGCACTTTGTATGAAATTAATTCCTTTCATTTATATGTAAATTTGCATACATAATCTCAAACGTGTTACCTAAAGATTCAAATATGCATTTTATTACTGCGTTATTCATTGGCTCACAATACATGTTTATACTGAAAAGAAAAGAAATTTTAAAGCTAACGTTTCATAAAAACAAAATGCATTCGTCTGCAACTAATAACATCAAACTCAATCGATGCATGAATTTATTTTGATTTACTTAAGTACCATAAAATTCCACTAGTATACTTCTCTGAAAAAAAAAAATGTGGGGGCTGTTTTTAAAAAATGCATTTTTTCGCTAATCAAAAGCATTTAATTTTATTATCTGAGAAACTGAGTTAGAAAATTGAACTTTTCCACAGTCTTGTTTATTCATATTGAAGTGCAGCAATTTTCAGGTAAAGAGATGCAAAATTGAAAAAGTAAAATGCAGTCCCATTGCCCCTTAACTGTAGCTGATGCGATAGATGCAAATATTGGGGAGTGCATGGGCCACATGTTGGAAATTTGCAATCACATAATATTAATTCATTATTTTGTTGTCAAAATTTGTTGCAGATAACAATATTAATTTGTGCTAAATAAAAATTGATCTTTACATTAAAATTAAAATAGTAGTTTAATAGTCAGTAATTGATTAAGTTGACCAACTTCCAGGGGAGGGGGGGGCTGCGGCTCCCCTTGCCCCCCTTCCCCCCTTGCCCCCCCCTCCCCCTTCGCGACGCCTATGGAGATGTGGGAAGCCAACTTGACATTTCAAGACATCGTTCGAAGTTATAGTAGGTATGATATGTGAATAATCTAGAACTGTCCACGTAAAACACGACGCCACTGCATGCGCGGAAAGGTATACATACTCTACCTGTGAAGCCCGTAAAGTGCCTCCCGAAACTGCAGGGACGGCATAACTGGAAGTGTGTGCACTAAGTATTAGCAAAAACAGTTGTTATTAAATCAATGTACACATGCGTGTTTTCCTCTTCCGGCTCAAAATAAAATTATTTTCAAGCACATTCGTTGAAGAGCCTTGCTTATACGTATATGCCTAATACAGGAAAAGTGAGCACAAACACAACATAAACACGAAACCCAGCAATTTTGTTTATTAATGAAAAGATTCACAACTGTCATACATATTATGTAAGCACAAGAGTAAATGCAATTAATGTGACACTTTGCAAACTCCTAAATTTAGCGCACTTTAAAACACCTCAGGATCATGATAGAGATTTTACGGGAATTATCGGGCTGTGCTATCACATACGTCGCTTCTTCCAACTGTCCCTGTTTAAGTGCTTTGGAGTTGGGTTATTTATCCGTTATTGGGGTCATAAATCAATAAATCGTATGGTTCATTCATCAAGTTGGATTGCCTTCAACCTCATGTAGTAGAGTATAAATAAATTGCTGAGGACCGTAATCTCTTTTCTCACGCAAGACGTTATAGCAGTCCCTTTGCTGAATGGATGAACACCAACTAGGAGCTTTTTTTTCTAACTGTTAACTGCAGAACGATATAAAGAGGGATTTTGTATTTTGTGGCAGTCATAATAATGTAATTTAACATTTCCGGAAATAAAAAAGTACAGTGATGGTGCAGTTTTAACCGGTCACAGAAAAGCAACAAAACATTACAGAAAAGAGAAACCTTCACCAAATGAAAGGACAACTCTCCAAGTTTTCATTTCTGTTCTAGTGCAGTTCGGTGTGCCTTCCAGTTGTTCAGCCTAGGGACGTTACTCAATGTAGGCACGTTGACGTTCATAAGCCCATATCCAGACATTATGGCGATGAACACATGAAATGTAATTTCATTGCTAAACAGAAATCGTTGTCAATCTCATGAAGGTTCTGCATTACAAAACCAAATCGTTTGTGCCAATGATAACCTGTAACAACTGCAGACCATCCTTTAAAACTTTAGTAGGCCTCTCCCGCACAGCTTCTACAGACTCGTGGCTACCCAAACCTTTTTGGTACAGTTTCCTTCAGCTGCTTATTCCACCGGTTAAAGTGGCGGCTACATACATGAGACGATATTCAAATTCAGCAAGCGATAGAAAACTTATTTTCCTTTCCACTGTGCACATTTTGTGTAAACTGGCGTGATTTCATTCATTGTTGTGTTGTGTCACTACTTACTCGCGCACAACAATGAACATTATACTACATACATTCTTTGAGATAATCTTCAATATAGCATATGTTCCATCCTTGGTTTTGTTCCATTTAGCCATTTTAAAAGTTCATAACTGCACCATAACTTTACAGACACACTGTATATCCACGAGTAACGTATAATTCAGAAAGCAGGTTCCTTTCTACGTTCACCCTAGTGGTCCTGCTGAGTTTTTGCATCAAGTATATGCTTTCATTGTGAACAACACATTACTGATTATGGCAATTACAAACGCGCAAATGTTTCCTAAATAACCATATGTATTTGTGAATTGTTACTCTCTTAAAATAAACTAAAACGACACCCTTATGATTCTAAACACATCCGACACTGCATGTTTCTGATAGCCTATGGACCAATATGCTTTCTTCAGTGGCGATGTTCTTTTTGGAATCTTCAAGTGTTATTGGTCGATTACATTACATTCGACTTACCAACTCATTACGAATCACCTCAATAAGCTAACATCGAATGTTCTAGGATGCTATAATTTGCTGGAAATTATTAGGTTATCCAGTAAATTGTCAATCAGGTTAAGAAATATGTGTGCTTGTGTCAAATTCCACCGTCTTATTGAAAACAATCTAGAGCCAGTTCATCTTCAGGAAGACCAGTTTTTGTGGCCAATATTATATTTTGAGATAATGAATGCAGCCCATAGAAACAAACATCGACCGATCGAGAATTGAGTGCAAAGCATTTCCGTACACTTACGTGTTTTTAAAAATTGATAAAATACTTTGCCAAATCATATGCTATTAAACTTCAGCTTACTTTATTTGGAAAATACTATTACATTCACTTGTTTAGTTCCTATAATAACATAACTTATTGTCATATTATTGTTTTAACTTACATTATTCGATCCTTAATTTTGTTTAATAATTTCTACATTTAAGCGTCATGAACTGATAAAACAGTGGCACCAAGTTTTGAGAATTCTCAAGTTTATCCTGTCACCATCACTGATACCGGAGGACGTCACAAAGGCCGTAGACCTAAATGAAGATGGTCGCAGCACCTGTTACATTTCTGATATGTTGGGTATTGCTCGTAGCGATGCCATAAGAAGACACCACAAAACTGGAGAACACAGAGGATGGCAAGGATCTGGCCGTCGGCGGTGTACAAGCGAACGAGACGACAGATATGTCATCCTCACCGCTTTGCAAAATTAGCAGTTGCCTGCAACAATTATTGCTCGTCGACTTGCAGAAGTTCAAGATGAAGTGGTGTCTGCTGGTGCAATAAGAAGAAGGCTCAGAGAGCATGAAATGGTGTCGAGAAGACCTTCCAAGGTACCAAAACTTCTCTCACAACATAGAGTTGCACGTCTAAACTTTGCCGGTTAACACATAAATTGGACCATGGAAGACTGGAAGACTGTCTTGTGTACGATGAGTCTCGTGTTGCTCTGTATTCTTCTAATGGTTTACTATGTATAGGCATGGAGAAGACGAGGGGAGCACTACACAGAAGCTGTATTACAACCAACATTGCCCTTCGGGGGAGGTCCGATTATGGTCGCAAGCCACACGGAGTTCCATTGTGTACCCAACGATACCATGACAACACGTAGGTGCATAGAAGAATGTATCCATGAAAATGTCGTGCCATGTGCACAATTTGTTACCGATAATTTTATTCAAATGCACGGCAATGCTAAGGCACTCACTGCGCAAGAAGTTTCCATTACACTAAATCAATCAGGCATCAATGTTACGAAATGGCCAGCACGTAGTCCTGACCTCAATCCTATTGAGTCTACTTAGGACACTCTCATGAGGAGGGCCCGCCAAAGAAGAAATGTACTTGAAACTATAAATGAACGTCAAGCTGCTCTGCAAGAAGAATGGGAAAATATCCCCCAAGAAGAAATTATAAGAAAAATCAGGAGCATGCCGCGTTGCCTAGAAGATGTCATTACACCTAGGGGTGACAACACATGCTGCTGAAGTCACAAAAGTAAAATAAAACTCTTAACAAAATACAGAACACTTGTTTGCTGTAAACGGTACAAGGAGTTTATTCGGTGGCATTGTAGTAAATTCTTAATAGATCCAATGGTTTTTATTACTGTTAATGTAATGTTTCATTCCCAACTTTGGGTTATTCTCAGTTGGAAAGCTTTTCCAGCCATTTGTGACAGTCTTAAGAAGTAATATGTAAGTACCCGGAATTTTTTGCACGCCATTAAATGCTTATGACATGAATGTAATTCTGCAGCAACACCACCTTTATGGGGCGAACAATTTACAAGTGATATAACATTTTTAATCAAGTCAGGTTTTTTAAATTTGCAATTCCTGACACTAGAAGAAAGTGGAAAAGAATTTGTTTACATGTTTTCATTCAAGTCACAATTAACATAGGGTGTAGTACATATTCTGTCGCAATTTACATATTACCCGTTAAAAGGGAGGCTAATAAAGCAATTTACATGACCAATTTCAACCTCTGTAGCGTTAGATAGCAATTTACCAAGCATGCGAATTTTTGGATGGAATATAATACTTTCTCTACTTACCACTTAACATACGTAGGAGAAAAAGCAAAATATGGCTGTGCATTTGCCTCTGTGTTAAGTATACCTAATACTTGCGTACTAAATTGATCATTTGAAATTTACTTTGTGGTACTAGTTAGCCATACTCTTATTATTATTATCTTGATCGCCTCCGTAGCGCAGTGGTAGCGCGCCTGCTTCTGGTCTGGATGACCCGGGTTCGATCCCCGGTACCCACGTGGGGATTTTTTCCCCGCTGAGAGATCTGACACGGGTGCCCTCAGTCTCGGAGGGCCAACTGAGGAGACCGCATAACCGGCCGGGAGGGAACGGGGCGCTGGCCACATTCCACCTCCAGCACTGCAACCACTCGTGACGCATGTGGTGGGGAGAGGTGGGGAACGCAGCAGTCGGGAGGTAGACCTTGGCCCGGATGGGCTGTTTTGCTACTCTTTTTTTATTATTATCTTTCAAATGTAGCTTACCCGGGGTTTTATGGCTGACTTTTAAAATCTGACTGATAATTTAATTAACTAGCTTTACCCCTTCCCTCGCATGTACTGTATGAAAGTATTCTGCTATGATTTAGAAAATGTCCTTATTCATTTTATCCCTTAGGATGTTACACTAGGCAGAACTACTGGCTGCATTTATGCGTTGAATCTTTGCAGCGCCCAATCTAAAGGATGATACTTAGCAGCAATGGTAGTCATTTGGCCAACATCACATCATGTTGAAAACTTTTAGAATATAAAATGTTTCATGTCCAGACAGCGAAACTTATACACAGATGGATGATACATAGCTGGATGACCTAAGTTAACTATACCGCAGTATGTAATGTTTACAACACGAGAGTGGGTTCTGTCTCGTACCTAGTTCTACACAATCGTGGGTATGTCAAATCGTGATCAATCAAGGATCTGTTGAAATGAAACGGCCCACACCTGATAATAACAAAATACATGAATTGCACAAGTATTTACTTTGCCCCTATCATATCATGTGATCTCGAGCGCACCTTCTTGCAATACAGTGTTTAAGTGAACACTGGGAGATTTACTTTTGAGACTTTAGAAAATATATTGTAGTGCACTATAATGCTAATTGTAAAAACAAAAGCATGCCATGAAGAAGAAGCGGTCCAATAAAAGAAAACTCATATCAATGAATATGTACTTCACTAGGTGCATCTGGTATTTCTGTTATGAAAACTAAAGATATAAATGTGTTGTAAATCTACCACATAAAATGAAAGTATTTTGTTTTGAAACTATACATACATATACAAAGTGTATATTTATTATTCATCAATAATTAATAATACATATAAATTATTTCAGAATGAAATAAATATATACCCAAAACAAATGTACCTTCAAATTTACCGACTTTTCAAAGACTTCGAAGAGTGAACGGTGGGAGTGAACAGTCGGTTTGTTTTGATTCGTTCCTTCGACACTGTTGACCATGACAGCCTATGGTATAGTTACACCTAATCTGTTTCATCGGTGTCCAAGTTTCGATGTCTGGTCAAGGCATTAATTATAGCATGTGGAAGGTACTGCTTCAACCGTAGGTTAACCAGGGATTCTACATGAGTGTAGCAAAATGTCATACAAAGTTTAATTTCTAAGAGAGATTTGACGTCACATTAACATTAAATTTTGACTAAACTCATTCGAATTGAAATAAAAATACACCATAACATTGTTTACACAATATTTGCGCCACAATTAGTGAAATAATAAACCATTTATATCCATTCGTCAAGAAACTAGATGGCTCAAAATATTTGACACAATTTTTTTCCGGCGAAACGGTTCCGTATTGACAATAATTGTACATATTTGTTAGAACCCCTGGTTAACGTATGACCGAAGGAGTACCTTCCACCCGCTATAGTAGAAAACCTATTATTCAATTAATATACACTGCTTCGCAAAATTGTTATAATCATTTTATAAATCTATAATAATGACGTTAAAGCTTAACCTTAAAGTAGATAATGTGTGTAGTATGGCTTTGTCATATACCAGTAAAAGAAACCCAGTATATTATACCACGGAGGCATCGCAATTCAGAAAAATCAAGGAAGCCATATGAATTACTGTTAAGCTATAGAATAAGCTGTGAAAGGCAATTTATTAAGGGCCTGTTTTACCAAAAGTGATAATTTGCCCTGTTATTTTGGTTTGTACAAATATATGTCCTCATCGTTGGAACATAAATGCAGGTCTCACCAAGAGTTTGCAAAACCAGGTCAAGAAATGTAGTTTTAGTTCATACGTATTATATGAGCTCGCAATTTCTCATACGTAATAAGCGGTCAACACTGTCCGCTACTTCCGGTTGCTGCCTTTTCCTGTGCATCTCGAAAATCAAACTGAGTTTGGTTGAAGAATAGGCAGTATTTTCCTACTTTTGAACCTCTGCAAGCCTTATATGAATATAATAGTATCTTTGCATCATAAATTTAAGCTTATCATATGAAACAATTGATGCACTTAACTGCACGTTCACATAGGATGGTTCATAAATATCTTAAATAGTAGTTCTAGGTGGGGGGATTTGCTTGAAAACCTTCGTGTCGTATCCATGGATGATTATGAACTTAATGTAAAATTTAGTTTACTGGACTTTTCGTTTTTCAGTTATGCTGTTGACACGCGCGCACTCACCTTTATAATTGCTGTTTTTCAAGTTCAGGGAGCCCCAAAGTATAAATTTCCAATAAAATCTAGACGTCGAACTTTTTTTATGGAATGCAGTACTTTCTCTTACCTACTGCATGTAGTTGTTAGGGAAAATAAAAACAGATCACTGACGCCCTTAGCAAGGTAAACTACTCTTCTTGTAATGAGATATTTTAATTTGCTTCATTTAAGAACAAATTGTTATAACTAATTGCAGTAAACTTTTTGTTTATTTATTAATTTCCAAAGCATATCCTCACTCATATAAGCTCAATTTTGAAATAGTGAAACCTCAATATACATGTATACATTTCTATACATGTAAAAAGTGCTAATGATTTTGGTTTAAGTAGCAGCGGAGAAAATTGATCTTACACGTTTTCATACTGCTGCGAAGAATGACCACCAAGCAAACTCGCACGTCCAAGTACTAAAACTATAATTACAACAAAACTTGCATCAAATATACGCTTTCCTTCCTTAATTATTACTACGCACATATAAAATCCCCCTAGTTCATAAACTGCAGAAAAAATACAATAATAATAATTCTAACGAACGATTAAAATACCCTATTTTTTGAGTAGGCGTGTAGAATACCCTATTTTTTGTTTGGACTGTTTAGATTACTGATGATGGTGACGTCAAAATAGTTCTGATTAATTCTAGGGAGTGCTATTAATAATATATTATTAAAAATAATAGTTTTAAAGTGTTAATAATGAATGAAGCTAATTTAAAATATTTCCAACAAAAGTTAACCTAATTTAAGAAACTAATTTGTTAAGTCACCTGAATTTCTGCACCTGTTACGAGTACCACTTAATAGGCATTCTGTTAGACATATCTAATTTAATTGTTGAATCCAATTAGTGCCAAATACGATAAATATTCTATACAGGAATGGTTTCACTTCGGTAATGCCAGCTGTAGTGACAGTAAGGTACTTAATAAAACAAAGAAATCTGATGCGTTGTACTCACATGACTTTCTCTACTTGTGCACTAACCATTCTTACAAACTCTTATTCCTATATCTTCTTCGTGTTAGTTAAAATAAACATTTGTACAGATTGTCTTGTTGGTTATGTCCTTGTAGGTGCAAGGGGAATATTAGAATTCAGTAGGCTTTGTGCGATAGTCAAATCTTTTAAAGCTTTGAGATTCCGTTCTCTTTGCACACTTAACATATATAAAAAGTGAACAACGATGTTCCATTTCACGAAAGCTTTGTTTTCCGAAACTCACACACATAACAAGGAATATCTCCGAAATGGTTCAACCTACAAGAAAATTTATTGGCACATAAATTGTGTATTTTAGCAAGATCTACATTTTTTGTACAGTATGATTTGGTCTATCTCTAACGGTTTACCAGTTATGCAAAAGTCGTCCAGAGTAAATACGACTACAGGGGCTATAGCCAGAAAATTCAAGATATACATTTCATTTGTCATAAAAATATCTCAAACATGTGGCATTTTAATCAAAATCGTTATAGCCATTTTCAAGAAAATAAAAATTTTCGAAAAATCTTCCATGTAAAGGGTAGTTTAGGATGGGGCTATTTTCCTCAAAATCTTCGTGTCGCATCCTTGAAATACATTAAACTCAAATACCAACTTTGGTTTTTAACCGACTTTCCGTTTTTGAGTTATCTTGTCCACAGACACACGGACCTTTTTCTAAAAATGCCTTCTTTTTTTTTTTAAATTCAGGGGTCCTCGAAACATATATTTCCGGTGAAATCTCGACATCGAATTTTTGGCTGGAATACAATACTTACCCTACTTACCAGTAGAGAAAGTAAAAAATAGCAGTGAAAGCTTCAAAACACTGGGCACTGGA
Organism: Tenodera sinensis; assembly: GCA_030765045.1. Taxonomy (NCBI): domain Eukaryota; kingdom Metazoa; phylum Arthropoda; class Insecta; order Mantodea; family Mantidae; genus Tenodera; species Tenodera sinensis. The sequence goes on along the minus strand of CM060962.1, from coordinate 206,050,856 downwards.
CATTGAAGTCTGAGAAAAATAAATATACGAGAGTGAATGGTTTAGAACTGTTTAATATTGCAAAAATTACATTTGTTCTTTGTTTTCAATGAGAAAGAAAGTGACGGTTATACAGACCTTTCAGGATCATTCTGTTCGTTATGCCAATGTCTAATACGTAGGCAATTTTAGTCAAAATCTTTATGATCTATTGTGAGAAAATAAAAAATAACAGAAACATTCCAAAAGTTTATATTAATATGAATCACAGAAGTAAACAACCGTTACATCCCATTTAGATTGAAAGAAAACCTTAGGAACTGCCATTATGCTAATGGATGTTTAACGTTATTTGCTAAACATAATAGAGAGAGTGTTTTTATAGGCGTCAATATTTAGCGGACACCCTCCTACAATCCAAGCAGTAAAACAGGTTCATATGAACATGGATATGAAAATCATTTGTTAGAGGGTTATTAAATGGTTTGCCCCCTTCTTGACATCAATAGTAATGAATTGAATTGCTGTTCACTGATTGTTCGATTGTTTTTGTTAGGTTGCTTGTTGTAGAGCACAGAGAGCACAACAAAATGTATGCTAGAGCTTAAACAGATCAGTATGTACTATATGTAAACACCTTGCAAATGGTAATGCATCACGAGCTCATGAGCTTTGTACAGAAAGATATCCCAACAGGCCGACAATGTTCACGAACATTCTCACATATTCACCAACGTCTGAAAGAGAGAGTGGCTCATTTGAGAGGAGTATTTCTTCTATTGGTCGACCAAGAGAAGTACGAAGCATTGACCGTATAAAACGAGTTCTTTGTGATGTGGGCGGAAACCCATCAGATAGCACAAGACGCCTTGCAGTAAGGAAAGACGTTAGTCATATACTATCTGGAGAATTTTACATGACAATCTTCTGTACCGGTAACACTGCAGCCCGTACAAGGATTAAATATGGCGGTCTTTGATTCAAGAAGAACCTTCTTTCTTTTCTATGTTACAAAATTGTGCTATATTCATGCATTTCTTAGCATGCACCTTGTTCACTAATGAGACTGGGTTTTATAGAGACGGTATGTTCAATTTTCATAATATTCATAACTGGACTTGTGAAAACCCTCAAAGTACGACAAGAGAGGCGTAACATAGATTCTGGTAAACATGGAATCATTCATGATCACTTTATTCGTCCCTATTTTTTTCCCTCCACGCCAGAATGGAGAAACTATATAGTTTCTTAGAAATGAGTTGTGTGCTTCTTTATGTCATCCAACGAATGTGATTTTTACACTAGCTCATTTTTTGAGTGAAAATTTTTCGCATTGGATTGGTCCAACGGAAATTCATTACATGTTCTGCTCGATCTAATGGTCGGAATCCAATGGATTTCTTCGTCTGGGGATAAAGTCGCTGGCTTATACGACTCCTGTACCCGATACTCACATTCTGAGGGAGAGGATTCAAACTGAATTTAACCCAACAAGAAATACTCCAGGAATTTACAACAGCGTACACGGTAGGTCATGTATCGAAGCAGGAGAAAGCCACCTTAAATAATTTTTGTAACCAACAATTTAGTCTGGTAACTTTTTTTTTGTTTTGATGTTGAATAAGCGTCCCTGAAATATTTGACAAAAACAAACGTACACATTGTATAGTAAGAATTTAAAGAACATCAGTCTTCTGAATATTGTGTTCCTTAGACAATTGTGACTGTCTACTTTTCTAAATAAGGCAATCTACATCTGTGACCACGGCGAGTAAATCGCTTGATATCAACATTACCTATACCTATTTGTGAATTAGAGAGTGTTCCTATTACATTAGAAAATTCCTCGACATGCTCCTGGATGACTGCCAGAGGACAATGTAACTAAACCTGTGGTCCAGTAAATCTAACAAGGGACTTAGCATAAACTGCGTTCGCGATTGCAACAAAGCTACGTTTCAAACCCTTTGTAGATTACAAAAGTGTCAAACTTTCATGCTATCGTAAGTTACAATACGCTTCAAACTTTAACAATGAATTATAATGAATTGTGTCTGTTTCTAATAAAGAGCATAGATAACCCCTACGAATAATTTACATAACTTGATAAATATCTAAACAGGCCATAAATTGAAATTCACCTCCAGTCCAATCTATACAAGATTTTGGTGAACATTCGTATATACCTATGTGGCATAATAGTACTAAAGATGAGATGAACGTAATATCAGAAGTAAAGTTAATTATTAAAAACAAACCAAACAACCCTCTAGTATACAAAAATCGGACAAGTGCAACATTAAGCATTAATATTACGCTGCGTAATTGTAAAATAGGTAATAAAAGTATAAATTGCAAAGTTGGACAAGATGTTGCATGACCACGATTAATATATTTTAATTATTTAATTATATATGCGTGGGATTAAGTTAACATTACGTGTGATCTACACCGATATGCGAAGAAGGTAAACAGTTGATGCGAGGTAGCCAGAATTAAGAAGGCAACGAATTGTGGGTTTTTTAAATTTAATTTACACAAAAACAGTTGAATCTATTGAAATACGCCAAAGGAAAAAGTTTTCGTTTATTCAATTTTCTGTGAATATAGCCACAAATCAAGAACCTTCAATCAATAATAGTTCAGCCAGGTGATGATAAATTTGTTTGAAAATTTTTTTTTTCTATAAAATTATAAACTTTTCAGCATTTTGGTATTAGACTTTCTTATTACTCACAACATGAGAAATTCACTGTTAAAGTCTGACGGATCATTTCACTTCCACCCTGTATAACAGGAACTTTTGTTAATATATGTGGGGTCTTTGATAATTTTTGGTGGTCTATCGTTTTTGAAACGTTACGAAAGATACAATTTCCTTAATGCCTTTTTGCATTCTTAAAGAATTGTTCCGTTGTATTAATAGGCGGATTTATATGAAAGGTGTAATAGAGACAATAACGAAAGGATGCTTCTAGAAGACGGTGTTAGGATCAATTTCCTGGAATATTGTTTTGAAGACAACGGATAACTTACGTAACAACAGTGAAGTAATACGCACTACCTATAGTCCATGCTGACGGCGTTATGTTTATAATTGAAAGACAGTAGAAAAAACTGGAAGGACAGGCAAATAATCTTACATCTAGTTTAAAAACCTATTGTGCTAACTCCAAATTCAAACTGTCCCTTGAAAATCTAGTTTCGTAATTTTGAAACGAACCTAAAAAGTATTCGGCTATAAAATACAGTAAACAGAAAACTATAAGGGAAAAAGAAGCTAAATATTTAGGCATATTTCCGGATAAAAAACAAACGTTTAGAATACATAAAGAAAATTACTTAAGAACAGAGAAAACGAACATGCAATTAGCTAGAATAGATCAGTCAAATTCCAAAATATCACTAAGTGTAATTACCGCCTATCATGACTAGAGCGAGGATAAATATCCCATCGCCTACAATGTTTGCGCGCTCGTACTATACACGCTCCGCGGTGACTGGCAGACGGCATAGCACGGGTGTTCAGAACACGTAAACAAACGGGCAGGGCTGTGTAAGAAGCTCTAGTCCATTTACATCAGTTCATATCGTCATCTATTCGTTCCTCAAAAACATTGCAGTGAACAATACATTTTTTAAATTGTTCAAAAGTAAAACTTGTCAACCAAACAATGTTTATACAGCGAGAAACTTCTCTCAACGTCACATGATGTAACGGGAGCAAACGTAAGATATTTTACATTCTGTTCGTCATACGTAGATGTCATTTTGTCTAGCTGTTGTAAACCAATTTTTATATGAATCATTGTAGCGTAGCCAGGATTCTCTCCATCACAGCTTTCAGTTTATTTTGCACTGCAGGCGCAGGATCTGTAGTTTCAATTTCCATATAAAGCTCTTCTATCAATTGTAAAGCATATGACAGTTTGTGATTTCTTGATTCTAAATGCAGAATAGTTTTGGTGACATCTGGAAAATTATTTTTAATAAATAACAAATGTCTACGTAAATTGCCTGAAATCAGTGACTGAGCAGATTTAATGGCACAGCTGTCTTCACTATCCAAAACATTGATTACTTTAACTATTTTATCATAATAATCTGCATAATATGCAGCAGGATTTAGCCAGCTACTCCAACGAGTTACAACGGGCTGGGGAGGTAAAGGGACCCCAGGGGCCATTTCTTTGAAAATCAGTGACCTGCTTGGGGCTTTCAGAACTTTTTTTTCACATTAGCAATGAAGCTGTCCACATCACTGTAGCAGAAGCGTATCATTTCGGCTACACGATGAAGGACGTGAGCGATGCACGTTAAATGTACCATGTTGGGGCGATGTATTTTAATTTATTTAGCAGGTTTTAGAATGTAGCTCGCACCATCTGTCAGAAAAGTAGTACATTATCAGTTTTGATCCCCTCTGGCCACAGCAAAATTAGACTCTTTTGAAAAATTTCGACAATACTTTTGTGGTTAACCTTATCAATAACTTCAGGCGTCAATAGAAATGATTTAGTAGGTCTGTCTTGCAAAAGTACTCCCACAATTACATTTGCAACAAACCTCCCCACAGAATCCTGAGTTTCGTCTATGCAAATCCAAATTTTGTCACCCACAGATTGCCGAATTTGAGCCATAACTTTATCATAACATTTTGATAGACACTATTTACGTAGGGTTGTTGCACTGGGAGGCTCTCGCTTAGTGTATTCTTATGAAGATTTTAAATTCAGCATGTTCTACTTTGTGAGATAGTATGTTGCTACGTACCAACATTTTGCACGTCTTCAAAAAACTCCGACTGAGGTGACAATTTTTTTTTTTTTTTTTTTTTTTTTTGTATTGCAATGTTGCTTCAACAATTTCCATTTCTCCTTGGAATCTCTGATTTGTGAATAACATAACTTACATTGTATCGTATCGCCATTCAATACAAAATTATTTGTTCCAAATTCTTCCAATAACTGATTTAATTTACCATCACCTAAAGCTGAAGACATTATTCACCTCGTATGTAAACACGGATCGCACAGAAAATAACACTCCCTATCTGTACGGTACAGCTGTCATACTGAACCAGAGCACGCTGTTCACCCCTCAGACCGAGGTAGCAGCGATGACGTCAAGCTAGCAATTCGCCGTGCAGTCAACCTGATTTCTTCTTCAGTGGATATATGTCCTCGCTCTAATCATAACAGTATACTTGTTGCCATTGTTACATATAGGGCAGGGGTGCGGGCTACAAGAATGCGTAACACATTAATCAGGATCAATCAAGAAATACTAAATGTAAAATTGTATTAAGATATACAGCCATTGTAGTATTAACGGTCATTTGGTCCACAGATATATTAATAAGATTGAGAGGAGTTATTTTTTGGTTCGAGAAAATTGCAGAAATAATGGGATAATATTGTAAATCCATATTAGATATGAAACATAATTTAAACCTTAGCTGGCAACACGCACGATATCATATTGATAAAGGAAGGATAACTTGCGGCAAGTTGTTTAACAATATTACAGGAGTTCGTAATTAAGGCATTAAACCAAAAAAAAATGATTAATGTACAATGTATCATCTAACAGAATGTGGGATTGGCACGAAATAGATAAAAGTTACGATACTCGTAAGGATTGTGGCGTACAAGATATAGGTATATCTGAACACATTGTTTTAATGTGTACGGTATTATAGTCAAGCATTCAAAGAAGAAAGGCCTTCAAGAGGTTATGTGATAGATTATACACATACTGAGGAATAAAGTACTGAATAAACATCTAGAAAAGCTACCATATAAAGTTATATGGAGAGAAACGTGATACCGGAACAGCAAAAATTCCTAATCCGTCATATGATGATGGTGATGATAATGATGATAAGGGTAATAATAATGATGATAAAGTAATACATTAGCAAGGGAAGAGAGAATCGTGCAGTATAGATCAATAACAGTAGAAATAATAGAAGTAAGAAGATTAAGAATATTACATATTACACTTGAAAAATGGGTCAATGAACACATCAAGATTTTGATCAAATTAGACACGGAGAAGAAGAAGAAGATGATGATGATGATGAAGAAGAAGAAGAAGATGATGATAAAGAAGAAGAAGAAGATGATGATGATGATGATGATGATGATGATGAAGAAGAAGAAGAAGAAGAAGAAGAAGAAGAAGAAGAAGAAGAAGAAAAAGAAGAAGAAAGAAGAAGATGGTGACGATGATGATGATGAAGAAGAAGAAGATGAAGATGCTGATGAAGAAGAATGAGGAGGTTAATTCAATAGTAATAATTTTATTGGACTACCAAGGGATGGTAAGAAGCATGGAAAGAAGGAAAATAAGACTGAGTATAAGACCAAATAAAATGTATACAGATTATAAGATAAAGATTGAAGAAGGAAGGGTGGTAGTGTAGAGACAACCACGATGACCACAGCGGGGAGAATGAAGGAGAAAGTATCGGGGCAAGAGGAGTGAAGCGGAGGCCGAGAGGTAGAGCTAAATTAGCAACGGAGAGAGATACAGCATAGCAGATAGTACATGACGGTGGGAGAATTCCTGAAATACTGAGAGTAGTTAGTGAAAAAAGCAAAAAGTGAGGTGGTGTGAAATAGTGAACGTGAGTTGTTACCTGTATGTGAATAATAATTTGTTAGGAGTAAAAGCGAAAAGTGAAGAATTTAAAAATGAAGAAAGAATGATTTAAATGAAGTGTTAATATAACACTAAACAAAAGGATTATAAAGATTAGTTACAGTTTTTATTATATTTTGTGATGAATATTTTGAAGTGTTCATAGATTTTAAGAAAAGCACTATTATTAGTAATACATGGTGTAAAGTATAATAAATAATCATAGGTAAATAATACCAAGCAATGCAGCTTTTAAGGCTATCAATATAATTAAACTATCTGAAAATTTTATTTAGTGTAATTTAGTAGGTTCTACTGGTTACCAATAAGGTACTTACACCACCGGGAACCGGTGGATAAGTTAATACTTAGTATATAAATATATAGCATATAAACTGGTTTTGGGAAAAGTTAAAACTGTTGAACACCAGTTATGTTACTGCTGGCTTTCAGTAGGTTATATTGAGTGGTAAAAGAGTTGGTCCATAGTTTTTCTTTGTAGTGGAATTATTTGTTCACTTAAAACTAATTATAATTTTATCGACTTCAAACTGTTATTTCATCTTCATTTTATTATTATATTGTTCGTTATTTAGTTATAAGTAAAATGCGTACAATTGTTATATAGCATCTAGTGAACCAAAATTGTGAAATAAATGATAACATTTTACAATAACCTCTTCGTGTAGGGAACCACTTACAAGGACGAATTATTTAATATTGTTATTGTTTATTCACCTATGTGTATTTTAGATTTTGCAAACGTACAAGTCGTGTGCTGCGTTATGTGATATATTTGTATATCTATATTTCCCAAAGCTTTATTTACTTTAAACGGAAGCATTGCTTTATTTCTTAGAGTGTATCCGGGCACTCTTGGAATATCTGAGTACATTCTAAGTTATTGACAATAATTGTAAAATAAAACGCTTCTTATTATGGTCTTCGAAAAGAATAGTGGGTGAATGAGAGTACGATTTACCATTAAGGACTAATCAGGATGAAAAGAAAATTATAATTTACATTGTGTCGCCACACCTAGGTCATTTGTGCGACAGGCCCCTTTCTTAACCAATAGCACCACGGAATGTCATGTGATATAGGTATATACCAGGTGAGTCAGCCGCGCCTTATTTTTTTGGAGGTAGGCATGTCTACCGGCATGTGCGCCTTAGTCCAGTTTTGCGCTTATTAAAATGTATTGCTTGACGTTCTTAAAGAGAAGAATGCGCAAAATTGAGTGCAACAGTGGTTTAAGGGACAGAACGTACTCCTCGCTAAAGTACACCTCAAAAACATACGACTCGTTTACTGAGAGCGAATTCCGGTTTCCGGCCGATTTTACAAACTTTTTATTAGAGTATACATAGCAACGTAATTCAGTAAACGCCTCTGATACAAATGGACCTATCATATGAGTACACTAACAACGTCAGCTAAAAAGAAAATGGCGGATTCTTGTACTTAGAGCAGGGGTTGGCTGCTAAAAATCAGGAAAAATTTAGACACGCCTCAATCCATCATGGACCCGTACAGTCAAAACGGACATATTATTAAGCAACAGTTTATTTACATTTTTGCATGAACCACGCCTCGTGCATCTCAATTAATATGCATAACAGCTTTTGCCAATTAAGTAATAATATTAAAACGCCCAGTAAATGATTAAAAATGTGTTAAAAGGCTAAATCAAGCACGTAAACTTGCGAGGTGGCAATGGCATAGCGCAGGCATACAAGTCCTGCTATTGCAAGCGGTACGAGCTTTCATTCAAGTATCGGAATAGCTGAATAGGATTGTGACGTGTCCTCTGACCTAACCCCAAAGGCATAGGTTCGAGTCTCAGCATTGTAAATGTATGTGTTCTTTTTTTCTTCTTCTTTTCTTTTATGTTCATCAAAACTTGGAAACCGAATTCACAATAATCTAATTATAAAGTCCCTGAGGGTTTAGGACAGTATAATTTAAATCTTTTTGGTTGTCTGCATTTTGTAACTGACTTCTGCCTCATTGCATTGGCATGATGTATTGTGTTGTGAATACCGACCCCTGCATTCTCCACACGTATGATGTCGCAAATTTTGTGCCAGTCTTTCATTATGTATTCGACAGACGAGTACGCAGATATGCTTTTGATCTACGGAGAAGCAAGAACAACACACCAGCGGCTCAGCATCTATATCGGGAGAGATATCCGAATAGATGACAACCAACAGCAAACACCTTCCGGAGTGTTGAAAGGAGTCTGCGTGTAACAGCACCACTTGCAAGAGTGCCTCTTCATAGACACGCACCAGCAACATCGGGTGTTAATGCAGAAGCAGTTTTGAACGCCATCCAGAACAATCCGCATACTAGTACACGGGCAGTTGCTCAGGAGGTGAACATCAGCCAATCTTCTGTAGTGCGAATATTGAACACTAATAAGTTCCATCCTTATCGTTTGCACCAACACTAAGCACTTCACGGGAGAGATTTCGAAGCTCGAGTAACCTTTTGTGAATGGTTGCTGGAGCGAGTAGCTAGTGATGTGGGATTCGCATCCAGGATATTGTTTTCTGACGAATCAAGATTCCACAACACTGGAACTGAAAATCGTCACAATATACGCTATAGCAGTTTTGATAATCCTCATTGGGTAAGGGAGGCAGCATTCCAAGAGCAGTGGGGTGTAAATGTCTTGTGTGGAATCTTGGGAGAACACCTTGTTGGACCATTATTCTTCGAGGGGCATCTAACAGGAGCACGCTACCTGGCTCATCCCTTATCATTAGGGAATGTGCCACTGCAAGAGCGAATGACGATGTGGTTTCAACACAACGGTGCTCCTCCGTATCGGTCGAGGATCGTCTGCAATCATTTGAATGCTGCACATCCTGGTCATTGGATAGGAAGATAAGGACCAGTCTCCTGGCCTACCAGATCACCTGATCTGACACCCCTTGACTTTTTTCTCTGGGATTATTTAAAAGAAGGCATTTGTGCAGAGGAGCTGGGCAATCTAGAAAACCTTCGTCATCGTATTACAGTGGCTTGTAGAAATGTTCAACCCGCCATGCTACACCAAGTCAGGGGCTCCATCCAACAGCGTGCCCAGCATTACCCAAGAAGGTCATCAGCTCGAGCACTTGCTTCGTTAGAGGAGTCGTGTTCCAGGAATAGAAAAAGGGTCATTCCAGCGCCGCTAAACGTATCACTATGAAACATTTTTAATAGCACAATAATTCACTGTCTGCAAAATTGAGTTTAACTTCCATGTTAAACTCTGACAATGTAATTTCCTAGCTTTCTGTGTTCAAATGTGCATGAATGATCCTTATCTCAATTGCACCCACCTATTATTGTGTTTAAACAACTACATAGTTGTAGTTCACCAATAAACATCAAACAATGCCATAAAACATAAATAAAACAATAAAAATGAATATAATAACAGTTTTCAGAATAATAATTTTTAAATTGTGAGGATTACAGGGTAAAAAAAAGTAGTATTGGCAGGTAATTCGAACTACCTTCACAGCAGACAGATTGCTTCGGAGTCTTGCGCTCGTTCCAACTGAGCTACCTAGTAACGTGTGAGTTAAACATTCCGTTTAAGATGTAATAGTCGCTGGTTCCAGTGAACCTTTGCAGAAGTGGAAACATCAGCTGTCTAATTACGAATATATTAAAAGACGATGTGATATCATCTATATTAGTACTAATTTCATCGAGTGTTTAACATCCATATTAAATACGCGGATAGAACCTAGTAATGTTGGACTATAAAATGCGGATTGCATAAAATTCAAGAATAAGGGGCATCTGACTCACCTGGTATAAGGGCACGAATAACTTATGAATGTCGCACAGGATTGCGTTACGGTTGCATTTTACATTTTACCAATAATGACAATAAATAAAACAGCTGATGTGCACCCCAGATCCAGTTGCAGTCCATTAGTATAACAAGTGAATCAGCCACCCCTACTTTTACAGTTTTATGCAAGCAGCAATTTATACCCCAACATGAAAGCATCGACCCTTTTGGTAGGATATACCCGAAGTCTCTAACATGGATTTGCTTGTTTGCATACTCAACAAGTACTACATATCATGTTAAACTGAATGTTGATTTTCATCTTTCTACATAGTTCAGTTGGAAGGAGGGTGTGGTTGTAAACAATAATCCGAGTGAAATAAGGATCACCTGCATATACTAATTTGTTTACTATGTTTTAATATTCATAAATAATCTTGAATTTAAACTATATTATGCTTAACATTATTATTATGTTTTAATTTTCAATTCTATTTATTTGCATTTAATACGTTATTATTGTTTAGTGTTTATTAGAAACTACAAGTAGATAATTGTTTAATCACGACAGACGTACATTCACATTTAATACAAGACAATAAGAAAATGTCGCACCTCTATGGTGTGGAGGTAGTATGGCTGCCTCATATTGACGAGGTTCCGAGTTCGAATCTGGGTTAGCATGAGTAACCTAGATCCTAGATACGTTTATTCCGGGGATTTCCCTTATACTGAACGATGGATGTTGGTTAATTTTAAGCTGTATGGACCCCGGCCTCATTTGAGCACAACTTCACCCATTTCATTCATCGTCCGATATGCTCTAACCGGTTAAAGGATGAAAATTACATATCACAATTTAGCATGGAAGTTTTAATAGTTTCACAATTTTGGTTCTTTGATGCAGAAATGTATTTTGTTATTAATATAATCTTAATGTTGGTACTTATTGTGGCCCTGAAGGACCCATTTTGTTCAAAAGAATTCTGATCCTTGAACAAGACTGTTTCTAAGTTTCTGTTGGTTCAAGTTCTGGAATTGATAACCTTCTTGGCTAATATAGGTATACCTAGGCACGCTGTTGAATGCAACTTCTCACTCGGTGTAGCGCGATGGGGTGTAATTGATCTACATGCCACAGTAATACGTTGACGAAGACTTTCTAGCTCCTCTACATATGCGTTACTTTAAATAACACCAGAGGAAGAACTAAAGAGGTGTTAGATTCAAGTGATCTGAAAGGCCAGGAGATTGGTCCTTGTCTTTCTATCCAATGACCAAGATGTGCCTCATTTAGATGATTGCAGATAATACCGATCTGTGCAGGACAGCATCATCGTGCTGAAGTTACACCACTATTCGCACCTGCAGTGACACATTCTCTAGTAACAAGCATATCATATCATATCATATATCATATCATATATCATATATATCATATCACATATCATATCATATCATATCATGTAGCGTAGCGTAGCACAGCACAGCACAGCACAGCACAGCACAGCACAGCACAGCACAGCACAGCACAGCACAGCACAGCACAGCACAGCACAGCACAGCACAGCACAGCACAGCACAGCAACAGCACAGCACAGCAACAGCACAGCACAGCAACAGCACAGCACAGCAACAGCACAGCACAGCAACAGCACAGCACAGCAACAGCACAGCACAGCACAGCAACAGCACAGCACAGCACAGCAACAGCACAGCAACAGCACAGCAACAGCACAGCACAGCAACAGCAACAGCACAGCACAGCACAGCACAGCACAGCACAGCACAGCACAGCACAGCACAGCACAGCACAGCACAGCACAGCACAGCACAGCACAGCACAGCACAGCACAGCACAGCACAGCACAGCACAGCACAGCACAGCACAGCACAGCACAGCACAGCACAGCACAGCACAGCACAGCACAGCACAGCACAGCACAGCACAGCACAGCACAGCACAGCACAGCACAGCACAGCACAGCACAGCACAGCACAGCACAGCACAGCACAGCACAGCACAGCACAGCACAGCACAGCACAGCACAGCACAGCACAGCACAGCACAGCACAGCACAGCACAGCACAGCACAGCACAGCACAGCACAGCACAGCACAGCACAGCACAGCACAGCACAGCACAGCACAGCACAGCACAGCACAGCACAGCACAGCACAGCACAGCACAGCACAGCACAGCACAGCACAGCACAGCACAGCACAGCACAGCACAGCACAGCACAGCACAGCACAGCACAGCACAGCACAGCACAGCACAGCACAGCACAGCACAGCACAGCACAGCACAGCACAGCACAGCACAGCACAGCACAGCACAGCACAGCACAGCACAGCACAGCACAGCACAGCACAGCACAGCACAGCACAGCACAGCACAGCACAGCACAGCACAGCACAGCACAGCACAGCACAGCACAGCACAGCACAGCACAGCACAGCACAGCACAGCGCAGCACAGCACAGCACAGCACAGCGCAGCACAGCATAGCATAGCATAACATAACATAATACCATACGATACGATACGATACGATATATGATATGATATGATATGATATGATATGATATGATATGATATTTCTGTTGAGAATATATTTTGGGTTCAACCTCAGAGATGGGAGGTGCCACGCCGGTGTCACTTGCTGACTTTTCGTATATATCATAGTCTTTTAAGACAGGTTTAAAGCTTTGTGAGACTTTTAACATTATTATTTAAAGAACTTAAGCAATTATGTATGTCCTTTAAGATATACGAGGCATAGTTAACACCAAAATTTAAACAATTTTTTTTAATTTATTTATTATTTGAAGTCGCTTCAATATAAAAGTCATATCGCGACTAAACATTGAGGAAAAAAAGGAAGAAACAAATCATGAAGTTTACATTGAATTTAAACATTAACTTTGCATGCCTTGATGAACTTGATGATTTTCTTGTGATATTGTTGATCACCCAAAGCTAGCTGAAAGTTTTCAGGAACTCCATACTGAAGTCGCTGGTGAGTGTATCTTGGGCAAACAGTGAGCAGATGCTGAACGGTAAGAGTAGAATCACACAGAGTACATTTAGGAGGAAGTTCACGGGACAGAATGTAGGAATGAGTAAGCGCAGTGTGGCCAATGCATAATCGGGTTATTAGTACCTGGTCTCGCCGGGTTAGTGTTCTAATTGTTATGGACAGGTTAGGTATTGGACAGATATCATGCAGTTTGCTGTTGGATGTAGTTGTCCAATCTGTCTTCCATCGGTGTAGGATAGTTCTTTTAAGATGCCGTAAATAGTCTTCATGTGGTAGCTTAAGATCTGGTAAGTTTGGAGGATGCTTGGTAGCTTCTTTTGCGGCAGTGTCAGCAAGATCATTTCCGGGTATGTTACAGTGAGATGGTATCCATGCCAAGATCAGTTGTTTACCTGATGAAATAAGCTCACTGTATAATTCACGTATCTCCCTTACCAAGGTGTGGCAAGGAGATCGTTGTTGTATAGCCATTAATGCACTAAGGGTATCTGTGTATATAATGAATGATTTGAAGTCTCCATTCTTTGGTATATATTTAATAATCTGTGTATCTTGGTTTGACAGCATCCATTGTGGATATACGCATGCGTCTAATAGTGTCCCTTCTCTAATAATAAAATTTCGCCATTTTATTTTTAGCTGATTTAGATAGTGGATTCATATCACTGATCCATTTTATCAGAGATATTTACAGAATTTCATCGCTATGTATACTGTAAAGTAAAAGTAAACATTTTGAAAATGGACAAGAAACCCAGAATCCACTCTCAGTAAACAAGTCATATTGAGTTTAGCTGTAATTTAGTGCGGAACACTTTCTCTCTCTTAAACCGATTTTTCCTCAAAAGGGTCAAGTAATAGGTTGCTAAGTGAAAAAAGTTGATTTAAAGCACAATTACAGCTTACAGTTTGAAGTTTAACGTATCTTCCAAAACAGTAAGGGACGGTTAACTCACCTGGTATGTTTAATCACACTGAATTTTCTCTTTAGCAAACGTTCCAAAAGTTCCGGAAATATTCGGTTGCTTCAGTTTGGAAACACTCAACTGTGGATAAATTGAGGCTTTAAATTCAATTTTAACACATAATATAGGTTTTTTCTCTATTTTTTTGGACAACCTAGAACATAAATGCTTTCAAAATAAGTGAAAAATCTGTTATAGTGAGTGAGTGAGCGAGAGAGTGGAGATTAAAGACCCGTCGACAGCTATATAGGTCATTTGGGCAACTTTGTTATATGTTTCATTAGAATACCGTAACTAAGCTTCTCAAGCATCACCATGTGAAATATACAGGCCGGATTACGCGTTTTAAATATAAAACGACAAAATGGACCAAAAAGCAAATGGAGATGAGTCGCTAGTCATAATAGTTACACTTCATAATTACTTGCTTCAGTCACTTCATCAGTATAGTGTTATTCTTAAGCGTCCAATTGCTGTATTTTTATGAATATGTTTCTACATATTTGCTGGCACATTTATTAACGTTATTGATGATTTGTATTCCTTCCTGCTGACTTAAAAGACATAATTGATTTTTCTCAATCATGTCAGTGTTTTGTTATCAGCGTTTTCAGATAGTGTATTACATAAACACAAATAAAAATTAAAAAGGTAAAACATTACTGTGTTTAGAGTCAGAAAAGAACCTTAAATTAATATCCGATGTACACCCATGGACAGAAAAAAATGAGTCATGTCTGGAACGCCTTGACTGATCATAAGGGTTAGTAATATTAAGATCTGGAACCTGAGACAACGCGTTGCTGCCGCTACGCAGCTGAATCACGGATGGTGTAAATAAGGCGCTATGCCGCGTAGGACTTACATGAATTTGGCGTTCCAGACACGACTTCTTCTTCTTTTTTTCTTTTTTTCTTTTTTGTCCACGGGTGTATATTTAATTTACAGGATAGCCCACGTAAAGTGTTACAGATGAATGTCTCTTAAGTGAATAGAAAGAAACCAATGGCTAAGAATTCCAAATCTTATAGGAGCAAGGGACATTACAAATTGTAATGTAGAAAATACTTCCACGGGGCCTTTTATGCGACACAGGAGGATCAAACTCAGTATTTTAAATGGAACATAGTACCTTTCCATATTCAGATTTTCCCTCAATAAAATAAGAAACGTTTGTGGAAACTTTTTTTATAAAGTGAGTTTATTAGTTGTTATAAATCTTGGAGTCACGTTTGAGGTTAAGACTAGAGCTGGAAACTGTGCAGTGGCAACTCAGTAGGAGGGAGAGAAGGAATCTTCTTTCTTGCAGCTGCAGGTGATAAGACTAATAAATGAAATGGGACCTTCTTCCTAGGATTACTTTCCACTAAACTGAGGAAGAGAAGAGGATCTTACATAGAAACGTTCGAGTGACGGAAGAAATGTTCCAGGTTCATTAAAACACGCTTTTAGACAATTCCTGTTGCCTCAAGAGAGATGTTTCAGATGTAAAATGCGTATTAAAGCCCCGGAAAAATGATCTTTCTCAAATCTGGCCTACTGAGCAAAATGTGTTTTCAGTTCAGATGTAGCAAATATAAAATAATATCTAAAAAAAGTTCTGACCTCAAAAATGACTTAGACATTACTGCTATGAATCCTTGCATCTCACGCTTGTGTTTGTGGCTGATAATTTAGACTCACGATATTTAAGGTTTAATTGCACGCGAGCCGATAATTACACCACAGTAAACTGTAATCGCCCTAGCATGAACAGGGCGATGCATCGCATTTGCAGAAAAGCTGGTTTTGAAATTCATACTCAGAATGGGCAATTCTTAGTCCTGACCAATTATGTATAGCTCGCGCATTCGTTCTTGAACAACGACTTGATCCAGAAAATAAGTAGCGAACCTCAATGTACTCTTCTTCATGCCGTACTCGAGAACTTATGGATCATGTTACTCAATGCAATACACAGCGTGAATCGTCTGCCCCTGAATACAGTTGAGTGTAAGGTATCGCTATATGGATAATTAGTGTGCATATTGTAAGTTAACTTTTTGATAATCATTCCTTTAATTTCAAAGTTAAAAGAAAGGCTCATGATGTGACTGCTAAAGTTGCGAATGCATAAAGGAAGAAGCCAAGATAAAGATTGGTACTCTACTGAGGTTTTCAAAAATATGCAAAAATTGCAAGAAAGAGTACCTGAAGCTCTCAGTAACTCACATAGTTCTGTTCGCCTAATGTTGCAAGAAGAATAAAAAAGTGAAGAGGAAAGAACATCATTTGAGGTCCTAGAAACAAATATAACATCTCAACAAGAGTAATAGAAGGTGGCGAATAATGGGAGAGAGAATTTAAAGAAGTGTAGTTGAATACAATAGTATGGAGAACTCTGACGAGAGTAAAAGCATTGATGGTTATTCCACAGAAGACGAAGATATGTCAGGCATATGAGAATTAAAGTGTTATAAAATACTTAACTGTTTTATTCATTGTGAACTGAAATCGTTACTTGAATTACTATTGTCTTTAATTTGTTAGTGTCTGCACGAACTTTCTGTATAGACATATGTTAAACATTCCAGTGATACCCAAGCGGGAACTTCATATCGCTGCTACTAAAGGCAGTTAAGTGACTCGCATCCAAGCTTTCATTTAAATGTTCCAGTGCTCAAGAACGATTGCACGAGTTATACTCTAACACTATGCTCTCCCTTCTCTTTTTCCCTTTAAAGAATTTTTGTAGCAATTGTTGTTTCTCAGAACTAAGTATAATGTTTTGTTTCAGGGTCTGCGAATGTCTGCTATAGTCGGTGCGGTCGGCACATGCCTAGGGTCATGGATTAAAGTGGGTGGTATCGAAAGAGATATGTTTCCCGTTGCCTTCGTGGGCCAAACCTTAGTGGCGATGTCACAAGTCTTCATCCTTAGTCTGCCAGCACAGCTAGCGGCCGTGTGGTTCGGTCCCAATGAAGTCTCCTCGGCCTGTTCTATTGGAGTCTTCGGCAACCAGGTAAGGCACACTTCACCATTACGCTTACCTTGTCTTAATACGACCGGAAAAAGTTGTATTACTTTGTTTAAGTCTATTTCAACGTGTACCAGTCAACAGCGCCTTGTGATTACTATTTCCGGTCCGTTCAACGGCAATAGGTATATACTATACCAGAGCGTGTAGAAGTTTATTGTGGGGGGCCGTAAAATGACTGATCTTCATAATATTAACATTTGGAACACTGTGAAGCAAAGTCATAATGCACTAACATAAACATACAATTGCCAGGAGTTATTGTTTCAAACAAGTAGGTACGCCCTTTGGGTTCCGAGGCTGAAATCTCAGTATTATCTGTGTCGTGTCTACATAGCTATAGTGATTGTTACAAACTAGATTTTTCAATCTTTTCCACATGAGTTAACATTTTTACAAAATAAAACTCTTTCAATTAATTTTAAAATACAAACATGTCCATAATATAGAATCAAATCTTCTTGAAACAC
This sequence comes from Tenodera sinensis, assembly GCA_030765045.1. Lineage (NCBI taxonomy): Eukaryota > Metazoa > Arthropoda > Insecta > Mantodea > Mantidae > Tenodera > Tenodera sinensis. Next base: position 206,032,938 of record CM060962.1, on the reverse strand, counting down.
TGCAAACTTGTCTACAACTTCATCATCATACACATGAATATGTGTAAATCAACAGCAACGCAATTCCAGGTGTGCTTCTCAGTTATTTCTTTGATTGTCCTAGCGTGTGAATAGTTCTTTCTGCAGAAACACTGGAAATTGGCAATATGGCTAATATTGAGAAGAACATTGACAACCAAAGAAGTCATATCTTTGAAGCTTCCCATCTTATCAGAATGTCTTGTAATATGTATTCCTTTTCTGAACAAATGCTTCCCTCTGCGACTGATTTTAGTTTAAATATTTGAGATTGCAATTGCTTATTAAATTATTTTCAGTGCTGTTTTATCAGCAAAGAAGAAATTTAGGGAGAACAGAACCGAGCGGGATGGCTCAGGTGGTAACGTCTGTGGCCCACATTCAGGAGGTCACTGGTTCGATTCCCGTGCCCGCGCACTCTGATATGGCTTTTTCCGTGGTTTCCCCATATTACTTAGGCGTTGCTGGGGTGCGCTATTTCCTTTCCATCATTTACTTTCATTCCATTTCCTTATCATCTTTCAGGTGGTGCAAGTTCCGGACATATAATTGGGCAGTGTCGGGCAGATGGCGTGGATGACTGCGCATGGTAACTGTGCACGTACACTATATTATGTTTAATCAGTTGCTTCCATTTGTAACTATAGTTCATGATATACTGTACTTCGGATGCATACAGCTCAGTATAGTATTGTCCAAGGTAATAAACGGCTCATAGAGTCATATTTTTATGTGAACTACTGATATCGCCGGTAACTTTTCTGCTCTAATCAATTAACTCTACTTACTCTATTACTCTGTTAATGATCTATACGAACAGTAACATAGCTTAGCAACCAATTTCAGATAGAAATTCTCTCACCACATTATTCTTAGTTGCACTGCTGCTGACGAATATTCGCGATTAGCACTGCACACTTTCATTGTTACATTACTTGTTTTAGAGAGATTTCAGACAACAACGATCAGTTCTTCCATTCCCTAACTTTTGAAATACTTCGGCAATTTAAATACAACATTCTGTCCAGTGTGTTTCATAGTTTGTTTCGCCTTTTACTGATTATTCATTACTCTTCGCTGCAATAATAACGACGAAGGATGCCTTAGAGCAAACCCTACTTCTTCTGTTTTTTACTTAATCGATTACTATAGAAATATTATTCCGTCTTTCTGAAAAGGATTTAGGAACGGTTGAGATATTTTTGGTTTTAAACTTGTCGTTTATTATTGGAAGGTTCATTTTGATAGTGAATGTTTTATGAAAACAGAATGGAATAAAAATTCTACTGTCCATATTAAACTCTCCAGAACATATTATATACACAGATTTAAGGGTCCAAGATACGCCAATAAATGTATCACAAACACTCACACACTTAGAAGAAAGATAACATTGTGTTAGCGATGTTCACATTATATAGTTGAACGGAGATGATTGATCATAGACACGATTAGTCAGGGATAGACACCGAACATGAGGACTGAGGTAACGAGCATGCGTAGTAGCATTCTGATCACTACTGATGGTAGACACATACCAAAGTGACTATCTCAGAGGTGCTAGAAGTTGCTGCGTAAGAAAAGTGAAGTATAACCACATTAATTTCTCGCTTTGCTTTGGCACAAACAGGAAGACACAAAGGAAGTATTTGTCCGACAAGAATAGCTTTATTCAAGAGAGCAAAATATCTCTTATTTGCTATATAAAAATCATACACAAATAATTTATGTACAATAACGTGCACTAATTATATTTAAATGTTACGAAAGTGTAGAAAATAAAACCAGCTAAAGCAATGTTTGTCTGTCTGACGCTACTCTAATGCATACAATGTCGATGAGCAGTTTTCAGTAGAGTATACCTATGATCCCGCTGCAGACCTAAAGTAGAGAAATTGCCGATACGCCAGGTGTTTAGACTGAAAAGTTGATTATTCAAAGCGCTTTTATTTAGGTAATCTAACCATAAGTGAACTGTAAGCATTGAAGCACACTACATAAAAGTCTTAAGTGAAAAGTCTGATGTGTTGTACTCACATGAATTTCTCTACTCTTGTACTAACCATTCTTACAAAGTCGTTTTCCTATATCTTCTTCGTGCTAGTTGACATAAACATTTGTACAAATTATCTTATTGCTTATTTCGTTGTAGGTACAAGGGGAATATGGGAATGCGATAGGCTTTGAGCCATAGTCAAATCCTTTAAAGCTTTGAGATGCCGTTCTCTTTGCACGGTTACGATACAAAAAATGAATCTTCTGTTTGACGAAAGTTTAAGTATTCCAAAACTCACAGAAATAACAAGGAGTATCTCCGAAATGGTTCAGTCTACACAAAATATGATTCGGAACTGTGTATTTTAGCAAGTTCTACATTTTTGTATAGTAAAATTTGGTCCATTTTTTACGGTTTACCAGCTATCCAAATGTCATCCAGAGTAAACAGGGCTACATGGGTTATACCAGAAAATTCAAAATATACGTTTAATTTGCTATAAAAATATCTCAAACATATGGCATTTTAATCAAAATCGTTAGAACCATTTTCGAAAAAATTAAAATTTTCGAACACTTTTCCATGTAAGGGGTAGTTTAGGGTGGATGAATATTCCTAAAAATCTTCGTATCGTATCCTTGAAGCATATTAAACTTAAATACCAACTTTGGTTTTTAACCGACTTTTCGTTTCTGAGTTATGCTGTTCACAGACACACACACACATACACACAAACACACACACACATACACACACACACACACACACACACACACACACACATGGACGTTTTTCTAAAAATGTGCTTTTGGATTCAGGGGGCCTCAAAATATATATTCCCGGTGAGATCTCGACATTGAATTTTTGGGCTGAATACTACAATACTTTCCCTACTTACAAGTGACCGCCTCCGTAGCGCAGTTGGTAGCGCGCTTGCCTCTGGCGCGGAGGACCCGGGTTCGATCCCCGGTACCAGGATGGGGATTTTATCTGGGAGGTCTGGCACGGGGTGCACTCAGCCTCGTTTGGTCCAGGGGGGACCAATTGATGAGCTACTTGATGGAGAAGTAGCGGCTCGGGGCGCTGACCACGTCCCACCCTCCAGTACTGCACCTCACCAATGACTCCTGTAGTGGGCAGAGGTGGGGGACGCAGCGGCTGGGCGCTAGGCCTTGGCCCCTCGTGGGCTGTCGCGCCGGGGTTTAGTTTTACTATACGTAGTAGAGAATGTAAAAGGAGATTACATTACACTTTTAATATAAAGTAAATTTATTACTAAAAAAATCAAATTTACACTATTTCCTTATTTACAATATACGTAGTAATGAAGATATATGAAAACTTTGTAAAGTGCATCCTTCATCGGTGAACGAAGATTTAATTGACCGACAGGCGTGCATGAGGTTTTCTTCATTCGGCACTATTTCAATACATTTAAATGATCAACTACGTAACCATTCTTTGTTTGGTATTATGACATTTAGATTTTGAAATGCATGGTCGATAATATGACTGCTTGGTCGCCCTTCTGATATTTCTATATTTTTAATCTATGTATGGTTGTAGCTTTTGATCGCGATACTAAAATATCATGACCGTATTTTAAGTTTAACATTCAAGAAATATTAACTCTCGTTTATGAATAACTCCGCTTTTAAAGGATAATAAGAGGACGTCCTAGTGTTTGCGGCTGGTACGCAGGAATTGAAACAACAACTTTCTGAATGTAAGCCACAAATGCTTCTGCCTGAGTTAACCCGCATTGTTTCAATTTATTGTTGAACTTCGTTCAGCAAAATATTTAACCATTTTCAACGATCTCTTTGATTTGGATAGAACACAAATTCAAGTACAACAATATTTGACTAACGCTTTCCGAGATCTGAATGCGATAGTTGGTACTCTGGCACGGTACATTAGCAATTCATTTGTCCATGAAATTAAAACATCCATGTTGACTTTACTGTTCAGCTGTCCAGAACGGCCCGAAATTGTGGCGAATTGTTCTCTATGTCCTTATTTAAAATGCTGCTCAGTGGAACTAGTCACAAGCGTGCTTTTCATTTCTGGTGTCAAAAAGGGGGCGTGGCGATCACAAGAACCAGTGTGACAACTGGGTAGTATCACAGCACGTAAAAAATGTATGCTAGAAATGTATGCCTGTAGTGACAGTAAGCCTCTGATTGTTTTATGTTCCGTTCAGAACTAAATCAGAAGCTCCTCCAATAAATGGGATTTACACTGCCCCACCTACCGGCCCGCAGGAATTAATCTACGGTTCCAATCCGAGGCCATGTTCCGCCTTCATTAAATATCTTTGCTTGGTTTTCTGTGTAAAACGGAAATCCCAGATTTACATGGTATTACGTTCGATTGATTACATGCTTCCCAAGCTTAATTAATAAGCAGTTCTCTACCAAAGGCGAGGGTTTTTTTCCCGACAGGTGCCTGTTTTATAAAACGTTCACTTATTGATGCTCTTTGAGTTTAATAGATCCCACATGAAACATTACAAAATGTAAGTGAATGGAATGAAGAACTATTACGAAAATGGATTGTAATGAATACTAATGAGTAAAATTATCTGGATATTCATAGAGGACAAATAAAAGAGATAGCGTAATATTAAATCTAATGATCAGGTACTATAGAGAAAGAAAGCTTTAGATACTACTGTAACATTATTTGTAGTGATGGCAGAGTAGAACAGGACACATTAAACTGAGTAAAAGAATGCAATATCAGCATATTACCAAATAAATAACACAATAGTCGGGAAAAAGAAATAAGCGCAAAGACAAAAAATACAAATGTAAGTCATAACAATAAATCCAGGTTACAATATGGAAGAGAAAGCCTGACACTGACAAAGATAAGATAAAAATAACAACAGTAGAGATGAAATACCTAAGAATAAATGTTCAAGAGACTAGAACTAATAGAATTAGAAATGAAACAATGAGAGAAAGGGTAAAATTAAAGAAATTAATAACTGAAGCTATAGAAGAGAAACGACTGAAGTGATTTGGGAATGCCTATAGCAGGCCTGGGCAACCTTGAGCGACTTTCATTTCTTTTTAGCTGCTAAACATACCAGGTGAGTCAGCTGCCCCTTATTCTCGAGTTTTATGCAATCCGCATTTTAAACCCCAACATGAAAACATCGACCCCATTACTAGGTTCTACCCGCGGATTTAACATGGAGGTTAAACACTCGATGAAATAAGTACTACTATAGATGTTATCACATCGCTTTTCAATATATTCGTAATTAGACAGCTGACGTTTGCACTTCTGCAAATGTTCACTGGAACCAGCGAATATTACATGTTAAACGGAATGTTTACCTTATACGTTACTAGGTAGCTCAGTTGGAACGAGCGTAAGACTTCGAAGTAATCTGGCTGTTGTGAAGGTGGTTCGAATCACCTGCATGTACTGATTTTTTTACTGTGCAATCCTCACAATTTACAAACAATTATTCTGAAAACTGTTATTATATTCATTTGTATTGTTTTATTTATGTTTTATGACATTGTTTGATGTTTCTTTATTGGTGAACTACAATTATGTAGTTGTTTAAACACACCTATTCGGTAGGTGCAATTGAAATAAGGATCATTTATACACATTTGAACACAGAAAGCAAGGAAATTACATTGTCAGAGTTTAACGTGGAAGTTAAACTCAATTTTGCACACAATGAATTATTGTGCTATTAAAAATTCAGACAACCAAAAACGATTTAAATTATAATGTCCTAAATTATAATGTCAGAGACTTCATAGTTAGATTATTGTGAATTCGGTTTCCAAGTTTTGATGAACATAAACAAAATGTTTACAATGCTGAGACTCGAACCTGTGTCATTGAGGCTTAGCGCAGAAGTCCCGTCACAATCCTATCCAGCTATTTCGAAACTTAACTGAAAGCACATACCGCGTTCTATAGTAGGACTTGCATGCCTGGCGCTATGCCATTGCCACCTCGCGAGTTTACGGGCTTGGTTTAGCCTTTTAAGACAGTTTTAATCATTTGCTGGGCATTTTAATAGTATTACTTAATCGGCAAAAGCTGTTATGCATATTAATTGAGATGGATGAGGCGTGTCTAAATTTTTCCTGATGTTTAGCAGCCAACCCCTGTTCTAAGTACAAGAATCCGCCATTTTCTTTTTAGCTGACGTTGTTAGTGTACTCATATGATAGGTCCATTTTTTTCAGAGGCGTTTACTGAATTACGTTGCTATGTATACTCTAATAAAAAGTTTGTAAAATCGGCCGGAAACTGGAATTAGCTCTCAGTAAACGAGTCGTATGTTTTTGAGGTGTACTTTAGCGAGGAGTACGTTCTGTCCCTTAAAGCACTGTTGCCCTCAATTTTGCGCATTCCTGTCCTTAAGAACGTCAAGCAATACATTTTAGTAAGCGCAAAACTGGACTAAGGCGCACATACCGTTAGATGGGTGGCCTACCTTCCAAAAAAATAAAGCGCCGCTGACTTACCTGGTATAGTAATCAGTGTAAGGCCACGAGAAGGCTGTGCTCAATGAGCACCAATTGGTCAGTCCAAGTCTACAGAATGACAGGGTGAAGTTAAGTGAGCAATAGAGACGAGAGCTGAACGAAAAACAGGAAGAGGAAGTCCAAAAATTAAATAGCAGAACACAATAGAGAGAATAGTACAAAATCGAGGGAAAACAATGATTTAAAAAATATATGTGTATGCTTATATCTACCATTGAAAAAATGGACGAAAAGAGGTGAACCCGAGGACTGACAGCAAAAGTGTTTCAAGAAGATGAAGAAGATGATGAAGAAGAAGAAGAAGAAGAAGAAGAAGAAGAAGAGTTTAACGCAGATAAGAGCATTCCCCGTAGTGCCGGTAGAATTGATACACAGGTTCACTCCGCATAAACGCCAAAGGAATTTTTCTTAGGTCTGTTGAGGGTATCCTCCCTCAAGAGGAACTAGGTACATAACGATGCAAACCTTGCCCAAGTGGCTACTGACCAGGCTAAATATGAGATGAAATTTCATACTATAAACCATGCTTGCCATCATTATGGGAATAAGTATTTTTACATTTTACATGAGAATTCAATGAACAAGACAAAAAAATATCAATATTTTGGCTAAATGTTCAATTTTATATAAATCTCCTTATTTCCTCAAATATTTTGTAGACCTTACCATTTTTTCGCTTTTAAAACAGTTTCCGTTACCAATGAACCGGCTTTCCAGATATTGGGGCAGTTTTCCGTGAATCACGTTTAGAAAACCCAAGCCTCTCTTGCCAACAAAGCAAGCACACTTGAGAAAGTGTACTATTGCCCTCTGTGTAACGTTACTTGCAAAGTTAAACGTCCTCTAATTCCTGAAAAGCTTTTATTTTCGTGGAGCCTTTTATTGACATATTGTAATTAGTATTAACCAGAGAAAAGCAACCAGTAATTTGTTCTTTTGTTTTTGCTAGGTTTAAGGGTTTCACAATAATTAAAATCTATACATTCCATGAAATGTGTGCACTTCATTTTATATTTTGTCATTAAATATTAACAAACATCTATAAAGCCTGTTTTTTTTAAACTTATGAAGTGAACCTACTCAATATCCTTAAACTATAAGATGTTTTGTCTTTAAAACATACGTTTCACAATATTTAGGAATGTTTATCTTCATATTTTGGCAAATAAATTCATATTCTGGTAAATGCTTCTTTATATTTTGCCTATCTCTGTTAATGCAATGTCATATCCAATACTGACCTCTGTCCACAATGTCCTTTGTAGATGGAGGCAGACATGGTAGACCCTAGATCAGGGATGTCCAACGCTTGCGAAAGAGGGGAGGTTGGATTTGCCTCCTTCCATTGGATGCGGGCTGTGCCACTCTTTTAACACTCAATTGTGTCGGAGTGGTGGTTTGCTTATATGTACGTTGCGTTTGATGTAATATATTGCGATACAGTCTTTTAATATAGTTTAATTTGGAGAAACTCTGTTCGCAAATATATGTAGAACTATACTGACTCTTATACAAACTATTCTTGCAAATGCTTATTTCTCTATCTACTACATTTTAATCGATGTAAGCATTTTCATCAATTATCTTATTGAATTTTCTTGTACGTGCAAGAGGAATATGGGAATACATGAGGCTTTAAGTGATAGTGAAATGCTTTAAGGGCTTTACGATGCCTTTGAAATTCTGTTCTCTTTACACGGACAAGGGATAAAAAGCGAATAACGTATTCCTATGCGCGAAAGGTATAAGTAATGGCAGAGTCAAACAAGTAATAAAGAATATCTCGGAAGTAGTTTACTCAAAAGAAAAAAGAAGTATTTTCCAAAAATTGTGTATTTTAACGAGCTATGAATGTAAGTTATGACTTTGAAACTGCCATGGAATCGGCCTGTTTGTGTCCATCACTGGATATTGACTGTCTGATTGTGAGCTGATTCACCCCCCGACAGAGAGAGGAGGTCAAGAATAGCAGGAAATTACGCAAGCGTCCCCAAAGAGACAAGATTGAACTCGCTGTCCTGGCACATGTCATAGCAGTTTATTCATATGCGTGTTAGGTGTAAAATTCCATACGACAGTCACGCCTAAGGGATACTCTATTCTTGTTCTAGCAATCTAGATTTTGTTTTACCGTTAGTACCACCCTATGGGAATTACAATGATTTTTATTTTCTCTACTACGTACAGTAATGGAAGTACTACATTCCGCCCAAAAATTCGATAACAGGATCACTACAAATACATGTTTTGGTACCCCTGAATCTAAAATAAAGCATTTTTAGAAATAGGTGTGTGTGTGTGTGTGTGTGTGTGTGTGTGTGTGTGTGTGTGTGTGTGTGTGTGTGTGAACAGCATAACTTAAAAACAACTACTTGGTTTATACCAAACTTGGTATTTAAGTTCAGCATTTTCCAAGCATACCACATAAACATTTTCAAGAGAATCTTCCTATCCCTGAGTACCCTTTGCATGGAACACTTTTGGAAAGTTTGGATTTTTTCAAACATGTTTTTAACGATTTTAAATAAAATACCACATATTTAACATATTTTCATGAAAACTGAAATGTATACTTTGAATTTTCTGGAAATGTACTCTGAAGCCTTCCTCATTCTGAATGACTTGTATGTGGCAAAACTATGCCGTCAGATGGTAATTTACATACTTACCTAATAACTTTCATAATTTGATTACCTATAGTTTTATTATAAATTGATCTACTTATGATATGAATGCAAGTAAAATGAAATCATTAATATACTCACTGTACAGTGAGACCCAATATTTGAAGATACCATATGGTATCACCGGGCCTTTATGTTAGCAAATTTAAAATTTCCCTATAATAAGTAGCCATACTTCTTGGGTGCTCTATTATATATATACATATATGTATTTTATGGTCATTAATTATCTTCAAGCAAGATAACAATTGATGTAAGCTCATATTTTCAATTTTCTCAATTATTTCATGGTGTTTTATCATTATAAGAAACCTTGGTATGTTACAAGAAGATGGTGACATAGGTTGAAGATATATTTTATTGAGCCACCTGAGATATACATTGACACAGATGAAGATTCCGCCAACGAGGGTGAAGGAGGTACAATTCAGTATGCTCTTGAAAATGAGAATGGTGTGTTTTTATTCAGCTGAAAGATAATTCTGTTGTTACCATAGCCTCAACAAGTGCTGGAGTAGCTCCTGTTGAAAATGTGAAGTGATTTTCACAGAAGGAAAAAAAAGAATATAGTGGTTCCTCGTCTGAACTGTATTGCAAAATTGCAGCAGCAACATGGGTGATACGCATCTGATGGATAAAGGTATAGCCCAATATCACATCAGTATTTATGCCAAGAAATGGCACTGGTCTATCACTACATGACTGTTTGAAATCACAGTAATGAATTATGTGTTTTCATACAGGCAAAACCACAAGGAAATGACAAAACTAGAATTCCATAGGGAAGTTGTTCAAGTATATCTGAAGTCACGCATTGCACCAAAGCATGATGGTAGGATAAGTCTCAGTCACATGCTGCCAGACTTGAAATTTGACAGATTAGATAATCTGATTGTTCCATGCAAGAGAAGACGATGTGCTACAGTTGGATCCAAATCATTTTGAAGAATAATGTGCCGTAAATGCAATGTAGGATTGTATGTACAGTGTTTTGCACATTATCATACAAGATATTATTTAACCTTGTACAGGAATAACACTTCTAACATGTGTATATTAGTGTCCCTTTTACAGTGTCCTCCTCTTACTAAGCGCATAACTGTTAGCGCCCAGTGATACCATATGGTCTGAGTCCATTATCCAAAATTGGAATAAATGTGTTTGAAAAAAAAATCACATTTCCTACTTTCCTGTGTGTTATGGAGAATGTTCATTCCAAAAAGGATTGAAATCAAGTTTAAAAAATCGGGTGCTAATGGGTTAAAATTCCATGTGCTTAAGATTCTTTGATGAGAAATTAAATGCATATCTTGAGTTTTCTAGGATAACCTCTTAAGTCCTCTTCATTCTCATTGACTTTTGTATAATTTGTAAGCAGTAAGTGTTAAACAAAATTTTATTGCATAAAAATGTAGATATCTTTAAAGGGCACAATTTATCTCAAATACATTGTTTTTTTTGGAGTTAAAAATTTCTCAGGCATTCATTGTTATTGGTTTGAATTTTCAAATATTTGTACATTTCTCAAATGGAAAGTCAGTATTCTTTTGTTTGCTTCCTGATAACAAAAATAGAACGGAATTTTAAGACCGTCGTATACCGATCAGCTCTTAAAAGATTTGAAATACGTATATAACAAAACCACTGTATCAATATCTATCAAATATGGTTCCAGCTTTTTAATAACCGAGACGAAAACATTAAAGATTTACAACGTTTTGAAGACGCAAATTATGGAATGTTGACAGTAAACCCATAGTTTTGGAACAAAATCCACTTACAAGCACTCGTTGGTTTTCAGAAGAACTTGATGCTTCAAAGATACATATCGTATACCGCTATACGAACACACTTAAAAGTTGTTAAAATCCCGGAAATGTATAACCTGTGAATTTACACCTGACCAGCCTCAATGCAAAGTGAATATGTATCGTCAGCTTGTCGTTAATCCCTGGGATGATAGATTTATTAGGATAATCGTCACATATGACTAAAACGGGGTATATTACTGCAGCCTTGATACCCCGAAACAGCGGTTCGATCCCCGTCAGCCTCCAAACGTTATCGTTGAAAATATTGGCAAAAAAAAAAATATATATATATATATCTGGCGGAATTTTGAAGTTTTAATTCACTGGGACTTTGTTCCAAACGGACGTGTTGTCAATGTGGATCTCTATTGTCAACAACTAGAACAAGTTTATCACGTTTTGAGACAGAGGTAACAGAGTTAAATAGAAACAGAGTTATCTTGCAGCAGGGTAATGTGTGACTTCATACTACTCAAAGAACAGTGACCAATTTTGTACCAGGAAGAAATTTTGAAAACTTCGAAGCAGTGAAATGGGTAACAACAAATTCTTCACATCAAAAACCGAAAACTGGTACCATTGTGGGATAGTGGACCTCGGCTCAAGACTATGGCATCTAAAGGTTTTTACTTTGAAGATTAGAATCGTTTCCTATACCAACACATTTCAGATAAAGTTTTTCTTAAAAATAGACATTGCTGATGGGGCACCATCTATAATTATACTCACAATAAAACATATTAATTCTATTTAATGACGTAAGTCAAAAAACCAAAATCAGCTGGAACAGTGTTTGTCTCAAAATTTAGGGTAGACACTGTCTACACATGAAGATCGTTCTGTACAAAGCTAAAAAGTAAAAGCGCTAATTAGTTTACTGCTTTTACTATGCATAATGTTCTCAGTTTATTACCTGTCTCAAACTTCTTTCAAAATAAACACAGAAGATTTTACTGTCGGTGTACCTAACCAGATTTGTGTACTGCTTCTGTAATACGTTGTAGAGTTAGAAAAGCCAGTTGTTCAGTATAGCATATTACCATGTCATTAAATATTATTAATAATTTGTGAGAAATACGTCTCAGGCCCTCTAATTCCTCTGGTCCCCGGAAAAATCCACTATTATGCATAACACAGTTCGCGACAATTTGGCAAATACAATATACATTCGAGTTTTGTGTGCAGTTTAGGAAAAGAACCAATAGTATGCCAACTTTTTGCTGAACGAGCTGTCCCTATGGTAAACTCTGTCTTTGCTCCACACTGCGCAGAATTCTATGTTTACACGCTAAAAACAGTAATGTAGAACTTTACGCTTCGACAGTTATTTTTCACGATCCATGTTTGCCAACGTACGCTAAGAACAATCTAAAATTACAATATAACTCAACACACGGAAATAGTATTTCACAGATATATAAAAATACGCTGTAACTACAATGTTTCCTACGTCAAACTAAGCATTTTACTTTTTACTTTCTCCAGTAGTAAGTAGAGGAAGTACTGTATTCCACCCAAAAACTCGATGTCGAGATTTCACCGGAAATATATGTTTTGAGGCCCCCTGAATCCCTATAAACATTTTTAGAAAAAGATCATTGTGTGTGTGTGTGTGTGTGTGTGTGTGTGTGTGTGTATGTATGTGTGTTCAGTCTGTGAACAGCATAAGTTGGTATTTAAGTTTAATGTCTTTCAGGAATGCGACACGAAGATTTCGAAGAAAATTGCTACACCCTAAACTATCCTTTACACGGAAAATGTTTCGAAAATTTTTATTTTCTTGAAAATGGCTCTAACGATTTTGATTAAAATGCCATATGTTTAAGATATTTGTATGACAAATGAAACGTATATTTTGAATTTTTTGGCTATAGCCTCTGTAGTCCTGTTTAATCTAGATGACATTTGAATAACTCGAAAACATCTAGCTCAATGTACATCTAGCTAAAACACACAATTTATACCCGAATAAATTGTTTGTAGAGTGAACCATTTCGGAGATATTCCTTGTTATTTGTGTCAGTTTCAGAAAACTTATATTTGTCAAATTCAACATCGTTACTCATTTGTTTATGTTAACCATACAAAAAGAACGGAATCTCAAAGCTTTAAAAGATATGACTATCGCTCAAAGCCTACTGTATTCTCATTTTCCTCTTGCACCTGCAAGGAAATAAGCAATAAGATAATTTCTGCAAATGTTTATCTCAACTAGCACGAAGAAGATACAGGAATAAGAGTTTGTAAGAATGGTTAGTACAAGAGTAGAGAAAGTCATATGAGTGCAACACATCAGATTTTTCCTTAACTGCGTGAAGAACGTTTGAGGTAGAAAACATTCTTAAATGCTTCCAAATTTCTAGAAAGCAAAATAATGCGATGCTTACAGTCGGCGAGAGCTAACCTGGCACTTGACAGCTAGCTGATTCACTTACCTGCGAACGAGGCTAATGCTGTGTCGTCCAATCGACTAATCGTTGCGCGATGTGTTTGTAACACGATTGGACGAGATTGAGCTAGCCTCGTTCGCCAGTAAGTGAATCAGCTAGCTGTCAAGTGCCAGGTTATTTCTCGCCGACTGTAGTGTATTGATGTATTACGAATGGTACAACTGTGTAGACCTATCTTCAGCATATCCTACAATAATTAAAATAGAGTAATTTTATATTGAATAAAACATACAGCACAAAGTTAAAAATATTCCATTTTTTTCTTATATAAAATGTTCAAACTGGTCTCTTACCAGTATAAGGTGTACAACCAAGGGGGACATCGCGCACTGCGAGCTACGGGAGAACTATTGAGGGTATTGCCCCCAGGAGGAAGGGATGAACAGAAAGAACCAAAGAGACCACAGTTCGCAGGCAGACATACTATAGATACGCACGGAATTCCCTAACAGTTCCAAGCTCGAAGACCCGTCCCACACCTGGAATTGCCTAAAGAGAGAACGATGAACCAAATTGGGTGGTCGACTGGCATTGAATCCTGAAAGTGAGTCACCTCACTTGGTGTCTTATAAGTAAAAATTAAATAACTAAACTTAAAAAATATATAAAATTAAAAAAGAATTATTAACGACCTAGGCCGACTTTACCAGTAAACATAAGGAAATGCATCACTTTTTAAAATGCATGTATGTACAACAGTTTTATTTGTGTCTAATTTATAAGTGGGATTGTGTTTACGTCTGTGAGCTTATCCTCCCATTAAAACTAAAAGAATGAACGAAAACTTCTAAACTCATCATAGTCCAACATGTGTCAGACTGGAATTTGAGGTGTTTGAAATGTATTTTCCGTTAATTTCGAAAGATTAATCTACGAGTATTTCAAGCAGTTTTGATAGAAGATCTTGTTTTTATGTCTTACAGGCATAGATCAACAAGGAACGACATAACTCTCAAGGCATATCAAGGGAGGAGCATGATATTATAGAAGAATGAGTTGTATCTTAAGTTTCTAATTGTGTGGGTAAACAAAAGAAAGAAAGGGACATAGGGTCAGACTTGAAAATTCAACACCACAGACGGAACTCGAACCATAGCCGTAACAATGAGTTTCTCAAGACTGGTTCAGTTTTCCAATTTAGGGCCTTCACACAGCTAGTGTGAAAGAGGAATTATTTATTATTATTATTATTATTATTATTATTATTATTATTATTATTATTATTATTATTATTATTATTATTATTATTATTATTATTATTATTATTATTATTATTATTATTATTATTATTATTATTATTATTATTATTATTATTATTATTATTATTATTATTATTATTATTATTATTATTATTATTATTATTATTATTATTATTATTATTATTATTATTATTATTATTATTATTATTATTATTATTATTATTATTATTATTATTATTATTATTATTATTATTATTATTATTATTATTATTATTATTATTATTATTATTATTATTATTATTATTATTATTATTATTATTATTATTATTATTATTATTATTATTATTATTATTATTATTATTATTATTATTATTATTATTATTATTATTATTATTATTATTATTATTATTATTATTATTATTATTATTATTATTATTATTATTATTATTATTATTATTATTATTATTATTATTATTATTATTATTATTATTATTATTATTATTATTATAATTATTATTATTATTATTATTATTATTATTATTATTATTATTATTATTATTATAATTATTATAATTATTATAATTATTATTATTATTATTATTATTATTATTATTATTACTATTAAAGTGAAAGAAACCCCGAGAAACTAGGGACATGAACAAAAAGTGTACCTATGTTAGCTCAGAATTTAGGAAATACTTCCAAATACTACTAAAAATTATTATTAAAATAATATTTTACAGAAATGACCATTTGTAGGTATACCAATTCTGGATGCTCATGCCTAATGACAATCTAGATTTTTCCAAACTATTTAATGTTGTTATGTTTATTACATCTGAGGTGATTTGATTGATTTGGCTGCCCTAAATTGTAAGCTGAAAGTAGCCAAGATAAACAAAGGAGGTTAGTCATTAAGATTGAACATTTTTCTTTTTACCTTTTAAATCAGGCATGGGCAAAATCGTCTCAATAGGACCACTACACTGAAACGCGTTCTTGCCTCAATCCATCGGCCATCCCTCCTCTTCACTACTGTTTGGTTTTAACTTTGCTTCAGTGAGTGGCGAGTTGGGATGTCTGATTCATGAAGAGTGGCAGAGAATTTCTTGTAAGTTACAAAAACAGAAAAGCTTGCTGTTTAATGTGCGGATTTCAGTTTGCAAATATAAAGCGTTACAATATCAAACACCACTGTGCTAAGAAACATAAAGTAAACGTTGGTGGTCTTACAGGTATTTATTTACAATGGTAATTATTATTTATTTATGCCAACAAACTTACTGCTGGTGTTTCCGACTCTACCTCTCATTTATTTACAATTTTAAAACGTACTTTCTGAATACTCGTATTTGTACACATACAAAATTCACGATATGATTCCACTTTTTGGGTGTTTGGTTTCTTATTAATTTATTTAATATAAGCTATTGTATTTTTTACTTCATAGTTCGAACAAAATATGGAGTTTGAAACAAAAAAAAAAAAAAATAGTTTTAAAGTGCTTTAAGACTAAATAGCAATGGAACTTTACTGCTTTATTTATTGTAAAAGAGAAACAATTTAATATGTTAATCATATGGCAGCGTAAGAATATTACGTGCATAAGATAAAAGAAGGTAACAAACTTGAATATTATGTAATTCGCCTAACCATAGTAATAATAATTGTAATAGTAATAATGATGGCTGTAATAATTATTGTACGCAAAATATGTTTAATGTAAACAAAATGGTTAACAACAGCGAAGACATTATTACTACCACGCAGGTGGAACGAAGCCACCACTGCACTTGTATTAAAACAACCCTCGTCACTTGGCAAGAGAATGCCTGTTTTAAATGCATGGTAGGTACACGAATATCATAACTTTTCTTTATAAAAGTAGGTATTGTATGAAGTAAAATATTTTATGGACACGCCTATGTGTACACTTATATTAGTGCTGATGTTAACGAGCGGGATGGCTGAGGCGGTAACGTCTGTGGCCCACATGCGGGAGGTCGCGGGTTCGATTCCCGTGGTCGTGCACTCTGACATGGGTTTTTCCGCAGTTTCCCTATGTCACTTAGGCGAATGCTGGGATGCATTATTTCATACTACGGTTTTTTTCCATGATTTCCCTTCATTGCATTTCCTTATCATCTTTCAGGTGTACTTGCAGGCGTGAAGTGTTGTCAGTGCCGGGCAGATGGCGTGGTTGATGAGCATGGTAACTGCTGTTCTCGGCGCTAGGTGGCGTTTGGAGGGACCTTGTCCTCCGTTGGGAGGTACGCTCAGTGCAATACCGGACCTGCCGTGTGGTGGCTGCTTGGCGGGGCGTGGTTCCGGAATGAAGAGATCTCAGCACTTGTTGGGGACTTCCGCACGTCTCTGTGGTCTGTCTAGTTGCGACCCTGTTTGGTGCCTTCGGTTCCCTCATTTCACCCTTACCTCCTGTGGGCTGGTATCCACAATAGATCTATGTAGGTCGACATGAGCGAGGTGTCCCCTTCTGTGTCTGTACCCTTTACCTTCACCTTTTAGTGCTGATGTTTTAAGAATAGCAATACTGATTGTATTGATTGTTTAGGGCCATAGCGTTATCCTCCATTGTCGTAGGGGTAAGTTTCTGGTTTCTGTTTCTCGAGATCGCGGTTTCAAACACGGCGGAGAGCGATGGACTTTTTTCCGACGTAAAAATCCTTAGCGCTTCTGGAAGGTAAGTAAAGTCGGTGGTCCCGAGTCGTAGATTTACGGCGCGTAAAGAAAACCTCAAGCCTAATAAAGAGACCTCTGAGAAAATTAAGCGGTCTTTCACGCCTAATACGGAATGGGACGCTGAGAACCACAGCAGTTAAAGAGCGTTCACAGACCAAAAGCTTCATTTAGACCAGGCATGTCAAACAGCACTCGTCAGGTGTCAAAATATTCCCCTATTTTCCCTCCCTTCAAATCGGAGGACGAGAAAAACAAAGCGAAAACCGGTTCTACTAGCGCGTGCTACTGCAGTTAAGGAGGGGTGGACTCTTCTCTTCACACCCTGGGAGTGATATTTGACATGCCTGATTTAGACTCATAAAGTTAAAATGCCTAAGGAATAGTGAAATACTACAACTGTTTTGGCGCACTTGGATGGCAAGAGAAACTAAGTTATGTCGAATTGGAGAGTCAAGCTCCTTAAATGTTCGGTATCTCTCGTTGGTGCAGTTGACACTGCAGTTATTAGGATGTTGTATAGATAGTATCAATACAATGCAGATGAAATGTACCCGGGTGAAGCCTTAGGTGAAAGCTATTTTATAATATTTTGCCAACCTAAGTGCTGTAACAAAAGCATTAAAATGTCTAACTAATGGAAAATATTTCGGTTTCCTCCTTATGCATAGCAATTTTTCTTAATTAAATATTATTTTAAATCCGTTTTTAAAAGCATTTAATACATTGCGAGGTCCCTTAGTCCACCTCTATACCTGTGGTGTTGCAATTCTCTGTCAAGGACAAAATATTGCCACCATATGATAAATCATCTGATCCAAATGGTTAGAGCAATTTTTCAGAAAATAAAAATTTTCGAAATATTCTTCCGATAAAGGCTCGCATCCTTGAAGGCGCTGCATTTAAATACCCATTGGTATTTATCTGAGTTTTCCTTATTCTGTTGTGCTCTTCACAGACAGGCAGACAAACTCACACACACACACACACACACACACACACACACACACACACACACACACACACACACACACACACACACACAAACTCTCACACACACATACACACACACACACATACTCACACACCTTTTTCTAAAAATGTTTCTTTTCATTCAAGGAATTTCAAAACATATTTACGATGAAACGTCGATACAAATTTTTGGGTGGAATACAATACATACTTCCTCTACTTACTGTAAGTATGCCATAGAAAAAGTATAAACGTGATATATTGCACCCACATGTCCTTCTATACCCATTACTTCACAGCTTACAAAAGATTATCCTTCTATCTACTTCATGTTACTCGAGATACATTTGTGGAAATGGTTTTGGTACAGATTTCTTTGTATGTACAGGTGAAATATGGGAACATGGGAATAAGCGATAGTCTAAGCTTTTAACAGCCAGTCGGTATGTGATGAGTTGATGACTTTGAAATTCCGTTCGCTTTGCATGACCTGGAGGGGGAACGAATAATGACTTTCCATCTTAGAAAAATATAAGTATCAGAAAACTCAAAAATAACAAGGAATAACTCAGAAATTATTAATTCCAGAAAAATGTATTTGACGTAAATTTTGTGCTCAAATGAGATTTAATTTTTTGTCCATCTCTTACGATTTGACAGTTATGCAAAAGTCATTCAGAATGAGGAGGACTTCACAAGTTGTTCACAAAAAAATTTAACATATAGGTACATTTTATTTGTCATGAAAATATGTATCTTAAACGTACGCTAATTAACTCAAAACTGTTGGAGCCATTTCTTAGAAAATTAACATTTTCGAAAAATGTTCCGTGTAAAGAGTAGTTTGTGGTTGGGAATTTTTCCTCAAAATCTTCCTGTCGCGTCCTTGAAAGATATCAAACTTAAATACTAATTTGGTGTTTAACTAACTTTGCGTTATGTTTAATGCTGTTCAGAGGCAGACACACACAGAGACCTTTTTATAAAAATGTACTTTTTTATTCAGGGAGTCTCAAAACGTGTAATTTCAATGACATTTCAGTATCGAATTTTTGAGTGGAATACAATTGTACTTCATCTAGTTATGTATGTAGCTGAGGAAGAAAAGTTCTTGACAGAACACTATCATGGATTTCCTGTATTAAATACGTTAAAAATTTCTGCTCAAAACGACTTACCGTCATCAAAATTCTTGCTATAATAATTGTGGAGCCCATATGACCATACTTTTCAGTGGCTACAAACCTCTCATTCTATCTAAACTGTACTATGGAGCTGTGGTTTACAACTCCGCTGAACCTTCGATGCTCAAAATACTAGACACCATTATGCTTACTCTAGAGCAGGCCTGTCGAACATTACTCCGAAGGTGTCAAGGGAATAGTGCTCCCGGTCCCTAACTATGGCAGCACGCATTAGAATGAACAGGGTTTCTCTTTGATTTTGCCCTGTGTTCCGCTTTCGTGGTCATGAAATGAGGGGAAGTAGGATGTCTTCACACCTGGTGAGTGCTCTTCGTCAGGCTTGCTCTAGAGCCATTCGTTACGAGCCCAATTACAAGTGTATACGATTGAAAGCATGTGAGCGTCCTTTGAATGTTCGCAGAAATATCTTTGCCTTACATATGCTATAAAATTTATGTCCCTCACATAAAATGCATCACTATGTTTTAGTATGACGTATTTCTACCAGAATGCCCTCAAAACAACATTTAAGTCAATTTTGCATCAAAATTCTGCATAACATCTAAAAATGCATTTAATCTACCCACGCTAGACACATCATTGAGATATACAATGCCCACAGATTGATATTCAACTTTCACCCCATACAAAGCTCCAAACACCTACTATTCTTCACGAATATTCAGTCATCTACCATATAAGTAACACAACTCTGTGAAAAAATTTACCAGCGGTTCAGCAACTAATGAAAACATGGCGGCGCAGTGGTAAACCCGGAATGTATTGTCCTATTACTTAACTAATTTCTTCAGTCAGGATTATTCCTCGTCCTCCCTATGGCCTGGAGTATGATTGAGATTGTAAATGTGTGTATGCACATTTAGCGTTTATAAAGAAAATCCAAAGTAAACAGACCCAAAGATTAACATAATAGTAAATGAATGTGTATCATTGCAATTGTTCATAAACTTAAAGCAGTCAATATGACCTTATATGTTAGAACCGGCACATATGTGGGGAAAATATCTGAGCCTACCCATGTAATGCTACAATATATTTATTACATGTGCTCCAAAGTAACAACACAGGGAAAAAAGTATCCTTCATGTGGATCCCCCATGTAGATTTAGATGGCAATGAATCAGCTATACTGCTCGCAAAAGTTAAAGATATGTGAACGCTGGCCAATGCTTAAGCGGAGCACTGTTGCCAAGCGTAGTGCGTGTACCGGCAGAGGTTCTGTATATAAGAGCGTGTGAGATGCGTGTACCACATTCGGCAGTGCTGGTAGGAGGGGCAAGCTTAGGATTTGCTGGAGTCTGCAGTGTGCGCCGCCTCCATATCCCTTTAACTTTTGCGAGGATTATACTTAAAGCGCTAAAGAGGCATCCGGACACCGGGTAAGTGACCCATCTATAGAATCCTCAGACCACAGCATCATCACTTTCACCAAACAAGCGTTCATACAGAAATGGAAGAGAGAGTGACTAGCACTGGAAAACAAATTTCAGCCCGTTCTGGATGCACCAATTCTTTCCAACCTTTATAAACATATCAAGTAATCATCTCCCATCTAAGAATTGGCCACTGCAAATGGTGTATTCTTTTCTTCCAAACAAAGAACAGCCTCTGTCAACTACAACACACCATTAACTACCCAGCACTTCATAGTGAACTCCCCAATGTAAACATCTTGATTATTCTCCAATGTCATCAACAAATTCGACAATATAAGAAAAGTTACGGTTTCTTAAGGATATCAATCTATATAACGAAGTGCAAATGTGAACTTTTCAGTTAATATTCAAATAATATACTTAAAATTTATCTCAATGTGATGTAAGGTCGTGATAAAACCAAGCAGTCGAAGCGACAAAAAATTTCAAGTTAAACTTAGAAAAGTTTGTTTTTAAGTGTCATGAATGCATCATAGCTCGGGGAGAAGTAGGTGTTTCGTCTTCACCCCTTACGCATAAGGTTGGGTATCACTGTTCCAGACTATAGGGAGGATGCAAAATAATCCTGGCTAGAGAAACGTTCCCATCCTCCTGCCCAGAATCGAACCCGCTGGATTTTGAAGTTAGCTTGCTAACCACCAGAACACAAAATCAGTCTATACCTTGTTAATCGAGATAAACTTTCATTATAAATTTACACATATCGTTCTAGATGGCCCAAATGACCCAGCTGTCCACTGTCCCATAAATACCACTCACTCGTCAGTTTTTTAAAAGGCGCATCGCTATATGAAGTTTTTAAAATTATGCTCTCTGCATGATCATGAAAGAAAACAAAAGGGGACTAATGGCTTGCAAAAGATGAAATACTTGAAAATTCAAAGCAATAATAAAAAGTATGTGGGAAATGATAAGCGCCAAAATAAATTTTATTTGGCGTAATATGTGTGTTTACGAGATCCACATTCTTTGTTTAACAAGACCTCATCTATCTCTCACAGTTTACCAATCACAGAAAAGTAATTCAGAATGAAGAGGACCTTACAGGTTATTCTCAGAAAGTTCAACATATCGTGTATGTTTGACTTGTGATGTAAATATATTAAACAGGTGTTATTTTAATCAAAATCGTTAGAGCTATTTTTGAGAAAACCAAAAATAATTAAATGCTTTCAATGTAAAGGATACTTTGATGTTCGCGGTTACTTCAAAATCTTCGTGTTGCATCCTTAGAAGATACTAAACTAAAGCACCCATTCTAGTATTTAACCGAGTTTTGTTTTTTAGTTATGGTGTTAACAGGCACCACGCGTGAGCACGCACGCACGCACACACACACACACACACACACACTTTTTTCTAAAATTTCCCTTTTACTTTCCTTACTACGTATAGTAAGTAGAGGAAGTATTGCATTCCATCCATAAATTTGATGTCGAGATTTCACCAGAAGTATATGTTTCGAAGCCCCCTGAATGCAAAAAAGAGCATTTTCAGAAAATGGTCCACGCGCGCTCGTGTGTGTCTCTGTCTGTGGACAGCATAACTCAAAAACGAAAAGTCGGTTAAAAACCAAAGTTGGTATTTAAATTTACTACCTATCTTTTAAGTATGCGACACGAAGATTTTGAAGAAAATACATCCAACCTAAATTACCCTTTACATGGAAAATCTTTCGAAAATTTTGATTTTCTCGAAAATAGCTCTAACGATTTTAATTAAAATGTCGTATGTTGGAGATATTTTTATGGTAAATAAAATTTTTATCTTGAATTTTCTGACTATAACCCATGTAGTCTTATTTACCCTGGATGACTTTTGCATAACTGATAAACTGTAAGAGATGGACCAAATCTTACTACACAAAACATGTAGATCTTGCTAAAACACAAAATGTATGTCTAAATATTCCTTGTAGTTACCCATTTGGAGATATTCCTTGTTATTTGTGTAAGCTTTGGAGTACTTAAACTTTAGTAAATGGAAGATCGTTATTCATTTTTTATATCTTAGACGTGCAAAGATAACGGAATCTCAAAGCCTTAAAAGATGTGACTATCGCTCAAACCCTACCGTATTCCCATATTCCCCTTGCACCTACAAGGAAATAAGCAAAATTATAATTTCTGCAAATGTTTATCTCAACTAACACAGAAGATGTAGTAATAAGAGTTTGTTGTAGCGGTTAGTACAAGAGTAGAGAAAGTCATGTGAGTGCAACAAATCAGATATTTTTATATTCACGGAGTCTGAAAATTTGTACTTTTGGTGTAATTTTGGTAACCAGTTTTTGGTTAGAATGTAACACTTCCTTAGTTACTATAGATAAGTGGTAGAGACATTAAAAAGACCTCCTAATTGATTCTGATGACAATTAATTATGCTGGCCAATAAAAAATAATGTTGAATGTTTCCTTCACATCAAGTCCCAGTAATTTTGGGTTGAGAGAAAACGAATATGACAAAGAGAAAATGCATTAACTCTAGTTTCTCTGCTTCACAATAGGTGGAAATGTGTTTATTATAACAGATTAAGGAAAAACGGTACATTTTAATTAAATATGTCAACAATATTGAAAGTCCAGTTGAATCTTTTAAATGAGCGTTGCATTCCAAGAGTACTAAATTGATGGAAGAACCCCTGGTAGGTGGTTGGATTTAAAAAGAATCATGTGGTAGGTTCATGGGCTCGTTGTCTTTTGCCTTTCCTCTTGTGAGTTCCGGAGTATCCCTATACCAAGTGAGTCAGCCGCGCCTTATTTTTTGGAAGGTAGGCCACCCATCTAACGGCATGTGCGCCTTAGTCCAGTTTTGCGCTTACTAAAATGTATTGCTTAACGTTCTTAAAGAGAGGAAGGCGCAAAGTTGAGAGCAACAGCGGTTTAAGGGACAGAACATACTCCTCGCTAAAGTACACCTCAAAAACATACGTCTCGTTTACTGAGAGCGAATTCCGGTTTCCAGCCGATTTTACAAACTCTTTATTAGAGTATACATAGCAACGTAATTCAGTAAACGCATCGGAAAAATTGGACCTATCATATGGGTACGCTAACAACGTCAGCTAAAAAGCAAATGGTGGATTCTTGTACTTGGAGCAGGGGTTGGCTGCCAAATATTACGAAAAATTTAGAGACACGCCTCATCCATCATGAACCCGTACAGTCAAAACGGACATATTAAATAACAGTTTATTTACATTTTTGCGTGAACTACGCCTCGTGCATCTCAATTAATATGCATAACAGCTTTTGCCATTTAAGTAATAATATTAAAATGCCAAGCAAATGATTAAATTGGTCTTAAAAGGCTAAATCGAGCCCGAAAACTCCCGAGGTGGCAATGGCATAGCGTCAGGCATGCAAGTCCTACTATTGAACGCGGTACGCGCTTTCAGTTAAGTCTCGAAATAGCTGAATAGGATTGTGACGGGTCCTCTGCGCTAAGCCCCAATGTAATAGGTTGGGGTCTCAGTAATGTAAATAATTTTTTTATGTTCATCAAAACTTGGAAAACGAATTCACAATAATCTAATTATAAAGCCCCTGAGCGTTTAGGACATTATAATTTAAATCGTTTTTGGTTGTCTGATTTTGTAATTGAGCAGGTGTAATAACTTCTGCGCCATTGGACTGGCATGATCTATTGTGTTGTGAATGCCGACCCCTGCGTTCTCCACACGTATGCTGTCGCACAATATTTTGTGCCAGTCTTTCATTATGTATTCGACAGACGAGTACGTAGATATGCTTTTGATCTACGGAGAAGTAAGAACAAATACACCGGAGAAAATATCTCGGGAGAGATATCCGAATAGACGACAACCAACAGCAAACAGCTTCCGGAATGTTGGAAGGCGTCTGCGTGTAACAGCATCACTTGCAAGAGTGTCTCCTCATAGACACGCACCAGCAACATCGGGTGTTAATGCAGAAGCAGTTTTGAATGCCACCCAGAACCATCCGCATACTAGTACACGGGTAGCTGCTCAGGAGGTGAACATCAGCCAGTCTTCTGTTGCTGGAGCGAGTAGCGAGTGATGTGGGATTCGCATCCAGGATATTGTTTTCTGACGAAACAAGGTTCCACAACAATGGAACTGGAAATCGTGACAATATGCGCCATTGGAGAGTTGATAATTCTCATTGGGTAAGGGAGTCAGCATTCTAAGAGCAGTGGGGTGTAAATGTCTGTTATGAAATCTTGGGAGACCACCTTGTTGAACCATTATTCTTTGAGGGGAATCTAATAGGAGCACGCTACCTGGAATTCCTCTGTAGCTCACCGCTTATTATTAGGGAATGTGCCACTGCAGCAGCGAATGACGATGTGGTTTCAACACGATGGCACTCCTCCGTATCGGTCGAGGATCGTCTGCAATCATTTGAATGCTGCACATCCTGGTCATTGGACAGGAAGACATGGACCAGTCCCCTGGCCTGCCAGATCACCTGATCTGACACCCCTTGACTTCTTTCTCTGGGGTTATTTAAAAGAACGCATTTATGCAGAGGAGCTGGACAATCCAGAAACCCTTCCTCAGCGAATTACAGTAGCTTGTAGATCTGTTCAACCCTGTGTATAAATTATCCTTATTTTAATTGCACCTACCTGTAGGTATGTTTAAACAACTACCTAATTGTAGTTTACCAATAAAGAAACATCAAACAATGCCATAAAACATAAATAAAGCAATAAAAATGAATATAATAACCGTTTTCAGAGTAATAATTTGTAAATTGTGAGCATTGCACGGTAAAAAAATTAGTACATTCAGGTGACTCGAACCACCTTCACAGCAGACAGATTACTTTGGAGTCTTGCACTCGTTCTAACTGAGCTACCTAGTAAGGTGTAAGGTAAATGTTTCGTTTAAGATGTAATACTTGCTGGTTCCAGTGAACATTTGCAGAAGTGCAAACGTCAGCTATCTAATTACGAATATACTAAAAGCCGATGTGATAGCATCTATATTAGTACTAATTTCATCGAGTGTTTAACATTCATATTTAATACGCGGGTAGAACCTAGTAATGGGGCCGATGTTTTCATGTTGGACTATAAAATGCGGATTGTATAAAACTCGAGAATAAGGGGCATCTGACTCACCTGGTATAGAGACCAACAGTAATCTGCAAGTATTGCTTCATTCCAATGACTCTGATGTCTGTTCCATTTTTCGTTTGTATTCAGCATATTTGATTGAGTATTTGTGTAACTCTCCTTCATGTAAATTGCATTCTTGCAACATCTTGTATTTGGAGCCCGTGACTTATCCTGGCCCCTACCTTCATACCAAAATAATGTTGATAGACAATTTTCACAAGAGATGTCCGGTTGCACATATACGTATTATGAAAATGTTGCTTTACCACAAATGGAACAAGAGTTATTACACATTTTCGTGGCATTTTAATTAAGTTTGCACCTTAGAAGACTCAATATACCAGAAATTCTGCACTAATTAAAACAGAAGGTATATTAATCTTACACTCGAAGAAACAATATGAATGTGTATAACCTAGAAACGGGTGATGTGTATAACCTAGAAACGGGTGAACAACATTGTGCTTTGCCCGTTGATACGTGCCTTTTTAAAAATAATTGTTTCCAAATAGAAAATGTAGACTCTAAAGAAGTGAGTTGTTACTTCATCCCCAAAACAAGAGCTAATCAGCCATTTTTATGGTCATTTATGCATTCAGCATGATGAAATTCAGAAGAATCAGCTATTTTTGAGCCCGAAACATTTTCATTACTGGTCAGTGTTAACAATAAAATGTGGTGCATACAAATATCTCATAGAGACTTCCCATTTGAATTAATCCTAATCAGACACTCTCCTTGATTATCAATTTACCTAAAGAGTGCAGAGTATGTTAACATTTTCGCAGTTCTGAAACAATGCATATTAGAGTATTATGCTGGAATGCAGAGCTTCAACTAACCGCTGATGAAGTTTAAATGCAGGCGAATTTGGTTCGCTGGTGTTGCAGCGCAATAATTTTCCGGCTGCTCCGTTTGGCGCACCTGTTAATCCCCCTCCCACATGAGGCAACTTTCATTCGGTCGGTTGGCATCAAGTGAACGCCATGATTAAATTTAGCGCACTTCCGCCCCCTCATTCATCTTGTTCCTCTCTGCAGGATAAACCGGCTTTATTTACGATGAGGACACAGCCTCCTACAGTTGTTTATTAAAGCCCAAAATTCATTTTGTGTCACACTTTTGAAGTGAGATCGAGAAGTAGATCAAACGGAAGTTTATGTTTACTAACCTTCATATAGCACGTGATTTGTACAAAAAGCATTGCGTTCATTTTGCAGAGGATGCAATCTACCACGCAAGTAAATCTAGTAAATACGCCATATATTTCACTTCCGACGGGCCCAAATAAGATCTCTGTGCTTTCTCTCTACACATTGAGTCAATTTATGTCCTACAACCATTTAGATAGGTCCTTATTGCTTTCTCTACTGCTTACCTGTAGTAAGTTGAGAAAGTATTGAATTCCACCCAAAAATCGATACCGAAATTTCACGAGAAGTACACGTTCTGAAACTCCTTGAGTTAAAAAAGCTGATGTGTTGCGCCCACATGACTTTCTCTACTCTTCTACTAACTATTCTTACAAACTCTTATTCTTCTATCTACTATATGTTAGCCGAGATAAACGTATGGGAATACAGTAGGCTTTGAGCGATAGTCAAATCTTTTAAACCTGGTCGCTATATGAAGGCATTGAGATTTCGTTGTCTTTGCATGGCCAAGAGATAAAAAAGTGAATCACGACCTCCCATTTGAGAAAACTTCAAGTATTGTAAAACTCACGCAAGTAACAATGAATATCTCCGAAATGGTTCGCTTCACACACACACACACACACACACACACACACACACACACACACACACACACACACACACACACATACACACAAACACACACACACACACGCAAAATACATCTGAACATAAATTGGTCTATCTCTTACGGTTTACGAGTTACGCAAAAGTCATCAAAAGTAAACCGAACTACCTGAGCTATAGCGAGGAAATTCAAAATATAAATTCATTTGCCATAGAAATATCTTAAACATATGACATTTTAATCAAACCCGTTAGAGCCATTTTTGAGAGAACTAAAATTTTCGAAAAATTTTCCATGTAAAGGGTAGTTTAGGGTGAGGAATATTGTTCAAAAGCTTCGTGTCGCATCCTTGAAATATATTAAACTTAAATGCCAACTTAGGTTTCTAACCGGCTTTTCGTTTTTGAGTTATGCTGTTCGCAGACAGACGCGCGCGTACACACACACACTCACACACACACACACACACACACACACACACACACACACACACACACACACACACACACACACACACACAGAAAGACACACAATGGACTTTTTCTAAAACTTATTTCGATTAAGGGGGCCTCAAAACATATATAACCGGTGAAATCTCGACATGAAATTTTTGGATCGAATATAATACTTCCTGCACTTACTATATGTAGAAGAGAAAGTAAAAAGGGAGCATTTCAGTCAAAGGCCCGTGTGTGTGTGTGTGTGTGTGTGTGTGTGTGTGTGTGTGTTGTTGTAGTGTTTAACGCCCGCTTTTACTACTACGGCACCGCAGGCGGTGGCACTGATGATACATGAAGCTGGAGCACCGGTGGAATGAGATGGCGGGGGAAACCGGAGTACCCGGAGAAAACCCGCCCTGACGCCGCTTCGTCCACTACGAATACCACATGCGGGTCCCTGGGATCGAACCCAGGCCGCCTAGGTGGTAGGCGAGCGCGCTAACCGCTCGGCCACGGCGCCGCCTGTGTGTGTATGTGTGTGTGTGTGTGTGTGAGAGAGAGAGAGAGAGAGAGAGAGAGAGAGAGAGAGAGAGAACAACATAATTCAAAAACGAAATGTGGGTTAAATACCAAACTTGATATCTAAATTCAGCGCCTTCCAAGGAACACGAAAATTGTCAAGAAAATCCCCATCACAAACTACGCTTTACAAGGAAAATGTTTTGTTACTTTTTATTTTCTCAAAAATGAATCTAAAGATTTTCAATAAAATACAACACATTTAAGATATTTGTACAACAGACGAAATGCAGATCTATAATTTTCTCCACTAGTCTATGCAGTCGTTACAGTTTGGTATAACTGATAAACCGTAAGAGATTTACAAAATATTACCTCGCAAAACAATATAGATATCTTTAAAGCACACAATTTATATATAATAAACTTTGTTGTGGAGTTAGTCATTTGCAAGACATTCCTTGTTATTGGTTTGAAATTTTAAATATATGTACTTTTCTCAATTGGTAAGTCGCTATTCGTTTATTTGTTCATGGTCATACAAAGACTATGGAATGTTCAATGCTTCGTATAGCTATATTCTCTTTTAAAGCATGGCTATCGCTTTTCCTACAACGAAATATATAGCTATAGTAGAAGACGTAGATAGAATAATGCTTTGAAGAATAGTTGTTAGAGGAGGGAATAGATAAAGTCACGTGAATGCAACATGTGATATTTTTATTGTGTATCTGCGGGTGGCAAAAACTCAAAAGTTTGTTACATAACTAACTTGGTACATAAGTTCAGCGCCTTTTAAAGATGCGACTCAAAGATTTTGAAGAAATCTCTCCATCCCAAACTACGCTTCACGTGGAAGATTTTTCGAAATTTTACATCGATTTTCTCAAAAACAGCTAAAAAGATTTTCTTTAAAATGTCATATGTTTAAGATATTTACGTGGCAAGTAAAACCTATTTCTTGAATTTTCTGGAAATAGCTCTGATGACCCGGAAGGAATTTTGCATGGTGATGTATAACTGGTAATCCAAAGAAATAGACAAACTTACTACACGAAAACGGTGGCTGTCTTTAAAACACAGGTATTATTTAAAGTAACCTTTTGTGGCTTTAGCCATTTCTTACATATCCGTTGTTTTTTATATGAATTTTTCAATATTTTGTCATTTTTAAAAGCACTGTAGCTATTCAGTTGTTTAACTCGGTGTCACAGAAAGCATATGGCATTCCAAAGCCAGCATATGGCGGGCAGTTTTTAAAACCTGACTACTGATTCGGTTTCCTCTATTCTCCTCGTATCTACAACAAAATCCGTTGTGAACCTATGTGCAACGGTTTATCTCCATTTATCTTGATTAGCTTTCATAAGAATAATTTACAGAAGCTGTATAAAAATGAACTATAGCTGGTTGAGAGATTCATGTGAATGTAATATACAATTTTTAACCTAGTTAATCACGATAGATTTCTATGAAGCGAAATGCTTTCAAATGCGTGCTACTCAATGCAAGAACTTGAGACAGCGTTCCACTCCTTCTTTTAGTAAGTGTCATAGACACGGAACAGTATTTAAAATCTCAAAATAAAACATGAAATAGAAATTAGAAGACCAAAATCAAAGAGTTTAACTATTTGAATAATCAAAATTAAAAGCAGATAAAGCGATATATAAAAGAAAAAGAACTATGTTCGTTCAATTACTTAAACGTAGTAATATTTTTGTAAAAAAAAATAATATATGTTCAATACAATAGGTAGTGGAAGAGTATGATGACATATGATGAGAACGTGAATGATAAATAGATGATAAAGAAAAAACAGTACGAGAGCAAATCAAAAAGTCTTTGCCCCTATTTTTTCTGGTAAAATAAGATACATCCAGTCAACTTAACATGTAGATAATATTCCTTGTACCCTTCACTATTTTTCCACACAGTCCCCGTGCCGGTTCAGACGTTTGTCCCATCGCAACACTAATATTGCGATGCCGCTGACTAAGGAACCACTATCGCACTGTTGTCTTGACTTCCTCGTCGCAAGTGAATCACTTGTAACTTCTTGAGTGGACTGAAAAGATGAAAATCACTAAGTGGCAAGATCCGGGCTGTGTGGTGGATGCTATAGGAACTCCCAGTGAAAGTTCCTTAGCTTACCGACGGTCTTGTTTGCCACATGTGGTCTCGCATTGTGGCGGTTGATCACGTTGAATCCTGCGGCGCTTCTTTCTGATCGCAGCCTGCAGAAGTGACAGTGTGAAACAATATCTGTTGACATTGATAGTGGCACCTCGTGGCTTGAAATCCATCACGAGCGGTCCACGGCAATCCCAGAATGCCGTTAACATCACTTTGTGAACAGATGAAGCAGTACCTTGTTTCTTTTTCACAGAAGACTGCGGATGTTTCCACACCATACTGCTGTTTTGATTCTGGCGTGTAGTGCAGTACACACGTTTCATAGTCAGTAACAATGCGATCTAGGAAATTGTCACCCTCCTCGGCATATCGTTGCAGATGATTCAGAGAAGCAATCATTCGCTTGCCTTTCATCACGTCATCCAACTGCTTAGGAACCCATCGCCACAAAACCTTCTTGTACCCTAAGCACTCGTGAATGATGTCGAAAGCACCCCCAAAAGAAATATCGAGCTCCCGAGCAATTTTTTGATGCGCACGCTCCGCTCTGCTTTCACCATCGCACCCACGTGGGCAATATTGTCGTTAGCATGGACAGGAGTTATACGCTCTTATAATCCCCTTAATACGCATGCATTTATGCAGTGACAACTTCCAAAATATGCACATGAATATGCCCATACAAAATATTCAAACATTACTACCAAGACAAAAGCTTTTAAGAAATCTGAAATTTAAAACGTTGCAAAAACCAAATGAATGATTTAACTTGGCAAAATTTGTCATTTATATTAAAGACCATAGAAAGTTCAACGAATCAATAAAAATGTGGATATGGGAGGGCTATTTGTAGCATCAAGTTGCAACGAACCGACCTTCACTGTCCTGCGTTTCTTCACAAAATTGTCTCCAGTATGTTCTCTAATATTTTTAATTGTGAGATTAAAACACCTCTTCACATAATTTTTGCGAAGAATAAATTGGTCTGGCACTTTAGACTTAGTATACTGCCGAATGAAATTTCAGAGTGTGGGATTGGTGGGTTTCACAATGGAATGTCTGCAGCTAAAAATGCTTCACACAAATCAAACGAGAACTGTGAAAAATTACTGTCTGAAAATTCATATGAGTTTTTGGACAGGAACACTTTTTGTGGATTTAAGTTTGATATTATCTTTGTGTTTATTTGTACTCAAATGTTGAAAACGCTTTTCACCACTAATCGTTTTTTCACACGCTCCACAATACGGTCTGTTTCAAACTCGCGTTGACATCCCTGTAACCTACCTATGTTACTCACTTTTACTTTCGACATGATTCTATGAAGACAAAAACTTTATACAACATACACTCCACTGACCTCAAGTCTCAACTCACAAAGGATAAAATGAGGAATTATTGTGATTTGTAAACCTGCTGTCAAATTTCTGAGGTGAATTTCTAAAACAAACTCTAAAGTAACACTTGAATATTTTAAAGTTCATTCCTTTAATACTATATAATTTATTATAAATCAAGTGGAACTAAACAATTTAGTTAAACCTAATTAATATTATATTATGTTTACAAACAACAGTTGAACATAATTGCGAGAACCCCTTAACACCCACCTTCATTTGCACTGCTATAATCACGAAGCAAGCCAGATAAGGCGGAGATTTGCCGATATGACGTAGCTAAATGTGTTGCAAGTTTCTATCAGTGTTGCCAAGTTTCAACGCCGATTTGTATTTGTATGTGCAGCAAATTCACAAGAAATAAATAAAAAAAAAGTATTTATTTATGTAAAACAGGCAAATATGCAGCATAATTTGAAAAATGCAGAAATATTGTGCACATTAACAAAAGTGTAAAATATGCCATTATATGTACGTTAAAATCTTATTTAAATTCTTAGAAAATTAGTAATTCACTCACATGCCAATTGAACATACTTTCTGGCAACAGAGGAAAAATATGCATTTTTATACAATTCCTGTCCCTGATCTTCAGTCTTCACGCTGTCTCCCCGCACGCTCATTGTCATGCAGGTTTTCACGGCCATTTTCGAACTCAGAACATCACCATCCTACACTTCTCAAAGCAAGACACTTTTCCCCATATGTTGGCTGCATTTCCCTGTGGATTTCGATGGGTGTTCGTCCCTTACTCCATAGAAAGCGGATCACCAAAGCCCGGATTTCTAAGCAAAATAAAATAGTAAAATAAGCACGCAAATAAGCACGAAAAATGACGAAAATAAGCAGCAAAAAAATAAAAAACGAATGCATGCAACTGTGATAAATAGTTTCGCAGAACGCTTACCTTGTTGAAGGCTGTTAAGTACACAGTGTAGGTCATCCAGAGATTTTCCTGTGCTAAACTCCTGCGTCTATCAGTGAAAAATGATTTGTACAGTGAAAATGCTCTTTCCACGTCGCATGATGTCACAAGTGCATGAGAAAAGCACCACAGTTCTTCTTCGGTCAATTGCTCTTTAGAAATTTGACACTGTGTTTTGTAACCGGAATTTTTCTGTAGCACCTGATTGAGTTTATCAAACGTAATTTTTGCAATCCCGTGTGATTCTGACGTCAATGTTACTGAAACTTCGTGAATCAGAGAAAGTGAATGTTCCAAGGGCTTACTTCAAGCTTCCAACTGCTTTAAAATTTCAGGTATTTTAGAGAAATGATTATGGATGTACTGTATCTTTTCTTGTATGCCGTTTTTAACAAAATATTCTTGTGCTGTGGCAATACTGACTGCATCATCTGTATTTAGGGAATTCAAAACAGTAATGACTTTACGAAGACTTTCTTAACGCTAGAAACAAGAAGATCCACGTCTTTATACTGGTTTCTTAAAGTTTCAGCGACACGATACAAACCATGAGCAAGGCACGTCAGATGAACTAATTTAGGGTAACTTTTAATCCAGCTCCCGCTTTAACAATATATGGTGCAGTATCACTGACAAACAACAATACATTGTCATACCGTATCCCTTCTGGCCACAAGAATGACGAGTCATTAAAAAATCTGGCAATAGTTGAATGATTTACTTGTTCAAGTATTTGTACATTCAGGAGAAATGATCTGCTAACTGCTTTCATAGCACCAACTACAGCACTACACACGCACTGTCCCGATGCATCTGTGGTTTCATGCTTCAGTGTATTCCGAATATTACCAATCGCTTCTTGAAAACACTGTGGCATATAGCTTTGCGCAATGTAGATTCATTTGGCACCCTTTTATTTGTGTATTTTTCTAAAAATACACGAAGCTGCACATTATTCAACTTAAACAATGGAATATCTGAACCCACTAATGCTAAACATAAGTCTTTGGAAAATGTATCACTAGAACTCGATTGTTCACCAACATTGCCTTTAATCAGTTTCTGATTTAACTTAAATTTATTCTTAAATCTCTCTTTATGCCGCGTTCTGTTAATGTGCTGCACAAAACTAAAAACCGGAGCGCAAGAAGATGCAGCTCGGATCTCAGGGAATCAGCATCCTTGTTTATGACATCATTGCGATATCTGACTGATGAGTTGACACTCTCCGCAATCATGCACACCTTGCTGGACTAAATGCTGCAGCTTGGAACTCGGGGAATCACCATGCTTGTTCATGACATCATTGAGTTATCTCAGGCGATAAGTGACTGATGAACTCACTCTACTAATCGCAGTAATTTTTCTCCTCGCAGTATGATTTCACAACACCGGTCTATATCCTAGTGTTTCTTTCTTACGAATTTAGCCGAGAAAATAATGAATCATTGATAAATCCAAGATAACTGTGAGACACGCACTTTTAAATTTACAGTTTTGGGTAAAATATGCTGTTTTAATTAAACATCGTAAAATAAGTAAGCAAAAACGTATTCCTGCGAAATAAGCATAAATAAGCACAAACAAAAACAGTTAAAATTGCTCATCTCGGTGTGTCTTACGAAGTATTGCCCTTCTGCTTACCTTTAAAGCTGTGGAAAAAGTTAAGCATTTTGCTTAGAAATCCGGCCTTTACAGATCACACTTCGTTGCTCGTAAGCTGTGGACGTGTTAAGCACACCTGCCATTTTGAATGCACTGACAGCAGCACTGTCGCCGGCAGCAGCTGGAAACTATGAGGAACGGCACATAAAAAGTCCACTACTTCGAATTTATATGTTGGTTTTTGTTTTACATTCGTCATTTGACCGAAAAAAATTAGGGGCAAAGACTTTTTGATTTGCCCCGTAGTTACTGAAGTGAATTTCATGAAATGAACAGCTAGGAAATCAATAAGGGAAAGAATAAAAAATGGTAGAAGCAAGAGAGGTAGAGGCCCCGTAGCTCAGTCGGTAGAGCATCTGCCTGCTGTGCAATGGAACCCGGGTTCGATTCCCGCCTCTTCCACTTGGATTATTCTCTATTCTTCCTAGGGTCTGGAAGTCTGTGAATGTGATAAATTAAAACAAAACCAAAGTGATAGAAACCCAAAGTTCAAAACCACTGCTAAGCGAGTAAACACCGTTGCTCTTGAGCAATTTTTCCAAGAAGTTAAAAGCCGCCGATATGACCTTCAATGTTAAAGGCGGTATATAAATGGAACTTTAAAAGAGAGAGAAGTAATGAACAGAGCATCGAATGTATTAGAAACTATGAGTGATGTGTTGCAGTTACATGACTTTCTCTACTCTTGTACTAACTATTCCTACAAACACTTATTCGTTCAACTTCTTCATGTAAATCGAGATAAACATTTGTATAAATCATTGCTAGTATTCTTGCAGGTTCAAGGGCAACATGGGAGAAAGTTCAGTAGTTGGATAGCTGTACTATTTTAGGGTCGTCATAAAGACATGCCTGCTAATAGATCTGTAGAAATTAGCAAATATCACTGATAAAGGATAAAAAATGTACAAAGTGAAATATTTGATAAAAGGTAATAATGTACAACATTATTATAATATTTGGAAACAGGACAGCTAGCCATTTTAGAATTGTTGATTTATTTAATTTAGTGTAGTATACAGATGATTGATTATTCTTCTTTTTTAAATTAACGTCCTCCAACATTGTGTCATATCGGACGAATGAATGAAATGAAATGGGTGAAATGATGCTCAAATGAGCCCGAGATCCATGGAGCTTTAAGTTACCCGACATTCGTCTTCCCAGGGTAGGGAAAACCTCGGAAAAAAACCTTACCCGGGTAACTTGCCCTAAGCGAGATTCGAACTCGCGATATCTTGAACGTGAGGCAGACACGCTAACCATCACGCTACAGAGGTGGGCACAGATGATTATGTAAAATGTATTAACAACTATGGATATTTGTAAACCAATATCTTCTAAAACACTTAATTGCAATTCAAAACGTCAGAACAAATTAACAGTAAATTTATTAATCACTCAACGAACACCAAAAAGCTTGGTATAATCACTTCCCAATTTCAAATTTTGCATTTGTCTCTTAAATAGGGGAAGCAAGGCTCAATATGTAGTTTTCCCCTTGTCAACCTCCTTAATTTGGTCTACATTTTTTCAAATCGGATTGTAGGGTCAAGAATTAATCCCCTATTTTGTTGCCCGTCAATGACAACTAGTCTATTCTTTCATAAACATAAGGTTAGAAAATATGTTGTCAACGTAAATATTGCTATTTCGAAACCACCACAATGTACACGTTCCAATAAATCCTAATTAATTATTCCTGGATATAAAAATCTTCTTACTAATATTTCCACAAACGTATGTATCTTCTGACCGCCTCCGTAGCGCATTTGGTAGCGGCTTGCCTCTGGCAAACATGGTACCAGCATGGGGATTTTATCCCCTCTGGGAGGTCTGGCACGAGGTGCACTCAGCCTCGTTAGGTCCCGGGGGGACCAATTGAGGAGCTACTTGATGAAAAAGTAGTGGCCTCAGGTCGTGAAGACCGCACGACTGCCGGGAGGGATCGGGACACTGACCACGTACCGCCCTCCAGTACTGCACTCCACCAATGACGCCTGTAGTGAGCCGAGGTGGGGGACACAGCGGCTGGGCGGTAAGGCTTGGCCCTTCATGGGCTGTTCTGCTGGGGCTTAGTAGTTTTATGTATCTTCTAAACTTAAATGACCAAGAAATATATACATATACCTATATGTCACCAAGTAATAAGTAAAATTACCAATTCCTTATAGCAGCATCGCGAAAATCATATAACTTGTCATGGCCTACAGCAGGCTTTGAGCGATAGTCAAATCTTTTAAAGCTGGTCGCTATATGAAGGCATTGAAGCATCGTTCTCTTTGCACAGCTAAGATACAAAAAGGTGAATTAGGAACTTCCATTTGAGAAAAGTATAAGTACTGCAAAGCTGACACAAATAACAAGGAATGTCTCCGAAACGGTCCAATCTACAAAAAAATATTTGTTCCTATACATTTTTTGTATAGTAAGATTTGGTCTTTCTCTTACGGTTTGCCAGTTATGCAAAAGTCATCAAGAGTAAATAGGACTACGTGGGCTATGGCCAGAAAATTCAAATATACATTTCCATAAAAATATCTCAAACATATGGCATTTTAATCAAAATCGTTAGAACCATTTTCGAAAAAATAATTTTCGAAAAAGCTTCCATGTGAAGGGTAGTTTAGGGTGGAGAAATTTTCTTCGAAATCTTTGTGTAGCATCCTTTAAAGATATTAAACTTAAACACTAACCTTGGTTTTTAGCAGACTTCATTTTTAGTTATGCTTCTCCAGATACACACACATACACACACACACACACACACACACACACACACACACACACTCACACACACACACACACACACACACACACTCACACACAGACACACACATACACACGCGCGCGCGGACCTTTTTCTAAAAATTATTCTTATGGACTCAGGGGGCCTCCAAGCATATATTTCCGGTGAACATCGAATTTTTGGGTGGAATAAAATACTTCCTCTACTTACTATACCAGGTGAGTCAACTGCCCCTTATTCTCGAGTTTTATGCAATCCGCATTTTATAGTCCAACATGGAAACATCGACCCCATTACTAGGTTCTACCCGCGTATTTAACATGGATGTTTAACATTCGATGAAATTAGTGCTAATATAGAAGTTGTTACATCGGCTTTTAATATATTCGTAATTAGACAGCTGACGTTTGCACTTTTGCAAATGTTCACTGGAACCAGCGAGTATTACATCTTAAACGGAATGTGTAACTCACACGTTACTAGGTAGCTCAATTGGAACGAGTGCAAGACTCCAAAGTGATTTGTCTGCTGTGAAGGTGGTTCGAGTCACCTGAATGTACTAATTTTTTTTACCGTGCAGTGCTCACAATTTACAAATTATTACTCTGAAAACGGTTATTATATTCATTTTTATTGCTTTATTTATGTTTTATGGCATGTTTGATGTTTCTTTATTGGTGAACTACAATTTTATTAGGTAGCTGCTTAAGCACACCTATAGGTAGATGCAATTGAAATAAGGATCATTTATACACAGGGTTGAACAGATCTACAAGCTACTGTAATTCGCTGAGGAAGGGTTTCGGGATTGTCCAGCTCCTCTGCATAAATGAGTTCTTTTAAATAACCCCAGAGAAAGAAGTCAAGGGGTGTCAGATCAGGCGATCTGGCAGGCCAGGGGACTGGTCCATGTCTTCCTGTCCAATGACCAGGATGTGCAGCATTCAAATGATTGCAGACGATCCTCGACCGATACGGAGGAGTGCCATCGTGTTGAAACCACATCGATATTCGCTCCTGCAGTGGCACATTCCCTAATAATAAGGGGTGAGCTACAGAGGAATTCCAGGTAGCGTGCTCCTATTAGATTCCCCTCAAAGAATAATGGTTCAACAAGGTGGTCTCCCAAGATTTCACAACAGACATTTACACCCAACTGCTCTTAGAATGCTGACTCCTTACCCAATGAGAATTATCAACACTCCAATGGCCCATATTGTCACGATTTCCAGTTCCATTGTTGTGGAACCTTGTTTCGTCAGAAAACAATATCCTGGATGCGAATCCCACATCACTCGCTACTCGCTCCAGCAACAGAAGACTGGCTGATGTTCACCTCCTGAGCAGCTACCCGTGTACTAGTATGCGGATGGTTCTGGGTGGCATTCAAAACTGCTTCTGCATTAACAACCGATGTTGCTGGTGCGTGTCTATGAGGAGGCATTCTTGCAAGTGATGCTGTTACACGCAGACGCTTTTCAACATTCCGGAAGCTGTTTGCTGTTGGTTGTCGTCTATTCGGATATCTCTCCCGAGATATTTTCTCCGGTGTATTTGTTCTTACTTCTCCGTAGATCAAAAGCATATCTACGTACTCGTCTGTCGAATACATAATGAAAGACTGGCACAAAATATTGTGCGACAGCATACGTGTGGAGAACGCAGGGGTCGGCATTCACAACACAATAGATCATGCCAGTCCAATGGCGCAGAAGTTATTACACCTGCTCAATTACAAAATCAGACAACCAAAAACGATTTAAATTATAATGTCCTAAACGCTCAGGGGCTTTATAATTAGATTATTGTGAATTCGTTTTCCAAGTTTTGATGAACATAAAAAAAAATTGTATACACTACTGAGACCCCAACCTATGACATTGGGGCTTAGCGCAGAGGACTCGTCACAATCCTATTCAGCTATTTCGAGACTTAACTGAAAGCGCGTACCGCGTTCAATAGTAGGACTTGCATGCCTGACGCTATGCCATTGCCACCTCGGGAGTTTTCGGGCTCGATTTAGCCTTTTAAGACCAATTTAA
Source organism: Tenodera sinensis (assembly GCA_030765045.1). NCBI lineage: Eukaryota > Metazoa > Arthropoda > Insecta > Mantodea > Mantidae > Tenodera > Tenodera sinensis. The sequence goes on along the minus strand of CM060962.1, from coordinate 205,993,201 downwards.
TCATTTGCTTGGCATTTTAATATTATTACTTAAATGGCAAAAGCTGTTATGCATATTAATTGAGATGCACGAGGCGTAGTTCACGCAAAAATGTAAATAAACTGTTATTTAATATGTCCGTTTTGACTGTACGGGTTCATGATGGATGAGGCGTGTCTCTAAATTTTTCGTAATATTTGGCAGTCAACCCCTGCTCTAAGTACAAGAATCCACCATTTTCTTTTTAGCTGACGTTGTTAGCGTACCCATATGATAGGTCCAATTTTTCCGAGGCGTTTACTGAATTACGTTGCTATGTATACTCTAATAAAGAGTTTGTAAAATCGGCTGGAAACCGGAATTCGCTCTCAGTAAACGAGACGTATGTTTTTGAGGTGTACTTTAGCGAGGAGTATGTTCTGTCCCTTAAACCGCTGTTGTTCTCAACTTTGCGTCTTCCTCTCTTTAAGAACGTTAAGCAATACATTTTAGTAAGAGCAAAACTGGACTAAGGCGCACATGCCGTTAGATGGGTGGCCTACCTTCCAAAAAATAAGGCGCGGCTGACTCACCTGGTATGTAGTAGAGAAAGCAAATGGTCGATCATATAATAAGGCACAAATGAGGGAAATTTTCCAGAAGTGATGCGATGAGAAGCAGAAAGAAGTAACAGTAAAGAAATATCAGGTGAAAACTAGATGGAGGGAGTGAAAAGGTGTACACGAGTGGAACTGTGATGACTACAAGATGTGAATGTGTCAAATAGAGAAAAACCCGATGTGTTACATTCACAGGAGTTTCTGTACCCATTCCTAAACAAACTATTCTTACAAAAAGTATTCTTCCATCTACTTCACGTTAATCGAAATAAACTTCTGCACAAATTGTATTATTACAGATTTCGTTATGAGTAGAAGAGGAATAAAGGGATACAATAGACTTAGGAGATAGTCAAGTCTTTTTAGGGAATCTGGGACTGAAAAATGAGCGAACAAGTATCAAATTGACGATTTTTAGGTCTATGCGTACAAATGTTCCCTAAACCTTCAGTTATAAGTTGGCAGTGAAATATTTTAGATATTGCATTGTTTAAAGGTCTAGCGCAGGCTTTAAATGCCATGTGCGCTACATTTAAACGCCCATTTTCTGCTTACATTTTCGACAGTATTTCAACAAAATATGGGCCAAAAAGTGCTCAAAAACAACCAAATTCAGCGGAAAGGAGTGGTTAAGCGGCATCGCGCCACAAGGGAAAAGCTATGAATATCTGAAGAGAGGCTACTAGACCAGGCGTGGGGAACAGGGGTAACAGCAATGCAATCGAGTATTTACCCTCTCTACTTACAATTTGAAGGACTGGCCGGTTCTCTGAGGTAGACAGACAATAGCGGGAGCCATGGCTTGGCAGCTAATCGCTGTGAGGCAGTGAAAAGGGTTAAAACTACGATGTAGAAGTGACTCATTGTGTCAGTTCTCCCCACCTGTGTACTAGACAAAAGAGGAAGGTGTGACAAACAGTTAACCTGACTCATAATCACGATGCATGTGGGTAGAAAGATTGTTTTTTCTCGATTTAACTTTTTAATACACTATCTACTCCATGCGCACTAAATGTTGTACTGTGCTTCTATAATGTTTCCAGCATTTAGTGACTTCAACTTCAGTCTTTAGTTTTAAAATAAAAAATTTTGTTTAGATTATAAAACGTTAAAAAGCCAAAAAAGTTAAAAAATATATTTTCAATATCCATCAAGGCAAAGAAATTAATTACGTTAAAAGTAATTATTTATTCTTCCTTCCAGAGATTGATAGTATTTGCTTGACAATTACAGTTTATAAAATAATAAAACTGTTGTGATACTTTCCTTTTTAATGCGCATGGAATATTTTGAATATTAAGGCAGTTTCACATTGTGAATAAATTGAGTAATTAATTCCCTCAAAACTAAAAAGCAGGTTGTGCTTGAACTTTGTGTAATAGTTTATAACATAAACACCCTTAAATGCACAAAATATTAATTTCATATATATATATAAATTCAAATTTCAGTCTCGGGGTCCCTTAAGAGCTGGTGGCATGTGGTTGCTTTGAAATTCCGTTCTCTTTGGATGATCAGAAGGGATATGTGGGACAAATAGCAATTTTGCAGTTGAAACAGTATACGATGTTTCACAATTCAAAAGCATAACAAAGAATAATTTGGAAATTGTTAATGCCACAGAAAATGGTGCTGTATATAAACTGTGTGATATAATGTGATCTACATGCTTTGTGTAGTAAGGTTTTTTCTCTGTCGTAAGTTTACAAGTTATAAAAACTGACTCAGACTGAGAACGACTTCACAGGCTATTCCCAAAAAATTCAAGTTATCATTTCATTTTTCATGTAAATATATTATCATAAATGTGGCACTTTAATCGATATTTCTAACATTTTTCCTCGTAAAAGGTGGTTTGAAATGTGCGATTTTCTTGGAAATCTTCGAGCACTCTGAAAGACGCTGAACTTAAATACTAAGTTTGGTATTTAACCGACTTCGTTTTTCAGTTGTGCTATTCACAGGCACACGAACACACACGCGCCTTTTTTTTCCCCTAAAAAGTTGTGTTGCACGCACATGACTGTCTCTACTCACTCTTCTACAAACTCCTTATAAACGCTTATTCTTCTACCTACTTCATGTCAATCGAGATAAACAATCGCAGAAGTTGTTTTATTTCATATTTCCTTATGGGTACCTACAACAGGTTAGGGGAACACAGTAGGTTTTACGTTATACTCAAATATTTAAAGACTAGGTTGTCATGGCTTTGAAATACCATTATCTTTCCATGGCCAAGAGAGAGAGAGAGAGAGAGAGAGAGAGAGAGAGTGTGTGAGAGAGGGGGGGGGGGGAGAGAAAGAGAGAGACCATTAACGACTTCCCACTTAAGAAAGTATAAGTATTTTAAAATGCAAACCAAGAACAACTAACACCTCGGAACTGGAACTCCACAAACTAAAATAAAAAATGTATTTGGCATAAAGTACGTGATTTAATGATATCTATATATTTTTGTGCTGGGTTTTTGTCTCTTTTTCAGTTAACAAGTTATTAAACATGTATTTATAATGAAGACAACAACCTAGCCCCTGAAAATTCAAGATATGCATTGAATTTGTTGGGAAAAAATCTAAATTTATGGTATTTTAATCAAAATCATTAGAATTATTTTTCAGAAAATCAAAATGTCCGAAAAGTTTCCATGTAAAGGGTGGTTTGGAGTGGGGAGTGGAGTGTAAAATCGTTGTGTCGAATCTTCAAAGAAGCTGATCTTAAATACCAAGTTTAGTTTTAAACATACTTTTCGTTTTAAGATATACTGTTTACACACACACACACACACACACACACACACACACACATACACACACATACACACACACACACACACACACACACACACTTTTTTTTTCTGCGTGTATGGGTTCAGAGAGCTTCAAGACAAATATTACGGGTGAAATTCGACATCGAATGTTTGGTTGGAATACGTTCTTTTCCCTATTATTATACGTAGTAGAGAAAGTAAAAAATTCTTTCACAATTCAGGGAACCTCAGACGTGTAATTCCAGTCAAATATCGATATCGAGTTTTTGGATGGAGTGCAATATTTCCTCTCCTTACTATGGATAAGCAGTAGAGAAGGTAAACCTTCGAGAAAAAACTTTAAATAAGAGTAGAATAAAATTATATTTTATGTATTATATTTGGTTGAGGTAGCCCGCAGTATTGTAAAACCAAACATAACCTAAAATGCATAATTGACGAGGCAATTAACGTGTAAATAACCTACCTTTCTCACTTTAACATTAAAGAAGTCTTGTTCTTAGCATTACAAAAAATCAAAATTGTGCATAAATGTAGGTACATACAACAAACACATCAATAATGATGTAGATTTTATGTTTAACAGATTTTGTTGTTTTCAAGCTCAGGTAAGCATTTAGAATTAATATTTCAAAACTGTAAACGAGTAAGAAGATTAAAGGCCAAAGAGTGGGGATTTATACCATTTGGTCAGAAGGCTTGAATCACAGTTTTTGAATTTTACTATGAAAAGGTCCTCGGTTACAGTATTACAGCTAAAGATGAGAGCATCGCGGTAAAAATCCATACTTCTTGTCTTCAGTGCTATTCACCGACGAAGCCTTTTCGCCAGTTGGCTGTTTCTGTGCTTCAGCGCATACTATGAGACTAGAAAAATCCACATGTCCTTATTTTTTTTTTTTTATTTTTTTTTTTTTTTTTTTTTTTTTTTTTTTTTGCTTCAGACAAGAAGTATCATGAAGTGACGACCAAATGGGTGGGAATGCGCATGTTAATAGCACGTGTAGACCTAGAGATCTCTATTGCTACTTACAATTTTATTGGAAACTGAACATTACAAAGGCGCAAAATGCCAAATAAAAAACAAAGAAGGTGATTTTGTACTAGAATGGTGTAAACTGCCAAGGAAGATTACTAACCAACACGGCCAAGCCCATAGCAGACTTTTTTTTTTTTTTTTTTTTGCTTTTTTTTTTTTTTTTTGCTTTTTTTTTTTTTTTTTTGCTTTTTTTTATGAAAACCTTAACTTTAAGTTTAACCTGTTATTTTTTTTTAGGTGACACATGGTCATTTATTTTCATAACAGATACTCAAAGTTAGCTTTTTTTATTTTATTTTATTTTTTTTTATTTTTTTTATTTTTTTTTTATATATGTATATATTATTTTGATTACAGTTGCATTGTCGTATTTAAAGTGCAAGGCATGTTATGTACGGCTGCATTGATTTGCTAAGACCAGAAGTTATCAGTTGCCAGCGTGCCTGTCTCAGAAAACTGACCCAATCCTTCCTCTGCGCCACTGGGCCATTATTCTGTTTAAGGATCCAGTACATTGTTCCCATTACCAGCCAAACTACACAGCGTTGGAGTGCAGTATTCTGAAAATGAAATTCCAAACGCTGGAGCTTCTCAAGGCATGGTGGAGCTTGCGGTGGGCACCATTTGGCGACGTAGGTCCTGAGCTCTACCCAGATGACTTCAACCTGCTTACAGGAAGCAATCCGGTGGTCCAGTGTGTCGACGGCGGCACAAGATGGACATTGGTTTGACTGTGCCCTTCCATGTCGCCAGAGTTTATCCGCTGTCGGTATAGTCTCATTTAATACTTCATAGGTGGTTTCCTGCCAATCACTGGGCACATGTTTACAAAATAAATTCTGCCAGATCACTTTCCACTCCCTGGTATATTTCTCTGCCACTCTGGGCACCAGATGAACTGTCGTGAGCATACGGTAGTGGTTCCGGGTGCATTCGAAGGCCGTAATGTCATCGTTGTTGTCCAGAATTCGTTTTAGGTGAAGGACAGTGGGTTTAAATCCGTTGAGTGCCACCTGAGGGTTATGCAGCTGTTCCTTCCAGAAATTTTGGTCAATGGATGAGCCAGATCCGCGCAATGATTGTGTGGCGGTTTTCCCCAATAAGGCCATGCATTTCTTGGCAATGTCCACTAAGCCGCAACCACCTTTGGACGGAGGCAAACGTAGTTGAGGCCGGCTCACCTTATATGCCTTTCCAGTCCACAAAAAGTAACCAAGGAGTTGTTCCAATTTCTGTGCGTCACGTTTTGCAATCGGCAGAATCTGTGCCACATACCAAATTTTGCTTAGACCATAAGTATGCAGGTACCAGATGCGTTGTAGCAAATTCAGGTTCCGGATCCTCTCCATGGATAAGGAATGGCGTAAACTATTAATTTTTTCCCTCCAGTTAACTGCAATCGTATCTTCTATATTTGCCATAAAGCATATTCCAAGTATCCTTGTAGTAGTCACACATTGCATCCCGAAGGTCTGTGGCGGTTCCGGCCAATTTCCTAATATTAGGATCTCCGATTTCTCAGCATTTAACACTGCACCGGACATCGTTGTGTACTGCTCCAATCCCTGTTGCATGGTCGTCATGTCTTCATTATCTGCAGCCACCACAGTCACATCATCAGCATAGGCTGTAAGTGTGAACCGTTCATTGTATACACTGACTCCTCGCATGGTTTGTTGCAACCTCTGGAGTAAAGGATTCAATGCCAATGAAAACAATCCCATTGACAGCGGGCAGCCTTGACGTACTGATCGTTGTATTCGTACCGGCCTGGAAAACCATCCGTTCCATAAGACTCGAGACTGTGCCGTGCCGTAGAGTCCCTGAATAAGGTTGATTACCGGCACTGGAAATTTCGCAGCCGTTAAGCAGTTCCACAGATACGAATGGCACACTCTATCAAAAGCCTGTTGAAAGTCGAGATTGATCAAAGCCACCGCTTTATTTTCTCTGCGTAGATGGATCAGCGTGTCACGCAGTTCCGCCAATGTGTCAATAATGTTCTTTTTCGATATTGCCGCTTGGTTACAATGCATGATTTCTGCATATGCTCCTTTTAATCGGTTAGCCAGAACTTTCGCAAATAACTTATAATCGGCGTTTAGCAGCGTTATTGGACGATAGTCCTTCATGGTGGCGGTTTTCTGTTTCTTCGGCACCAGGGTGATAACACCATCCGCGAAGGTTGCGGGAAACACTGCTGTCTCCCACAGTTCCGCATATACTTCCATCACTTCGTTCTTGATTATTGGCCAGAACTTTCTATAGAATTCATAGGTGAGCCCATCAGGACCTGGTGATGTGTGTCGACTGGCTTGTTCAATGGCGACCAACACCTCCCGCTCCGTGATAGGGCTGGTAAGTATTTTTGCGGATTCCTGGGTGATGCCGGTGTCAAACAGTTCATGTTCCATACGCCTATAAGGGGTGTCTGCTTCTGGCGCTTCTTGAAATAAAGCCTGAAAGTGATCCGCTATAAGCTGGAGCTGGGCGCGCGTTCCAACATGGGCAGTTCCAGTGTGCGCGTCCCGTATTGTTTGAGGATATCTTCCATGTCCCTTCTGCCGCTCCTTTGCAAAATAATAAAATGAGTTCTGTTCCGCTTCATGCATGGATTTCACTTTGGCTCGAACTTTATGTCCTTCCAACTGGTGTAAGTGTTTTAATTTGATGATTTCTTTTACTTTTTTTATCTCCGTCTGCACCTCATAGCCCTCCCTTTGCTTCAGATGCAGCCCCCACAGCGCCTCATTGTAAAAATGTAGTAGCTGCTTCTTGGCCTGTGCCCTCACAATACCCATGGATTTAAATAGGGAGCGAATCGCTGGTTTTGTCGTGTTCACCCACCAAAAACTCTTCCGAGTTGAACTTCTAAAGGCCGACTGTAACTGAAGCCATTTGATTTGAAATTGTTCCCTAATGTCTGTGTCCTCCAGCATAGAATTATTGAGTTTCCAGTAGCCACGGCCGGCCGTCTCAAGCCTTATTTCATTTATTTGCAATTGACATAGCACTGCATGATGGTCACTAAAAACCACCGGAATGACCCAAATTCGATGGACATTTGGAGCCATTCCGGGAGATAGATACTGTCGGTCGATGCGTGAGGCAGAAGTGTTGCGGATGAAAGTGAATTCCACTTCGTTCCCATGCTTGATCTCCCATGCGTCAAGCAGTTGCAGCTGTGACACTAGGTGTTGTAGCATGATGCTAAAATTCGTAGCACCTTTTTGGTCCTTCGCCTGCAACGTGCAATTGAAGTCGCCTGCTAGCAGAAGTTCCTTGCCTTGTCGCAAATGCGGGGTTACATCGGTTTGGAAGAAACGCTCTCTCGCTTGTCTATTCTGTGACCCAGCTGGAGCATATATGTTAACCAGGACGGTCTCTTCCAAAGTAGCGGAGAGGACCCGTCCGTCGGGATCCATCTGAAAATTCTGCAGGGGAAGTCCCTTCCTGTACACTATTGCCGTTCCTCTGCCGTTCAAACCTAGGTTAACTTTATAGTCGTAATTGTAAAGAGCATCCAAGTTGTAAGTATTTACTTCTTGGAGAAAGCATATGTCAATGTTGTTCACCTGGAGGAAACTATTGAGCAGTTTTTGGGTTACTAGATTTCTGCACCCATTCACATTCACTGTTGCCACCGTTCGTAGATAGATCATTATGAAAGCGACTGTCGCAAAGATAGTGTAACTCGGGCGTCTACGTCCTTGGCCTCGTGCATTGCTGCTAGTGTGCTACTGTTCGGTCTCTGGATGTCTAGCTGGGGTTATCTGTGCCGGAGGGTTTCCCTTAAACCTTGGGTCACATAAGGACACCTGGGGCTTCCGTGTCACCTGAAGTAGGATCGGCGACTCCGCTTCTGTGGCCCTCGCATCAGGTTGAGAGGGATGAGATCCACCAGCCATCTCTGCACGCCGATAAATTGCGACTGCTTCAGCTGACCTTGGTTGGTCCTCTTGGGATCTGTGTGGCCGTTCGAGTACTTGCGGTCGAGAATCACTCGCAGATGGTCGTGCCGCTACGGTGGTGCCGGGGGTGTCCTCCCGGTAATGGGAGTCTGCTCCTATCTCCACCGCTGGGCACCTCACACTTTGTTGTAACTGTGCTGCTTCGTAATCACTCTGGGGGTTGTTTCCCGCGTCCCTGCTTGCAGGTTGAACCTCACAGGTGTTCCTGTCACCTCCCTCCTCCAGGATACTGCTGCCAATCAATGCTGAGGCAGGCTCTTGCGTCAGTACTCCAGCCGTATCTGCTGTGTCTGTGGACGGGACTTGCAATAGACGTGCCTCCTCATGGGCTTCTTCCACAACTTCCTCCAGCTCCATTTGGTTATTCCAGGATGGTTCTTCCTTCTGAGCTTTGCTTGTCTTCGCCCGCTTGGCCCGTTTCTTCTCGGTCGGGCGTTTCTCTTCTGCTGCAGCTGTCTCCGTTACAAGTGGACCCACCTCGGGTGGTATTATCTCCTCCGGATTGGCCAGATGTACTCGTTTCCCTGTGGTATCTCGAACTATGGAGGCATACTCCCTTTGCGGTGCAGACCTTGCTGCTTCCTGTTGACTGTCATTCACCAGGGACGTTTGCCTGTTTTCATCCGTAGGATGCGCTCCCTCACTCTGCGTGTCCACTACCACCTTCGTCGGTTCTGTTTCGTTTCTCCGTCCAGTCGCCACTGGGCGTGTTGCGGTCGGACGGTGGGGGCAAAATTCCTTTAGATGTGCCGTGCTACTGCAGACGTAGCAGGATCTGGGTTGGCCGGCGTAGGACACCGATAATCTGTAGCTGCCAATGATGATAAAACTAGGGATGTTCGTCTTCAGTTGCATCTTTACCGCTCGTACCCCATTAAACACCGGGACGCGATATTGTCGGCTCCATTGTTCCTTCCGGACGTCATATACCGTTCCGTAACGCTGCAACGCTGCTTTTAAGACCTCTGCCGGGAGCTCTGGGGGTACATCAAACACTAGGACATTGACAGCATTACCGGTCACGTGTTCGATAAGCACTTTAGTCATCTCACCATTCATATATGTGAAAGGTGTTTCCGCCGAGAAGTTATTGAGGGTTTTCTCCAGCAAGAGTGCTGATATTAATTTAACATAAATTGCCCGTTCACTTGCAATTAACTGTATTGTATCCACTTGTTCCGCATTTAACCGTAATGTATCTGCTATGAAATCATGCACTTCATATGCCGACGGTCGCGTTGCACTTAAAGCAAACTTGATCCTGAGGGTATTTTTCCTCGCGTACATTTCCATTTCTTTTCACTGTTAAATTTAGCTGAAATACTCACTTTAAATTCCTACACTTGGTGATCGATAATATCACTCACAGTGTGGTATATGTCTTTCTTGCGCTCACTCACTATCAGGCCACACACGCAGTAGACAAAACAACCGGTTCTCCTGGTACGTCCGCTCTGTCCCAGCGCACTGGCTTGACTGATTAAGACATGTATTAAGCATAGGTACAGTTCAATATGTGTACTAGCATAGTGGGGGCCATTTAATTGGTCTGTACATTCTTCTTCTGCGGCTAAACGGGCAGGTGTACCTTCAGTTTTTTATTAATGTATTACCTGTATTCTTGGAGGACACCCCTTCAGAAATTCTACATCAAATGTGATTCCAGTATCATCAGCAGGAGCGTCAATGAATGTGAGAAATGTATTACATACCCGTTAATTTTCCTCAAACTGATTGCCAAATTGGTGTACATTATAATGTTGTGTTACATAATAGTTTAAATGTCATTATAAATCAAGCTTTCGTAAATATGATTTGAATTCGCACCACTCTGCAGCAGTATTTTAGGAAACAAAGCTGCGGTCAACGGCACCTGTCGTCAGCTAGAGGAAGCTGGTGTTGCGCACCCGATCCAGGGTATGTACCGGGTTAGGCCACATCTAGTGTTAAGTATCGCGCTCGTATTATTACATATAAAATCATGAATAGAGAAAAATTCGCCATTTGTTTTGCTTGTTGAATGTGCGGTTTTCAATTGTGGACATCTGCGCATAATTTGGACATTTGGTTGCTTACTGTTAAAGCAAAATATAGGTTGAAACTTATGAATATTCTGGGACGAAGGTCGTGTAAATCCGAGAGATCACGAAATGAATCAGAGCTAGAGCAGTAAACAAAACTTCGTTTCCCTGCCGTTGTTGCAACGAAAATCAAAATCAATTGCTGTATGATTGACAAACTCAACATAAGAAGCTTCCAAACATTATAATTTGTCTAAAAAGCAAAGAGTAATTAAAACAGATCCTCCAAAGCCCGCACTCAGAATTAAGACGAACATTAAAATATGTGTGAGACATTTCAACATCAAAGTTTATGAAAGTGAGTCCTGGCTGTGTCGTAATACATAAATTTTTGTTGATCTTTTTTCAAAAGAAAAGTGAGTTTGTAATTCCAATGGTTATGAAGATTTAACTAGCATTCATAAGGCAGCCACAAAACAATCCTTGTGATCACATAATATGCGAAAAACAACTAAAAATGTCCGGGATAACTCCAGGAATAGAATTTTCACTAAATAATCAGTGAAAGCTCTTCATTGAACAGCATAATAATGAAGTGGAATAGAACAGAGCTTTACTTTCTCATTTTGTACGGGTTGTATGTTTTCTAGGAAAACAGGCACTTGCTTTTCGTGGTCACATTGAGAATTAAAGATCTTCAAACAGGGGCAATTATACTGAATATTTAAATGAATTAGCAATATACGACGACTCTGCCATAGAGCACTTGAAAAAGTCGACTGTTCTTCGTGCAACTTCACCTGATGTTCAGAATAACTTCATTTCAAGCGTGAGTGCCGTTAAGAAAGAAATTTCTGAGCCCTTCCTTGTTTCATTAATATTAGATGAAGCTCCGGACAATAGTGAAGAAAATCTCCGTACCGTTCGTGACATAAATGTTGACGGAAATGTTGAAAAGACGTTTATTTGATTTACATATGTAAGTTCTACAGAAAAGCAGGTTCTCTTTTGAATCATGCTCACAGTATTATCGAACATTTCTTTCAGACAGTGATGAAAGATGAAAGCTCTGAAGGGTAATTCTGTTTAGGTTGGGTCATATTTTAACGGATTTTACAATATTCCTTGGTTAAATACCCGAGTCTGATAATTAGGCTACGCCACTGTTCATTAAGGCTCCTCCACATTTTGGCAGGAACGCTTGACAGCATATGAACAACGTTTATTTTCCTGACAGTTTCATTGGAATAGTGTAACTCACTCTTTGATCTCATCCCCATAGATATAATTTTATGGGATTACCTCAAGAATCAGGTGTTGGAAACACCAGTTGCCTATTGGCTACCTGTTAGGGATTTTGAGGCTCTCCAGGTATCCTTGAAAGGTGGAGATTTCATTTATCGGGCGATGTAATCCTGTAGAGATGCGGGGTCCCCACTTCTAACAAAACCCGTAATTTTTTCTTAGCCGACGCACAAACCCTAGACTATCTCACGCTTCCCCCCCCCCCCCTTACGTTGAAGTGTAAAAGGTGTTATGATATCACTAGTTCATTTAAATTCAAAAGCAAGCATTGTCTTTTTTCGTTCATGATACCTTATTTCCCATCTATTATTCTTTCAGTAGCGGGGAAATTGTTTACATTAAGAAGCGTAAAACGCAAAGTGCATTTATTTTATTATCATTTATTCAACATTTAACATTTTTCTAAACATAAAACCAAAATTGTCTTTTTACTTTCTCTACTACGTGTAGTAAAGCAGAGGAAGTATTGTATTCCACCCTAAAATTCCATGTCGAGATTTCACCGGAAATGTTTGGAGGCCTCCTGATTAAAAAAAAGGCATTTTTAGAAAAAGATCCGTGTGTGTATGTCTGTCTCTGTGTCTGCCAGTCTGTGGACAGCATAACTCAAAAACGAAAAGCCGATTAAAAACCAAAGTTGGCATTTAAATTCAATGTTTTTCAAGAATGCGACACGAAGATTTTGAAGAAAATTGCCCCACCTTAAACTACCCTTCACACGGAAAATTTTTCAAAAATTTTGATTTTCTTGAAAATGGCTCTAACGATTTTGATTTGAGATATTTTTATGACAAATGAAATGTACATCTTGAATTTTCTGGCTATAGCCAATAAAGTCCGAAGACTTTTGCATAACTGGTTAACCGAAAGAGATAGACCAAATCTTACTATACAAAAATGTATATCTTGCTAAAACACACAATTTATGTCGGAATAAATTTTTTGTAGAGTGAACCATTTCGGAGATAGTCATTATTTGTGTCAGTTTTGGAGAACTTACACTTCGGCCAAATGGAACATCACCATTCATGCTTTTATATGTTAACCATGCAAAGAGAACGAAATTTGAAAGCTTTGAAGGATTTGACTATTGCTCAAAGCCCACTGTGTTGCCATTTTCTCCTTGTACCTACAAGAAGATAAACAATAATATAATTTCTGAAAATGATTATCTCAGCTAACACGAAGATATAGAAATAAGAGTTTGTAAGAATGGTTAGCACAAGAGTAGAGAAAGTTGTGTGAGTGCAACACATCAGATTTTTCTTCGCCATACTGTTCTGTCATTGTTTACTCTTCCAGAAGAGGGCAATTGTTTCCATTAATTTTAAATTTCTATTTTATTTAAATTGTCCGTTTAAACATTTGCAAGCACTACACACTCCGCAGACATAATAATATGTAAAAATCTTACAATTATACAGATGTGGTTCTGCTGTATTTCACTGCGGAAGTACTTTGCACCAACATAAAGAAAATTTTCGATGTTTTGCAAGAATGCAAAAAAGCAAACAAATAAAATATAATGCAGACTTGAGGACTCTAAAATTAATCTTGCATTTATTTCCAGCTCCGCATTGAGCTACGGAGCGACAGTGAGTTTGTTTTAATTACTTGCCCACATTGAGCGTAAAATTAGGTGGCAGCAGAATCA